>CAMXCT020001814.1:0-130425 GCA_947184155.2 Cladocopium goreaui
TGAAGTTGTTCTTCTCCACCGCTACCATCAGCTTGTGCTGAACAGACCCTTAGTTGGCACACTCGCCTTTCCTCTTCCATCCTTGCAGTTGTTACAGCTTCCAGTTCTTCTTCCAAATCTTCACGATGTTCTTGCAGAAGTCGTAGAACTTGTCCCTGTATGAAACCGTTTGTGGGATCCACTGGAACATTCGACAGTTCTTCCCTAATGGCTTCCACAACTCCAAGGTGTTGATCTTCTTTGACCTTCAACAGGTGTGTCAAGCTAACGTTTCTGACGATGAACTCCCCCGAGGTTGGACTTCTTTCGATGTGCTTCTCCCCCGAGTCTGGACCATCTTGTGCAGAAACCCTTGAAACTTTGATTTTTTCACTTTTGAAAAGGTTACCGGGCTCCCCCCCTGCTGACACTTCAGCAGGCTCTACTTTCATTTTTGAGATTTCCGGCCCAAGGCTGTCAATCTCTTCCACAGGAGCTTCCGGATCTTCTCGGTTGAGTTCTTCATAAAGCAAGTCGATTTCATCAGGCTCTTCATCTGCTTCGAGCATTTCGCTCGGTTCGTATGGCTCTGAATCTTCAGGTGGTGATTCGTCAGGAGGTGGTAGCGGAGCGTCCCCAATGGTTGGCGGCAACCTCATGACACCTTCTGGCGGCGTCTTGGAGTAAAGCCGTCTGTGAGGCCTTTCAGGATTGTCTTCTATCTCCAACCTGATGCGGACCCGCTCCCCTTCCTCACTCGGAACAACCACTTCTCGAGCATGAACCACCTTTCCATCTTTCTGTTGGACTACCCAACCCGAGAACAGCATTGGACTCGGACACAGTAGGCGTCCTTCTGTGTATGGAGACGGAATCGCCCCCTTTTTGAACCATCTTTTTGACCGAACCAAGACGTTGGCCCTGAAGGGCAGCATTGACAGTACGGGCACCCCCAGTTTCTCCAACTGTTGCCTCATTCGTTCTTCAGCACAATACCTCATGGCTTGAGGCCAGTCGGTCACCTCACTTCCTGCCACGCGGAGATACAGACGGGTTCGCCTTTTAAGCTGATTGACCTCTGATTCCACATGGCCGTTTGAGGCCGGATCGTCTCCCTCCGTCATGCTCTGTCTTATAAGGCGCTCTGAGCACCATTTTTCAACCTTTTTTGACAGTAGCTCTTTAGCCCGATCACTATGCAGACGGTTGATCTTGATACCCATCGTGTTGAACTTCGCGATGCATTTTCCCAGGGCGACTAGGATTTCACTCACGTGCCTTGACCCCAGAAGTTCCACCAATGTCACGTGCCGTACATTGAACGGCTGCTTGGATTCTTCTACCAACCTTTTGACTTCTTCCGTCATCGGGTCGGGATCTCCTTTTTCTTCCTTTCCACTGTTATCCTTCTCCCCCGACTCTGGAAGTTGATGATCTTCTCCACCAAGCGGGCAATCTCCCTCTTCGAGACCATCCCCCCACGAGGGTTCCAGAATTTTAGGTTTCCCCTTTTCTGGGGATTCTTCACATGGCATCACGATGTCCCTCGATGGAGCCTGATCTTGTGGTTCTTTCGGTCGATCTTCATCTTCTCCTCCAGTTTTGGTGATGTAATCCGGGACCAAGGCGGTGGCCACCATTGCATACTTCACCACATCCTTCCCAGAGGATAAATCCCTGACCTTTGGAAAGGGTCCCACGATGTCCACGCCCATCGCCCATGACGACGTCGTAGCATCGCGTCTCCTCCGATGTGGAGACCTTGCACCCATTTCCAAAACACAAGTCCTACAATCCCTTCTATATGGTCGATGGCCTTGACGAATATGGGCTTCCCAGGCTTCCTCTGACGTCATCTTGGCCAAGTGCGGCTCTTCACCCACAGTTTCATCGCCTTCCCGTTTGAGATGTCGGTGAAGCGCTTCTCGGATGGCAGCCCTTAATCCCGGTGCCCATACCGCCCAGGTGGACGACAAATGGCAACGGTCTTTGATGTCCTTTGGCAGGGCCTCGGAGTGCTTGGTGCTGCGTTGATCTTCCAAGTCTCTCATGTCCTTCAGGTTTGTGAGGCACGTGGTCGGTTTCCGTCGTGAGTGCCCAAAGCACCCTTGATCAAAGGATACCAAACCCATTCCTTGGTAGCGGAGCAGCTGCATTAACTCCGGCCATGCCCAAAAGCTTGGACTTTCTTCATTAACTCCGGCCATGCCCAAAAGCTTGGACTTTCTTCTTCGCGAGCTTGTGGAACATACGTCAACGGATCCTGTGGGCTCTCCAAAAGGAAAGCGGTTCTCACACGATGACGCTCGCAGCATTCTTCAGACCTTATGAACAGGCCAATTTGTTTCAGCAGCAGTGCTGCATCTGAATCAGCCAAGTTCTTCTCCCGGTCTGTCAATCCTGGTAGACCATACCGGTCATGGAAACGTCCACGCAATGGTCTTGGTCCCGGTTGTTTCTGCCTCAATCGGCTGACCGTCCGACAGGGAGGTCCCCCGATGATAGCAAGAAGTTTTCCCAGGCTTGCAAGTTTCCAAAGGAAACTGCATGTTCCCGGATTGTGTAGATCTTGATTTCGACCTTCATTGATATCCAAAGTGATGACTTCAATCCCATTGATGGGATTCTTTCGCCATTCCTTCGCCCTTTCTCCAGCAAAAAGGTGGACTATAACCCCTTTTGAGGTGAGCAGCCTCCTTCTTTTGTGACGGTTCCATGGTAAATCATGGTTCATTTGCGGATCTTCTTCATCTTGACCCCGCATGTAATTCCAAATTCTGTCCGGTGTTTCCGGAAATCGTGATCCCCACCACTTCTTGGTCTTCTCCGTGGGCTCTTCCAAGGTGAGCCGATGGTTGGTCCTCTTTTCCATTTCCATGTGCTCAATCTCAGTGATCAGAGCCAGAGCGTGGTCCTTTCGAACCACTGGACACCCAGACCTTAACCAACATTCTATGTTTCCCAGTCGTGGATGCTTCACAACACATCCTGCACGGGACCAAGTGATGGTGTATCCCAATTCCACCAAACCTCGAAGAGGTACAATTGGTTCCACCGGTCCCTCCGACAAGAGGGTTCCATTCACAGGATTTTGATAGAGCTGAGCAGCTCCATGTGCGAGTTCCACAGTGACCTGCACCGCGTTCTTGATCTCCTCGGTTGATCCCTGTCTCAAGGGGTGTGTCGCCCCACCATCCAATAAACCTGTTCCATCATCAAATTCAACTTCGAGATGATCCCCACCATGCCCCACCGATTTCAAGACCGGTCCATTGAGACCCTTCAAAAGGTTGGTCACTTCTCCCACAACCTTGTTGGCCTCCTCTGGTACAGGGGTTATAGTGACCGTGGACTCCTTCATCGGATTGATCTTCACGGTAGGTTCAGAATGTTCTTGAGCAGCACCTCCCTCTTTTCCAGGACCATTTTTCCTCTCTTGAGATCTTGAGCGGATTCTTGTGGTTTTGGCCACCTTTGGTTCCTCGGATCCACCTTGTGGACCTCGTGACTCACTTCGTTTTCCCGCCGGACAATCACGTCGGGAGTGTCCCCTTCCAGAACAGTTGAAACATCGGCCATCTTTGGAGTCCAGGACAGTGTGCGTGAATCGGCACCGGTCAGCATATTGGCATCCCTTATCTGTCAGCCAGTTGATGCACGCAGTCTTGTGGACCACATTAGCCGCGTTAATCGGCAGCTCGGGCTTTTCTCCCCTCCTTCCGGTGGAAGAACCTGCTGCGTCTTCTGGTTTTCCCTTTGAAGCGCCCTTTGGTGGGTTTCCAGATGAATCCGGCCCACTCATTGACTTCACCCCTACCACATTATTGGGTTTAGCCGCTGGGCCCTGTGTTATGTTCCCCGGTTGACGGAGAGCCATTTCACCAGCTTCAGCTTGAAGAAGTTCAGAAAACGTTCTGATCTCTTGCATTCCCGGCCGGAGATCTATGCCCAAATGCTGTCTCACCGAAGACAACCGGTAGGCAGCTTGAGCTCCCCCCAATCTGGCCAAGGCATCACTCATTTTTGCGACCACTCCGGCCAAAACCAGAGGATCGGGCAAAACCAATTGAAGTTCTTCGGCACGAACCACCCATCTTCTCCACTTCCGGATGGAGTTGACCATCTCTGCAGCATTATTAGATGGACATTTCCAGTCCACCAACATTTGCAGCAGGGCAGTTCTTTCCACTTGTCCCCCAGGTTGGAAGACGGTGTACAGCTTGAACATGACTTGACCCGCTGACATGTGTCTGTTCGCCACAAGGTCCTCGTAGATGTCCTTGGGGACGGCTTGAAGCAGCATACCCACCACCCGTTTCTCTGTGCGAGGCCACCTACGGGCCATGTCAGGTATCACAGGCGCCATCCGGAGCCTCATGAGTGGATCCGCTTGCAACCAGTGGTGGTATGCTTGTTCAACAGCAGTCATCACTACTTCCCACCATTGCTCTGAGGTGTAGCTCACATCCCCAATCATCTGTTGGGCAACTGTCAGCCAGTCTCCAAAGTCCAAAGATGTTGCATTCCTGTCCAGCTTCGGCAATTCGACCGATCTTAGCGTTTTGCCTGGTACTTCTCCCCCTGCCTGAGGTCCTGCTTGGACTACAGCTTGTTGTTGTTGTGGCGGTGCAGCTTGTCCTGGATTTCCTTGATGACCACCTGGGAGACCGGGATTTCCCTGATGACCACCTGGCGGACCAGGTGCTTGTCCGGGATTTCCATACTGCCCTGGCGGTGGACCCCCTGGCCAACCATAACCACCCATAGGTCCGGTGTTTCCTCCCGGAAATGCAAAAACCCCTTGAGGTCGATGATCTTGTCCTGCAGGTGCTCCTCCAACTTGGACTTGAGGATTATACCATTGATTAGGTTGGTCACCGATGAAAAAGTGTTTTGTGTTTTCCGTGGCTCCCATGCAAGGAACTCCCATCGGTGGTCTTGACGCCGCTCTCTGCGGCATACCTCCCGGTGGTATTCCAATTAGCCACCCTTGATTCATGTACACATCCATCGGCCGAAAACCTTGTTCGACCTTGGGCGCAGGAGGAACATTCCACAACTGACCTCCCGCCTGCATTTGAAGATCTTGATCATGGTGATGTTGAACTCCTGGAACTGGTTGATCTTGCACATGTTGTACCTGGGGTGGAACACCTTGAGGTGGCCCCACAGGAAAACCCTGCTCGACATTCTTCAGCTCCGGCGAGGCGGTTTGATAAGACCCCCCACTTGACTGAGAGCCCTTGTGACCTCCTCCGGCTTCTCGGACCCGTTCCAGGGCACGTTTCTCTTCCCGCGTGGCTAACCAATTTTCTCGATCTTGTTGGATCTCGGTCTTGCCCCGTTGAAAGAATTCCATCATTTGCTGTTTCAACTCCTCATACTTTTCCTTCTCCCTCGCGTCCGCCTGATCAATCAGGTCTTGCGACACTATGGGATAAGTCAGCTCTTTCACTGGAGTTTGTGGACTGCTCATTAGAGCTTCCACTCGCTTGGCAGCACTCCATGGATTCGTTTCCTCTGCAGCCATGACCCCGGTTACAATCCCAGGATCCACAACCGCCGTTCCCCACTGAGGCACCATTCCCGTAGGTGGCACTCCAGCACACATGGATTGCTGGGACATCCCAGCTACTTGCGAACCCTGTGTTCCACCAGTTGCGGTATACACCACAGGTGCTCCCGCTGGCTGGTAGATCACAGGTGAGCCTGTTGGTGCCGCTGGCACCGATTGTTTGACGCGTGCATCTTCAGGAGACTCAACAGGTGAACGTCCCGGTCGCTCCAAAAGAGCAACGGTTTCCACAACAGCAGCCGCACCTCCACCCACTTCAGTTGAGCTTTGGTGTTTTCCACCCTGTCCTTCTTCTCGATTACCCACAACAGGTGGTTCACGAAATCCCTCAGACATCCGGGCAACTACTGGTGTTTGTGTCATAGGCACTCCCGAAAGAGTTAGACTATTCACACCTGGGGTCAAACCAGACAACAGACCGCCACTCCCATTTCCTCGTACCACTTCAAGTCCAGGAGGTTCTTCAGGTGGTAAGGACACTGGTCTTGCGACTTCTTCCGCAACAGCCGGATTCTGGGCGATTCGTTCGCCCGCTCCAGCCCGGACCGCCGCAACCTGCACTAGGGCTCCACTTCCCCCAGCACCGGTCAGTGCCATCACACTTTCTCCAACTTCCCCTTCCATCAGTGATCTTCGGGTTGAGTCTGATGATCTTGTCCCTGTTCTTTCCCCATGTGCTTGTCCAGGTGCGTCCATCTCCTCCAGAAGCCGGTCCAGCATTTGGTCTGCCGTTTCCGCGCGTTCTTCTTTTCCATGTCCATGGGTCCCATGTTGTACTTCTTCAGCATGAGCAGCCGCTTGAACTTGGCGTTCTTGTCGACGACGCTGAGTGAAGTCGCTGCTCGACATTGCTTCAAGGCAGCGTTGGGGTTGGGCTCATAACCCACGGGTTTCAGACTATGACCGAGACCCTTCCCGGAGGTCCCCACCAAGAGGCAGATGCAAGTGCACCTTTTCACTCCAAGTTGGGCTCGGTAAATTGAGCCAGTCAGTTGATTGGCCCTTGAGCCAATTGAATGGCTTGGCTTGAGCCAAATTGCAACAGTCGGAGGACGTCTCAACGACTGTGAAAACTTTAAAAGGACCTTAGTGGGGGTGCAGTGGTACTCTGTGCATGTTTCCCAAACCGCACCATCAATTTCCCAATTCTCAGAACAGCGCATTGCTGAGTAGAACTCTTCCTAAGACCCAAAACATCCCAAAACATCCCGAAAGCAAAGTATGACTTCAGATGACTTCAGTATTTCTGCAGCTGTGCCAGGGAACCGTTGCAGCTTTTCTTTGAAGCTGGCCTGGCAGCTGGCACTAGGCTCAGTGGTTCAGCACAGGCTCAGCATTCGGTTGGAAATGAATGGAAATGATTGGGAAATGTTTGATGATTTTGATGCATCTTGCTATCAGAATTCAAGAGGATTTGGCTGCAAACATCTGCAAACCAAAAAGTATCATCAAAGATGACAGTGAAGATATATTTATATATATATATAGATAGCTACTACATTACGTTTTAATTATTCTCCACTGGCAGTGTCACTGCCATTTGCCGAGGGCGGCAGCTCTTTGCATTGCTGTTGATTATCATTCAGGCCTGGGCTCATTGTAGTCGCATTGTCGTCAACTCGAAACGATTCGAAACGTCTCCATTTGCGCAACAATGTGCAACGTGGACCATCGAAAGATTCAGCATCAAAAATAAATATACAAATATCATTTCAAATTTCAAACGACATCAAAAGGCCCCGCTAGCTAGCCTTATCTCGGCGTGTCTGGTCCCAGACAATTCAGGGACTGGATGGGACTGGTATCTGCCCGGCTTTGCCCAGTGACGCCAGGTACTGGGACCTCACTCTCATGAAAACATCATGAACTGTGATCCTGTTAGGCGGGCATAGAGTTCCATGAGAGTTTCATGGTGATTCTATGGCGATGCCATGCTATTCTCGGAATCATTTCGAACATGACCGACACTAACTGTTGCCACTTCACATTGTACATGGAGACTTTGGAGCAAGTGTCAATCTTCACATTATATCGAAAAACGTTGAGCCGTTTGAAATTGTTTCCTGGGAGATGAAGTGTCTTGACGTGTGCAGGTGTGGGACCTATCTATCCTTTTTCTGCGAGTACACGAAGGCTTCGGGCCATCGCAACTGGGTCCCTGGGTTGGAGACATGCTGGGTTCACCACGGATGGGAGCCTATGGGCCTATGCAATGTCTGGGGATGTCTGGGATTGTCTGGTAGTGCCGGTGCAGTCCCATTGCATGGTCCTGGTATAGTACCAATGGATACCAATGGATACCAATGGTACAGCTGGTGAGGTATAGCAGATAGCCAGGTGAGCCCCTGTTCAGTGTCATTTGTTTATTTTGTTTCCTTTGCCAGCTTCCTCATCCCGGAAGTATTTCTCGCTGTGACAGAACGGATCAATGATTCAATAAAATTATGATGTTTATTTTTTCTGGAGTTTTCGGTGCAGGCTTATGTTCGCTGCTTTCCATTGTTGGCCATGGCTGTCTCGCTGATGATCGCGCTTCGGTCTCAGTGCATTTGCAAGACTCAGGGTTAGTCACGGTTAGTTAGTCACAAAGCGTCGGAAATCACATGGAATCACAATGACATCCCTGGCTTTTCTCATCTTTTCTCATTCATGGAGAGACGGAGAGATGAGTGAAGCCTTCTGAAGCAGAAGCAGCAAAGGGCACGCATGGTCTTGAACCACCGCCTCTACTACCAGCTCTTGAAGCACGATCTGTTGATTTCTTTTGAGCCATTGCTCCCTTCACAGGTGCGGCATGGTGTGTGATTGCTTGAGATGCAAATGAGCTCGGTCTAACTCAATCACTCAATATAGTTCGGCACAACTCTATAAATTTTATAGGAATCCATCCTGGTTCTTCAATTTTCATGTGGTTGCTGTGATGAATATTTCTCACTCTTGCAGGGATTTACAGTCTCCATGCTATTCATATCATCCAAAATCGATTCAAGCTGCTGTAGGGCTGCTGCCAGGACTCTCTTTTTCGGTTGCTGCTCTGGTGCTTGGTGAACGCCTTGCCTCATTTCATTATGAACATTTGGCTTGCTTTGTCCTCAGCATGTCGCACTGATTGGCCATTTTACGTGATGAGATTCAGCATAGATTTGAACACCAGAGGAACAGACTGCACCAACTGACGGAATGGATCTGAAAAATCTGCAAGGCCAGTGGGCCGTTGGCCGCCAATGTTGGCCACTAGATGCCACTAGGAAACCTCGGAGTGACAACAAAATGACACCACACTTGCCGAGGCACACCGTGAGTGCTTTCACCTTGTGAAGCTGGGTGATTTGGCGAGCAGCGCAGAGTGCGCCTTGCAATGCCTTGCATTTCCACATCATTTCCACATTTTTTTCACAACTGTCACCGCCCTGTCACCGCCCTGTCACCGCACATTCCGAAACAGCAGATGTCAACAGATCTCTTGCAGGGAAAATGTGGAAAGACACACCCAAGATACCCAAGCGGACCACATTTCATGATGCAGCCATTCATGGCAGTAAAATGCAGCTGGAAATCGCAGAGAATCTCCGTAACATCTGATTCTCCAAGTCAAATCGTTTCCAGGAAGCTTATGGCAGCAAACGTCCTGCATGATGCTCACCAGGCCAGTGCAGACGTATTTTCGGTGAATCATGGTGAATCTTATTGAAATGTCAGCTGCAAGACATCGATGTGCAAATTGCAGAAATGTTTCGTTTGGCCATGTTTGGCCATGTTTGGCCCACGCGCCAGGTAGCGGTTTTCTATTTCATTCCGGCCGTTGTGTTTCTCATCTTCCTCTTCAGCTCTTATGACACCGAGGTGCCGCTGCGCATGCACGGTTGATGTTGGACCATTTTGGATGCCCAAATTGCTGACAGCTTGAACGAGTTTGCACGTACTTACAGTATCTTACAGTATCTTACAGTATCTTAGAGACAAAGGAAGGCATGAACTGAGAAACATCCAAAGATGAACAAGGATCAACGAATCAGACAAGCACCAAAATACAATTCAGAAAAGGACATCTACTGGGAACACCCAGGCAGGGTGGTGTACATTATTGTTACTCTAATCTCTTCCATTATGTCTTGGCTCTGAATTCAGTACTTGTTCAGCTTTGTGTTCAGTTTTTTGTGTGTGTCATACGTATATTTTTCACACGTTTTTATCTAATGTCAAGGTAGGATTAATCAATACCGCCCGATTAAACAACTTCTACTGCCCCCAAAAAAATGGGTAATTTAAAAACAGTTGGCCCCCCTGGATTAAGAAACTCTGTTGCCTGGACCTAATTAATCAACCACCAGTGCTGAAATCCCAATTCTTGTTGTTTGTCATCATGTCTCATCAATCTCAGAACTCATCATTGTTATACTTGAGGTTTAATTTGAAATATGGTTTTGTTTTATTTTCCAACTCTCCATTTTCAAATGGTTTCCTTATGCTATACTTAAGTTGAAACCTCATGACCACCAGAACCTATCACTTCTGATCATTGAACATTTGAAAAAAACTATTCCCCAAATGATCGATTTCTAATTAGATTCTTTATACAAATCATCGGATAAATCCCAAAGGGTGTCTCCCATGAGCCCATGTTCCCCATTAATAACCAGGGTTCCCCTTATTAATCAACCCCCATGTCCCTAATGTTTTCTTCTTTGGATTGGCCCATTCAATCCCATTCATTCCCAATGTCCTCCATAGCTTTCAGCCAATGTTTTCAGTCAATCAAATCTCATCAAATCCAATGGAATTCTATGAACATCTAATTGACTTCTATAGATTCCAAGCCATATCCACAATTTTATGGTTCAGAGGGCATTTGTTTAGGGATGAAACTAGGAAAGACCTTCCAAGGTCAATCTGACCTTGTGGGGGGGTTGATTAATCCGATGTTTACATTAATTTTCTTGATGTTGGTTTAACATGGTTTAACCTCTGTTGCGGCTTGGTGGATGTCCAGACCGTCCTTCTTTTTTGTTCTTCGCCAACTCCATGTTTTTTCGGATCCATCTGTTCCATCTGCACTTCTCCACACCGGCACCTATGTCGCTTAAACTTGCCTGTCTTTTTTCTTTCTGCTACGCACAGGATACATTGGACCCGTATCCCATTTGTCAAATTTTGGTATAGTGTCGCTCCGACTGTTTGGGAGAGGCAGACATGTGAAGTCTTTTATGATGTTGTGGGTAGCATTGTGGCTCAAGTTTTCATGAGTAAGAGGTGCAACAAGTGTGGACAAGGGGATCCACATCTTTCTGATACTTGGTGCTTGGCGTGCACGGCGGTGGAGGCTATCACCGGGGAATTGCGCCTGGCTTGGGGGACTGGCGGGACACGTGCCCTGGCCACTGACCTCCTTGTCAGCGCCACCCGACAGGTGAGGGCCCTGCGCAGGCTCGGGATCGCTGGTGGCGGGCGTTCGAGGCCTGCTTACCCAGCTAGGGCGGTTCTTCCTGCCGCGGCTGGTGAGGGAGCAGGCCGAGCCGCGACACCGGCCCCTGAGCCTCCACCGCCACCTCCTCATCCTAAGGCGGCCGTGAAAGAGGAGGACGCAGACAGCTCCGAGTACACCGAGGACACAGGGGAGCCTTCAGGAGAAGGAGCGCCGACTGCCAGGTGCACCGCCCGGGGTTACACTGGCCCCTAAGGCGAAAAGTGATCGACGCGAAAGTCTGCCGAGGCGTAGAGCTTCGGACCAGTCGTCGGTCAAGAGGGAGGCTGACCAAAGTCGTGCCCCTTCAGACGACCAGCGGCCGGCAGAAGAGGAGGCTGACTACGGTCGTGCCCCTTCAAAGGAGCAGCATCTCCCTCCACCTGAGGAGGAACAAGCTCGTCCGCGGTCCAGTGGGAATCGCCGGGCGTCCGATCGCGAGACTCATCCTGAAGAGTCCGTTGACCGGGATCCCAACAGGACACGAGGTGAGGCTGACAAGAGTCGGGCCCACTCGCGGGAAGGTTATCACCAACATCGTCCTCACTCTGGGGAAGGCCGACGCCGTCGCAGGTCTCGGAGTAGACGGGGCGGGCACCGCCGTGTTTACGAGAACGAGCCGGGTGGTGAGCCAAAAAAGAAGAAGAAAAAGAACAAGCACCGTCAACACCGTGCAGGGAGCAAGCATCAGCAGTACCACAAGGCGGCTGAAGACCCGTTCAGGCGGTTTCATTACCGGCCCCCAGATAGTTTCTGGGACCGAGCCCCTTCGCCCCCTTAGCCGGTGCGATGGCGCCAAAAAAGAAGACAGAGGAGAGAGCCCCTCCCCCGATGAATTTTGGGGTCGAGATAGGGGAAGAGATATTGTGCGAGACACCCGAATGGGAAAGGCTCCACATTCCGGAAGGCTGCATTTTGGAAGTGGGGCTTCATGGGAGCTCCATAGACTGGGCGAGCGAGGGCTGGTTTGCAATCCTCGTGAGTCAGGTCTCAGGGGACAGTACCTCAGGACTCTCCGTGATGGGAACTTGCCTGGGGTGCGAAGTGCCAGAACGCACAGACCAAGTGGTGCAGTATATCGAGGAAGGAGCAGTTCATCTATGCCCACAAGATCCTTGCGGAGCCGAGGATATCTATGTCATACACGCCACCAGAGTCCGTTGTTGGACCCTCGACAGGTTTGGGGCCGATTATATCAGCGCCGCTGGGAAGGCTCTCTTGAAGAAAGCCGATGCGGCTGCAAAAAGAGCGGCGAAGGCGGCCTCCGCCCCTGCTGCAGCTCCCCGGCGCAAGTCTGCCCTGCGTTCCAGCGAGAAGCGGAAGGCGTCCCCTCCTGTGATTGCCATACCTTCAGACGAAGGAGAGGATGGAGACGAAGAGTTGACTTCAGATGGTCATGGAAAAGAACGGCATGGGGAGCTGAAGGCGTTGCTGACTCGCACCAAGGAGCGCATCCTCGGAGGTGGGGCTGGGTCTCCCCGTGCCCCGCCCGCAGAGGGTGCTGCTGGTGGAGTTCAAGCAGGCGATACCGCCTCTGCTCTGGCAAAGAAGCGTCTTGGAGCCGGGACTTCACTCAACCCCTATCGGCAGACCCCATTGATCCGGCCCCGAGGTTACAAGCGGTTCTGGTACGACACAATTGGTGAAGAGATTGAGCTCGAAGAACGACCCGGCCTCAGCTCTGCTGGCACAAGCCGTGCAGGCTACTTCACAAGAGGCCAAGGCTCGTCGAGACAAGAGAAAGGCCAAGGAGAAGGACTCGCCGCTTCATCAGCTGGTGGAACTTCTGAAGGGAAAAGGGGGGTCCAAGAAAAAGAAAAAGAAGAAGGATCGCCACCGCAGGCTGCTTCACGAGGAGGTCAAAGCAGACCCCGATCCCCCAGATGGCTCAGGCTCGAGCGGGTCCTCCAGCTCAAGCAGCCCGGCCGCGGGCCGCAAGAGGGGCAAAAGCGACAGCGATTCGGAGTTAAGCTTCGAGCCCCCACTGCGCAAGCGCGCCATGCGCGAGCCGGGATCAGTAATGGAGATGTTGGTCAAGCATGCCCAGCAACAGATGGATCAGGGCAGCTTGATCGACCTCGAGGCGGGCGACCACTCGGTGGTTTCGGGCATCAAGCTGGCGACCTATTTCGCCCTGCTGATTCGGCCTTACCATGCCCCAGGATCCCCGCTCCTCAGAGAGCTGTTTGCGCTCGCGCAAGCGATGGATCTCCTGAGGAGTGGGAAACTTCCGGAGACGGCGGATGCACTCGCCTCCCGGTTTATGGCCGTGCACACGGCCCTGGCCGAAGGCTCTTGGGCGACAGCCTCTTACCTCGAGCTGTTCCCATTGGAGCCGACCGCCTCAGCCTCAACCGCGACCATGCTCGAAGCCCACAAGCACAGACGCTTGGTCCTGAAGAGCCAGGGCTATCCTGCCACAGGCCAATGGTGGTCCGGCGGCGGGCGCGGAAAAGCTTCGGGCAAAGCAGACAAGGGACGCAAAGGCGACCCAAAGGGCCGCGGGGGCAGAGGAAAAGGAAAGGGCGGAACCAAAGAGCACAGCTGGGGGTCGTCGAAAGGAGAGCCGAACCCCTGGAAAGAGAACAAGGAGGACGCCAGCAAGAAGTAGGTGAGGCGCCTCTGGAGCCCACTGAGAATTTGGAGATGCATATTTTGCAAGATGGGCTGGAGCAGTCCGTGCCCTTGCCGATGCACCTGGAAAAGGGATGTTTTATCTTCAGGATGCTGGCGGCTCGTTGTCAGAGCTTCGCCGCCCTGGGGAGAGCTATGGCTTGGATTCTGTTTAACTTCCCCAGGTTGGAATCGGAGAGGAACGTGACTCCTACAGTCAGGTATATGGTGATGGGTCGTTTCAAAGACCGCGAAGCCATGCACCGGGGCACTTCTCAAAGAAGTCGTCCCATTTTTCCCCTTCCTTTGGGGGCGCTGACGAAAGTACAGCAGGCTGCACAGCTTAGCCGGCTGGAAGATTTTTGCAGGCCGCATTTTGCAGGCCTTTCAGCTGCCGAAATATGGCAGGCGCTGGGTATACTTGGACTCAATGGTGCGGCTGGCTTTGGCCGAGCCCCCTGTGACCGCAAGGCCACTGAAGTCCAGAAGAGGGCCATCGACACCATTGGCCGCAGCACCACCAGAGCGCTGGCAACAGACCTGCGCTTAGACCGCTCGCCTGCGCAAGCTGAAAAAGAGCTGGCCAGCCGCTTCCTGAGCTATACTGGGGAGGAGGTCCCCAAAATGCAGGTGATTTCTTTTGAGGCGGCACTCGCTGCCCTTCCCCCTGAAAGTCATGGAGGGTCTATTGACGCGTTGGGTTTGGTTTCTCAAGGGACCCGTTGGTTTTTGGAGCACCCTGATGAATCCCTTTTGAACAGGCCTAAAGATGGGGTCAAACTTCAAGCCAAAGTTCATGTGCACCCATGTCACTCCATGTCCTTTTTCAAACTGCTCGTTGAACGTAGGATTTGCACCTGGGTGGCCGATCAAGATGTTTTGGTGGTCAATGGACAGCAAGTCCTTAACGGGATGTTCGCTGTGGGAAAAGGATCCTTTTTGGACTCTGGGGAAGAAGTACAGCGTACCATAATGAATTTGGTACCCTCTAACGCTTGCTTTAAGCAACTGGAAGGAGCTACCTCTGATTTACCGTCAATCTGCCAATATTTGTCGTTGGTACTGAATGGTGATGAAACATTGAGGTTTTTCCAGAGCGATATGTCTTCAGCATTCTATCTATTCAGGATCCCTCCAGGGTGGTCAAGGATGCTGAGCTTCAATGTGTGTTTTTCTGGCGAAAGCCTTGGGCTCCAGGCGGGCGTCTGGTACCGGCCGGGATGTGCAGTCATCCCAATGGGATGGCATTCCGCGGTGGCCGTAATGCAGGAGGTAGCGGACCGGCTGACAACTATCGGCCGTCTGCCCTCCTCTCATAAGGTCCGGCGATCCATGCCACTTCCAGGCTGGCTGACGCAGACTCTCGACGATGCCAAGGAGGTGGACAAGCCTTGGTACCATGTATATCTCGACAATTTCTGCTGCATGAGCAAGGTTCGGGATAATGGCAAGAGCGCTCAAGGGGAGCAAATGCACGAGAAATTGGAGGCCGCCTGGAGTTCTGCTGGCGTGCTCTCGTCGGCCAAGAAGCGGGTCGCTGGCGCTTCTGAGGCTCACGAGCTGGGGGCGCAATTTGAAGGTTTGGAGGGAACTTTGGGCCCTAGCCCTGAGAGGTTGCTGAAGCTCATCCAGGCCACGCTGGTTGTCATTGGGAAACATCGCTTGCGAAAGAAATGGACGCAAGTGATTGCAGGCCGATGGGTCCACTGCATGGCCTTCAGACGCGCCGCCATGGGGTGGCTGGATAGCACATGGGCCTTCATCTCGGGTCAAGCCTCTGGGCCTTCCGTTGAGGCCAAGACGAGAGGAGAGCTGTTTGGCTGTTGTGTTGCCGGACTCCTCATCCACTCGAATCTGAGGGCCCAGATCAGTGCCACCACGACAGCTAGTGACGCTAGCTCCACTGGAGGAGCGGTTGGCAGCAGCACATGTTTGACCCAATCCGGAAAGGAATTTGCTGCGGTGGACTCCCTTAACCTGTCTGGAGGCCGACTTATCCCTGTTTTGGCAATCTCCCTATTCAATGGAGTGGGGTGCGCCTTTCGGTGCTATGACTTGTGCGGTGTCACCCCGATGGTCGGCCTGTCCTTTGAGTTGAACCCGGCAGCAAACAGAGTTACCAGCCGAAGATGGCCACACGTGAAGATCTTGGGGGATGTGAGGTCAATCACCCCCGACATGATCAAGGAATGGCGCTACGCCTACCCTCAAATCGAGGAAATACACCTTTGGGGAGGCTTCCCTTGCGTGGACCTCAGCAGTGTCAAGGCTGGGCGGCTTAACCTGGATGGAAGTGAAAGCCAGCTCTTTTATGAGATTCCGAGGATCCTGAAGGACATTCGGAAAACCTTTGGCTATGCCTTCAAGGTCAAGTTCGCTATTGAGAACGTGGCAAGCATGGATGAGGCGGCAGCGGCTGAGATTTCTCGCGCCCTGCAGGTCAAGCCGCTTCGCTTGGATCCTTGTGACGTGGTTCCCATTCACCGCCCTAGGTTTTGCTGGTTGAACACCGACCTTGTCGCAATGGACGGGGTTGAAGTGGTTGAAAAAGAGCGCTGGTTTGAGGTCCGCATTACCCAGGCTTACCCTGAGCTTTTTCAATGGCTGGACCCTGAAGCTGACTGGCCTGGGTTTTGGGAGGGCGCTATCCTACCTACTTGCATGAAGAGTATCAAGCGGGCTCGCCCGCCACCAAAACCGGCGAGATTACACAGGGTGGACCACAATGGACAAATGCGTTGGATGGCTGACGAATACAGGTTCCCTCCTTATCAATACCATGAGAAGTTTGTTATTTGGAAAGGTGACCGATGGAGACTCATCAATGCCCTCGAAAGAGAACTCCTTCATGGTTTGGGATATGAACATACTATCCTCTGTTGGAATGCCAATGACATCAAAAGATCCCCTCAGGAATTTGAAGATGTCCGCAAGAGCCTGGTAGGAGACAGCTTTAGTTGCTATTCTTTTTCATTTGTGGCGGCCATGCTGTGTAAGGAATGGGTTAACATCCCTGACTACAAGATGCTGAATGATCGCATGGGAATGGCACCGGGTTTTTGTTGTGACCTTTCTATTAAAATTCCTTTGCAACGTCAATTGGCATATGGAACCACCTCCTTGAAGCCTGGGGTTGTTGACCTGCATGCTGCCTTGCTGCGACGGGCGAATCACACGGGTTCAGATGTTCGAATTTCCAGTGGCTGTTTGCTCAACCCCCGCAATTACCCTCGGCAAAGCGCCGCCTCCGATTGGTGGGCGTGGAATAAGGTATTCGCTTACAGGTGGGACAAACATGATCATATCAATAGCCTGGAATTTCGATCTATCATACATGCAGTCGAATGGCGCATTAAGCATTTGCGAGAGGTTTCAACCAGAATATTTCACCTCACTGACAGTTATATCTGCATGAGCATCATCACCAAGGGTAGGACTTCATCCCGAATGCTCAAGCCATTGCTGGCGCGACTCTCGACGCTGTTGCTGGCCTTTGACATCTACCTTATCGTGATCCACGTCGAATCCTCCGACAACCCGACTGATCATGACAGTCGGTCGTGACCAGCGAAATCATTGCTGGCCAGGATTAGCCAGCCAGGCTGACAGGCGTCGCGCCAGGCTGAATTTGGTCCTAGCCGACATCGGGATTACGTCCGCCACCTTGGACAGGTATCACCACGCAGTTTCACGACTGCGTCCAGTCTTGGAACAGGTCAATACGGAGGCACAGCTTGACGACCTTATCTCTGACTGGATTCAGTCCGAATTCGAGGATGGCGCCCCGCTTCACCTCATAGCTGATGCGCTTAGTGGGCTACACTACTTCGAGCCCTTTACGAAAGGAAAACTCATCAGATCCTGGCGGCTCTTCTCCATCTGGAGACGCTATGAGGTACCCTGCCGTGCCCCACCATTGACCCAAGACCTGGTGTTGGCTATGGCGGGCTACTGTATCTCGATCTGTGAGCTTTCTATGGCCGCCTTGCTCCTGTTGGGCTTCCACTGTCTCATGAGGACTGGGGAGCTGTTGCAGGTCAGGCCCTGTGATTTTATCCTTGATGCTCAGGTGGGACTGGTATCCATTCCTTCTAGTAAGAGTGGCATCCGTCACAACACCAGGGAGAGTGTCACCATTCGAGACCAGTCTACCTTGGCCACGGTAACTGCCATGGTTGAGCTCAGGCAATCTCAGGGCTTTGACAATACACCTTGTTGGGATCGAAGTGGCTCCTGCTTTCGAGATCTATTCAGGCGTATTTTGGCTGCCCTAGAAATCTCATCCCTGGGGTTCAGGCCTTACAGCCTCAGGCGAGGCGGGGCTACATACGAGATGCAGAGCCATGGCCTTATGGAGCGTACGCTCATTCGTGGGAGGTGGAAAAACTCCAATGTGGCCCGCATTTACATCTCGGATGGCCTGGCTATGATCCCCAGGTTAAAGATGACTTGGGCGGCAAAGTTTAAGGTGGCACAGCATTCATCGATTTTCATCAACGAGCACCGGGCTTATTCCGGTGGGGTGCGTGGAAGCAAAAGGAAGTTTCAAGCTTGATGCTTGATGGCACTTGGCTGACTTGGTCCTGCCATGGGCCCATTTTGCTGCGACCCTGCCATGGGCGCCCTTTCTTGGCTCTGGTAGAGCTGCCCTGCCATGGGCATTTTGGTTTAGGGTTTTTGGCCCTGCCATGGGCTTGACTGAAAAGGGTTATGCCCTACCAAAGGGCTGTTTCTAGGTGCCTTGACTGTCTCACGTCAAGGATGCACCACCTTCGTGCATGGCTTAAAAGAATGAGCGGCTGCCCGAGCCCAATAGTGTCGCTCCGACTGTTTGGGAGAGGCAGACATGTGAAGTCTTTTATGATGTTGTGGGTAGCATTGTGGCTCCCACCTCACCCGCCCTCAAGGAAGGGGAGGAAGCAAAAGGAAGTTTCAAGCTTGATGCTTGATGGCACTTGGCTGACTTGGTCCTGCCATGGGCCCATTTTGCTGCGACCCTGCCATGGGCGCCCTTTCTTGGCTCTGGTAGAGCTGCCCTGCCATGGGCATTTTGGTTTAGGGTTTTTGGCCCTGCCATGGGCTTGACTGAAAAGGGTTATGCCCTACCAAAGGGCTGTTTCTAGGTGCCTTGACTGTCTCACGTCAAGGATGCACCACCTTCGTGCATGGCTTAAAAGAATGGGCGGCTGCCCGAGCCCAATAATTTTGTCATAGGTTAAATATGTTAAATAGGTTAGTCATAATGTTGTGTTTGAGATTGTAAGTTGTGTTTAAGGCAGCGGAGTCACCAGTGGAGCCTTGGGAACCCCCTTTTCTTATCTTTTGTTGCCCTGCCTTGAATGTCCCAACATGCCCCATGGGTCCAGCTGTCATGAGCTAATGATGCCATGTCGGGACCATGTCGGGACCTGAGGCCACGCTGCTGCCTCTCAGTAAGTTTTTTGAGGCCAACGGTCAAACGGTCAAACAGTGTGGACCAGCCAAGCTTTAATTGGACTGTCGGAGTGATGTCAGCTGATGTCAGCTGGGAATCGTATTGAAATGTATTGAAGCTAAGGTTTTCTCATGTTTTTTTTTTTCAGATGATGGTTTGAGACAGATCGGTGGTGGTTCTTAGTTGCTACAGGATGATTTCGAAGCCTCGCGGACAGTGCTGAACCGGGTGGCACTCTCAGCACACAACAGACACCTTACGACCAATTACAACCATCTACGACCTACCAAGTGTGAAGAATCGTGAAGAAAGTTAAAAACACATGGGAAGTTGATCAAAGCTGGCAGAAACATCATCTAGGGCCAACTATACTATGTGAATCTGAACGCTACGGTCAGACAGAGGGATCCACCTCTGAATGAGACTTTGCCAAGCAGCACCGCACTGAAGGTCCGTTTCATGAGGGAGAAGCACGTCGTGGACTACGTGCAGAAAGAGTTGAGCCCTCAGGCTGGGGACTGGGAGCCGAAATGGTCCACCACAATGGTCGATCTAAGATTGCATGCAACATTGCTGCAACATGCAACCGTTGTGATACCGTTGTGATAGAGGGAAAAAAACAAATGCTTGATGCGCTATGATGCGCTTGATGCTTGACCAAAAAGCCATTCAGCTATGTGGCGGTACACATGCTCCAGAACAAATGTTCAGTTAGTACCCTGTCCTTGTTTCATCATTTTTCAGGCAGGGGGGGCCGTGTTTTTTTCACCAGTACGATTTGGCTCAATCATCTTGACTCTTGCAAAGCCTTGCAGCTTGTTAGACTCCTAGACAGTCTCAGACATCATGGCGGCGAACCCAAAGGTCTACTTTGACATGACTATTGGTGGTACTGCTGCAGGCAGAATCATCATGGAACTTCGCTCAGATGTGGCCCCAAAGACTGCAGAGAACTTTCGCTGCCTTTGCACTGGCGAGAAGGGCATGGGTAAGTCCGGAAAGCCTTTGCACTTCAAGGGCTCTGCATTTCACCGTGTCATCCCAGACTTCATGTGCCAGGAGAGCATTGGGCATTGAGGGAAACCATGTGAAACCATGTGAAACCATGTGAAACCATGTGAAACCATGTGAAACCATGTGACCAATGGGAAACTAGGTGAGAATTACACGAGACTATGTCCAGCAGACTCAAGAAGACATCACATCATAGATCTGATATGGTGGGATGTGGTGTGGTGTGACCTTCCATTCAATAGTAACAATAGTAAGACAGCAGGTTTTATGCGTGCATGTTCGTGTGCCAGTCAAGGTAGGCTACAGATGGCCACAGAGGATTGCAAAGTTTTCCAATGTTCTTTCCTTGCATTTTAGCAGCCTGGCGTGGCTCTGCTTGACCCATGTTTGCCTCATCTATGTCGATTCATGCGCCATCATGTGCCATCATGTGCCATCATGTGCCAGATTCTTGCTGGGCAGGGTGGTGACTTCACAGCCGGAAATGGCACTGGTGGCGAGTCCATCTATGGTGCCAAGTTTGCAGATGAGAACTTCACTCTGAAGCACACCGGCCCAGGCATTCTGTCCATGGCCAACGCCGGCCCAAACACCAACGGCTCCCAATTCTTCCTGTGCACCGTGAAGACCCAGTGGCTGGATGGCAAGCACGTTGTTTTCGGCAGCGTGACGCCTGAGACTATGGACATTGTCAAGAAGATTGAGGCAGTAGGATCTCAGTCTGGCAAGACCTCCCAGCCAGTCATGATCTCGGACTGCGGTCAGTTGTCGTGAGGGACAAAGGACTCCAGATGATTCTGGTAACATCAGGTAACTCTTGGGGCAAGTCAAAGAGCTTGCGGTTTTGACAACCGGTATCTCTTGCTATAGAAAAAAGAGCCCATGGATCATGACAGGATCATCACAGGTTAAGCAACCACTGAACTTTTCCATCAAAGCAGTGCTTACTCTGTCCGGCTTGGTTTCTGCAAGGGTGAGAAAGTGCCTTAGTGGTCAGAGCTTTGAGTGCAGATAGATCCACATATCCACATTATTCAGTACGGCAGGGAAAAAGGTTTGAAAGAAACCAAACAACACGGACGCAACGTGAAACGGAAGACTTGAAGTGTCATGAAGCGCCCTTCATTTATCAGGCAGGGGGGGCCGTGTTTTTTTCACCAGTACGATTTGGCTCAATCATCTTGACTCTTGCAAAGCCTTGCAGCTTGTTAGACTCCTAGACAGTCTCAGACATCATGGCGGCGAACCCAAAGGTCTACTTTGACATGACTATTGGTGGTACTGCTGCAGGCAGAATCATCATGGAACTTCGCTCAGATGTGGCCCCAAAGACTGCAGAGAACTTTCGCTGCCTTTGCACTGGCGAGAAGGGCATGGGTAAGTCCGGAAAGCCTTTGCACTTCAAGGGCTCTGCATTTCACCGTGTCATCCCAGACTTCATGTGCCAGGAGAGCATTGGGCATTGAGGGAAACCATGTGAAACCATGTGAAACCATGTGAAACCATGTGAAACCATGTGAAACCATGTGAAACCATGTGAAACCATGTGAAACCATGTGAAACCATGTGAAACCATGTGAAACCATGTGACCAATGGGAAACTAGGTGAGAATTACACGAGACTATGTCCAGCAGACTCAAGAAGACATCACATCATAGATCTGATATGGTGGGATGTGGTGTGGTGTGACCTTCCATTCAATAGTAAGACAGCAGGTTTTATGCGTGCATGTTCGTGTGCCAGTCAAGGTAGGCTACAGATGGCCACAGAGGATTGCAAAGTTTTCCAATGTTCTTTCCTTGCATTTTAGCAGCCTGGCGTGGCTCTGCTTGACCCATGTTTGCCTCATCTATGTCGATTCATGCGCCATCATGCGCCATCATGTGCCATCATGTGCCAGATTCTTGCTGGGCAGGGTGGTGACTTCACAGCCGGAAATGGCACTGGTGGCGAGTCCATCTATGGTGCCAAGTTTGCAGATGAGAACTTCACTCTGAAGCACACCGGCCCAGGCATTCTGTCCATGGCCAACGCCGGCCCAAACACCAACGGCTCCCAATTCTTCCTGTGCACCGTGAAGACCCAGTGGCTGGATGGCAAGCACGTTGTTTTCGGCAGCGTGACGCCTGAGACTATGGACATTGTCAAGAAGATTGAGGCAGTAGGATCTCAGTCTGGCAAGACCTCCCAGCTAGTCATGATCTCGGACTGCGGTCAGTTGTCGTGAGGGACAAAGGACTCCAGATGATTCTGGTAACATCAGGTAACTCTTGGGGCAAGTCAAAGAGCTTGCGGTTTTGACAACCGGTATCTCTTGCTATAGAAAAAAGAGCCCATGGATCATGACAGGATCATCACAGGTTAAGCAACCACTGAACTTTTCCATCAAAGCAGTGCTTACTCTGTCCGGCTTGGTTTCTGCAAGGGTGAGAAAGTGCCTTAGTGGTCAGAGCTTTGAGTGCAGATAGATCCACATATCCACATTATTCAGTACGGCAGGGAAAAAGGTTTGAAAGAAACCAAACAACACGGACGCAACGTGAAACGGAAGACTTGAAGTGTCATGAATCGCCCTTCATCAATTTTCAGGCAGGGGGGCCATGTTTTTTTCACCAGTACGATTTGGCTCAATCATCTTGACTCTTGCAAAGCCTTGCAGCTTGTTAGACTCCTAGACAGTCTCAGACATCATGGCGGCGAACCCAAAGGTCTACTTTGACATGACTATTGGTGGTACTGCTGCAGGCAGAATCATCATGGAACTTCGCTCAGATGTGGCCCCAAAGACTGCAGAGAACTTTCGCTGCCTTTGCACTGGCGAGAAGGGCATGGGTAAGTCCGGAAAGCCTTTGCACTTCAAGGGCTCTGCATTTCACCGTGTCATCCCAGACTTCATGTGCCAGGAGAGCATTGGGCATTGAGGGAAACCATGTGAAACCATGTGAAACCATGTGAAACCATGTGAAACCATGTGAAACCATGTGACCAATGGGAAACTAGGTGAGAATTACACGAGACTATGTCCAGCAGACTCAAGAAGACATCACATCATAGATCTGATATGGTGGGATGTGGTGTGGTGTGACCTTCCATTCAATAGTAACAATAGTAAGACAGCAGGTTTTATGCGTGCATGTTCGTGTGCCAGTCAAGGTAGGCTACAGATGGCCACAGAGGATTGCAAAGTTTTCCAATGTTCTTTCCTTGCATTTTAGCAGCCTGGCGTGGCTCTGCTTGACCCATGTTTGCCTCATCTATGTCGATTCATGCGCCATCATGTGCCATCATG
Organism: Cladocopium goreaui; assembly: GCA_947184155.2. Lineage (NCBI taxonomy): Eukaryota > Dinophyceae > Suessiales > Symbiodiniaceae > Cladocopium > Cladocopium goreaui. The sequence goes on from CAMXCT020001814.1 coordinate 23,367, forward strand.
TGCCATCATGTGCCATCATGTGCCAGATTCTTGCTGGGCAGGGTGGTGACTTCACAGCCGGAAATGGCACTGGTGGCGAGTCCATCTATGGTGCCAAGTTTGCAGATGAGAACTTCACTCTGAAGCACACCGGCCCAGGCATTCTGTCCATGGCCAACGCCGGCCCAAACACCAACGGCTCCCAATTCTTCCTGTGCACCGTGAAGACCCAGTGGCTGGATGGCAAGCACGTTGTTTTCGGCAGCGTGACGCCTGAGACTATGGACATTGTCAAGAAGATTGAGGCAGTAGGATCTCAGTCTGGCAAGACCTCCCAGCCAGTCATGATCTCGGACTGCGGTCAGTTGTCGTGAGGGACAAAGGACTCCAGATGATTCTGGTAACATCAGGTAACTCTTGGGGCAAGTCAAAGAGCTTGCGGTTTTGACAACCGGTATCTCTTGCTATAGAAAAAAGAGCCCATGGATCCAACCACGAGTCTAGTGCTGAAAGATGTTGAAAGTTGTGCCACATGTCGAAGCATGTCGAAGCATATCTCGAAGCCAGGCTTGGTCTGAAATGATCGGCGGTGGGGTGTAGATTGCGACATGCCATTGCCAGGCGACGGCTACGGGAGATGTGTCCATCGGGGAGATCTTCAAGCACCTCGCAGTGCCTGAGCTAAGACCCGCGTTGATAGTTGCTGGCAGTTGCTGGCAGTTGCTGACCGTGTTGAGTTCAGCGGCAGAAGACGTCCAGATTTTGAAACAGATGGCCCACCAATAAAAACCAATATATATATATAATATAAAAAGTCATGAAAGCTACATGTACAGTAGCTTTGCTTTAGCAAATGTATTGGGGGAGAAGCCTGAAGTATCGGGTGTCCTGGGCCATGCCTCTTCTCACAGTCAACCGTTATTTCCTTTCATTCCTTCTTCCAAACCATCCCAAACCAAAGTAAACAGTTGGATGTAGTTCGTGATTTTTTTTGGGGGGGGCCTTATGAAGATGTTAGGAGGAAACATGAACATGTCACGAGGAGGCTGTAGCGACTGATGCTCCTGTCATGCGAACGCAGCAAGGGCTTCGCGTGCCAGCCTTGGTGCAGAGTCTGAATATGAAGACATTTCAAGAAAGAGAGAATATACATGATTAATCAGTTAATCATGATTATACATGCTTGGAGGAAGTAGGTGAACCGAATCCGTACGGCGTGGATTTGATCTCTGTATCTCCCTTGCTCTTGTATTTCCTGGCCTTTCTGAGACGTGTTCAGCAGCGCCAGACAACGGCAAGAATTTGACAAGCACTGCATTTTCCACCGCGCTACGGTTCAGGATGCAATGTGTCTATAGACATAATAATACATGGTGATCGATCTAAAGGTCCTTCTAAGGAGTTTTAGTTGCGAAAGCCATGCATGTTATGTTGGAAACCCTCGCGAAAGTTTTTTTCGAGTTCGCGAAGGTAAAATTTTATTTCGCGAAAGTTTCGCGAAAGTTGGGTATTACAATCATTATATGTAAAGGGCTGCCACCCACTGCCGCCCGGGGTCCGGCAGGAGAAGGGCACCAGAGAATGCGAGTAGCAGTAGCCAAGTTTCCAAAAGTGAGGCTTTGCGAGAGCCAAACACCAAGGCCCCTGGTCTTCGCTTTTCCTTCAGTGCACCCCCTGCTGATGGCCGGGGTCTGTGAATAGGGATATTTTCGCGAAAGTTCCGAGAAAGTTATGCGAAAGAGCGGGCGAAAGTCAAAGTGCATGTTGAAGGGGGTGGGCCAGTAAACTTTGCAAAAAAAACTGTCCTGAGAAGGGACTCCGTGATGCTAGCTGCATGTTTAAAAGGCTACCAAGAAGTGATCCGTGATTCTCTGGCGTAATTTGGCAGGTGGTGAACGAATCTTCATAAGAGGTGTTGTTGGCCAACATGAGCCCCGCGAAAGATAAACATGGAGTTCGCGAAAGTTTCGCGAAAGTAAAATTTTTATACGCGAAGAATGGCCGTTCCGGGATAAAGGAATTTTGATCAACAACCACATATATATAAATATGTAACTTCCACTTCCACACAGATATACATACATTCACACAGAAGTAAGTACGTACATACATACAGATACACAGACAGACAGACATACAGACAGACACACACACACAGGCATGCATACATACATTACATTAAATTGCATTGCATTGCGTTCCATGCCATTACATTACGTTACATATACACATTTACATACATATGCATATACATAATACATATACATATACACATACATATACATATACTTCTACATATACATATACACACACATACACACAATACACACAAACACACACACACACACATACATACTTACATACATACATACCTACATACATACATACATAAATGCATACATACGTACGTACGTACATACATACATAGATAGATAGATAGATAGATAGTTAGATAGATAGATAGATAGTTACATACATACATAAACATACATAATCACACATAACCAGATATAATCATACATAATCATACATAATCATACATTCATACATGCATTCATACATTCATACATTCATACATTCATTCATACATTCATACATTCACTCATACATACATACATGCATACATACATTCATACATTCATACATTCATACATGCATACATTCACTCATACATTCATACATTCATACATTCATACATTCACTCTTACATGCATACATACATACATACATACATACATACATACATACATACATACATACATACGTACATACATACATACATACATACATTTCAAAAAGCACAAGTGTAGATCCGTTCTTTCAACCTTTGTTCATAGTACGCAGGCAGATAGACAGATAGATACATAGACATAGACAGACAAGTAGGTTTCTGGTTTCAGATGTTTCGAGTGGGGCCCTATGTTTTTGGATGGTTTAGTTTTGGTTTGTCCATTTCAGTTGAGGCAGCCTACAAGAATGGAGAAGAAAGGCCGGTACCATAGCATGGCATTTGCCGTTTGCCTAGACTAGATCATCCGAGATTTTTCCAAAGACACCAGTTCTTGAGTTTCCCGATGTTTTCGGTGTGTCACAGGTCGCAGGTCACCTGGACCATGTGGCCAGCCCGTATTCTTCTCGATCCCCGCTTGTGTGACAAGGACAGGTGGCACTTGGCAGTGAAGGTTTCATGCAACATGCGTCATCTCAACGAGAATGGGAAAGGATATTATATCACAATATCACATCATGAGACGCAAAGAAACCAGGACGCTATCATCTTTCGCTGTGTGTGGTATGTTTTCCTTGGTGTGCTGGGACTGCCCCTTTTGTTCGCGCCACCGGCATGTTACAGACGCATAGGGCCAGCTTTTTCACCTTCTAGTGACTCTTCACAAGCTGAGTTCGTATGAGTTTGTAGCAAGGGAATGCCGCGTCAACAAGCGCCAGGTCTTGTACTGCTTATCCTCTCAAATGTTCAAGGTGCGCTGCGTGTGCGTTGCTAAGTCTCAGACTCATTCTGTTTAAACTGGCCTGCCAGAGGACGTCTTGGATGTGTGGAACGGGCAAATGTCTGACATGGCTGGAATCGTGATTGAGTCTGAGCCTCATGTATGGCTGCGTAGTATGATGACACTGGAGGGTGGGACAAAGCAAGACCCTCCAAAAGTTTTGAAAGTGATCAAGAGTGGATCAGTGAACAGTGCAGGATCATCACGATCTGTTCTAATTTCATGTTGCAAACATGTTTGCTCGATGAAGGCTTTGCCCTACCTCAATCTTCCCCAATGATCCTTGAACACTTGTCATGCAACGTGATTTGTTTGCCGTTGGAGACTGTGAGCCTAGGAAAATCATAGCCCATCTCCATGGTATCATCATTTCATGGTACTTGTCCATGTTCCTGACATGTCCGGACCATGGAATGATGATGATGACGATGACACATACACGCACACACACACATATATATAACTATATATATAAGGTTTATATGTATATACACAGATATCCACATATTCGCTACCTCCCCACCAATACCCCCGATATGTGCTCAACCTATGCTTTTACATTGTTTGGAATCATTGAAAGTCAGCGGGCAGACGATTAAAGAGATTTTTGGCACTGTGACAAGAAAGTTTCCAGCAATGACTATCTAAGTTGTAGTTTGACCTTCTGATTGACCGATGGGCTATGGACAATGAAACAAGATGACCTTCAGCATCTAATTATTGTCTAAATCACAGTTTCAGCATCTTCAGTGGCCAAGCGGTAGGTGCCACAGTGGGACGCGACGTTTTCGTGCGGCTATTAGACATCCATGATCTTCGATGTGAGCAATTTGGGTAATATGCAGATGGCCAGTGGCAAGTCGTTTTTTTTTCATCTTCCAGCAGCCAGGGATGCATCATAGCAGGCTCTTTTTTTTGGCACAAGCACGGGCAACGGATTTTTTTCACTAGGCCACCTGTACAGGTCCAGAAGTCGTGCTCACCTGACTTATGCATTATAGTTGCTGACTTTTTTCTTTGTTTGTAAACAACTGTTCCTCCACTGCGAAGTGCGTGTGTGCTTCCACGATTCAGCCTTGAAATCGATTAGCATTTTCACCGTGCAAACTTGAGACACAGGGTATTGTCAACTCTTCCGCCTTGAGATGCATGTGCACCGTCCACTTTTCTTCTGTCATTGTCATTCAGGCGTGCTGTTTTATGTCAGACTATATACTTATCAGCAACGCAGCAGAATATGCGTTCATGACATTGGGGTGCATGTACGGGGGGATGTCTTTCAAAAAAAATGTACCTTTTGGAGTTGTGACACGTCGAGATGATCCATCGGCAAGGGCATTGAAATGGAGGGCACGTGTCAGACTTGAAATGAGGAGACTTCCAGCATTCAGACTTGAAAAAATCCCAGACGGGATCGATTTGTCAGGTTTGATAATTCCGAAAGCCAACCCCCAGTGGATTGAAAATTGAACATTGAAGATTTCACAGGGGTTTTGTCCAGAAATCTTCAGATAGCTCCACGCTATTCCACGCTTCAATCTTCAATCTAGGGCTCTGGTTGAACATTTCTGGACAAGATGCTGGGAAATTTTCTATTTTGTTAAATTTTTTGATCCCAAATCTGACGGCTGTCAGACTTGAAAATCCCAAGTCTGACCGTTGCCAGTCTTGAGCAAATATGCATCCCACATGCTGTCTTGAATTTTGGCGTGTGTATACACACACACACACCTATATATATATATATACACATACACGTGTGTGTGTGTGTGTGCGTGTGTGGAATGTGTGTGCATATTCCTGAGGTTGGGTCACTTCATCATCTCCGGTCACCTGAGCTGGATGCTGTACCGTAGAACGATTAGTGATGCTTCCTGATTCCCCGCAGTGGCGGCCAAGACCAAGACAAACAATTCCATGTCATTCCACAGATTCTTTCATTGTTCTGGCATCGGACATTTCCAATTCTTCAGAGTGATTTGTACGTCCTGTCTTTTGAGGCATCTACAAACTAATTATATGCTTACATGTGCCTTGTTCTTTCCTCCTGAACTAGCGCATGACACATGGCTTGCCGCTGGTGGGTTTGCAAAGCCCGATATGCGAGCTAGGGCAAAGCAACGCAGCAGCTGCCTGGGAAATGAGCGACGTCCTTTCAATCAGTGTAGTTTTCAATTTTCAATACATGTATGTAATCTTTGCGCACACACGCATGTACATCCACATGTGTAATTGCATCTATAGTTACTCTCTCTCTCTCTCTCTTTCTTTCTTTCTTTCTGTCACATATATGAATATATGAATATATGAATATATATATATATATTGCGAGTAGAATGCTAGCCAGACATGACTCGTAATATCAGTACAGTAGGGGCAGTTCAGTTGTGCCAATTCACGGGTTCAGCAGGTCTCAACTCTTTTCGCCCCGCTGCCCATGGCTCAAGCCCGCGGCTCTTATGCGAGCTACAAGGCTTAAACAACTCCTCCGCAGAAGGACGAAAACGACGCGCCGCTTTGGGACTGGGTAAACCTCTAAGACAAGTACAAGGAGCTGAACATCTTGCAATACAACTCACATGTCCTTCGCGGTGCCGGCGGCAATCACTGACACGCCGGGGTCAGCAGAAAGCGGTGGTGGTGGTACAGTATCCTATGTAGCACCAAGTAGTGGCATGTATGTATGGTTTCAATAAAGGTGTGTGTAACCTTTGCGCACGCACGCATATACATGATTATGCATGCAAGTGCGTATATGTTTAATGCATTTCTTTCGCTCTCTCTTTTTTCCCCTCTCTCTTTTTTTCCCTCTCTCTTTTTTCCCTCTCCCTCTCCCTCTGGCTCTGGCTCTGGCTCTGGCTCTGGCTCTGGCTCTCTCTCCCTCTCCCTCTCCCTCTCCCTCTCCCTCTCGCTCTCTCTCTCTCTCTCTCTCTCCTTTTCACACTCTTATGATTATATTCTGGTCATGGCCCGGCACGTCGGCTTGAATCGCTTAAAGTGTTGGAGGGTCGTCTTTACATCTCGCGTGAATGGCAACACCCTGTTTCTTTGTGCATCGCGCTGTAGCTGTTTGGCTCAATGAAGCATTTCGAAAATTTCAGATTCGCTCCACGGGGGTGGTCAAGGTGGACACCACAAATGCGAACATCCTGCTTTGTTCTGTCGGTTCCAAATTCGAAATGCCCCTTTGGTTATCTTTGGTTTCTTGGACCTCGAAACGGCCATGGTTGATGTTGGAGACGCTGTTGCTTGAGGTTGGCAATTCAGGGTGGAGATGGCAGTTGAGGCTGCGCCCTTGGGGACTGGAATGGGGTGAGCTGTGTGATGGTTTGTTACCAATCGCCACCTTGATCTGTCAAGGAGCAAAAATTTCAGATCTAATCACCGCATATTTTCTCACAATAGCTGACATTGTGTAATGAGACCAACTAAAGGGTTTGCGAAAAATTTTGAAACTACACACCGCGTTCGTGCATGGCAACAATTCCAATGAATATGTGTAAAGAAGAGCCAATGAAACTCTCAACGCGCCATCAGAGGGACCTGGGAGACAAATCAAATCACTAACCGAAATTCTGGAAGACAGAAAACTGAAACTTCTTGGGCATGTCTTGAGAAGGGATAGGCAACATCCACTACACCAAGCTGCGTTCTCCACAAGATCCGCGCTCCCGCGGGAAACCGAACACAGAAGACGAGGCCGCCCACGACAATTCTGGACAACCAACAACATGAGTAAAGCATGGGAAGTGATTAAGACGCATGATGCTACACAACCGCAAATACCATTCGACAAGAACAACCGATCGATGCGTGAGAGGATCATTGAACAAGCGCAGCGATACCAACCCCCATTCAACAAAGGAAACCCAATATGAAACATTCAATGTGAAAGTTGTGCTCAGTGTGACACCTTTACTCGGTGTGAAACTTTTGCTCAATGTGACACCTTCACTCAGTGTGAAACTTTTGCTCCGTGTGAAGTTTTTGCTACATGGGAAGATTTCGTTTCAAAAATACACCACCAAGCAGTGAACGAAGCCCTAGGTTCTTGATAGTAGGTAGGAAACGGGTTACTGCCTACGACCTGTGGCAACGTCCATGCTATAGGTTTTGGCAAAAACCAAAAAAAAAACAATGGAGTAAAATAAAGAACCATATACATCATATATCAACACCAGCGAACTCAGTAGAATCGTTATAAATGTGTGTTTGAACCTTTGGATACCTACTGGATGCCTAGTGGATCTACTGGTCACTTGTGGTCACTCAGTGCTTTCTCAGTGCCGTGCTAGGCCAATGCTCCTCCTGGAGGCGGGTCACGACGCCCAAGTGACAGCGATTCAGCACGAACTTTCAGACTTTGGACCTTGATGAAACATGAAAGTCTGCATGGACATCTTGCTCGATAATTAATAAAAAATGTTCGAAATATTATCAGTATGAAATAGTATTAGCTATGAGAAGGTGCTTGAGGCCAAAATTGTTTACTCTGCTTGCACTTGCATTGGGACATTATAGTGATATTTTGGATGCAAAACCGCATATGCCGCATAGTCGAACACTGCACAGCCAGGGCCAACTCCAGCTCCGGGAACTGTGAGAATTGCCAATCGCCCTCTTGTCCTGCTTGCACTTGGTGAAACTTGGTGAGACCTGGTGACATACAGAATGGGTTCTGATGTTACTGATATGTTTGGATGGGACGTGCCTTGATGTGCCAGAACGGTTGTGTCATTCTTCCCTTGTGACTTTTCATATCTTATCATATCGTATGTGAATTGTCGAAAATTCTATGACCTGTTAAGCCATGCTTGAATGGGGCTAGGGAAGCTTCACGACACTGAAACTTCAGTCTGGGACCATGGCACATGCCAGGTGGTGGTCTTGCCGATCTTGTGGCCGATGCCGAGCTGGAGAAGGCCGCGGGGGGAGCCCGGAGACCCAGGGACACCCATGGAGACCCATGGAGACCCATGGAGACCCAACTCGCAGTGACTAGGACCATACCAGGACTTGAGCAGTGACTTGTTGTGCTTTCACGATGATTCTCATCGAAGTACATAGGGCTACAAGTAATATTAAGACAATATTTGTTTGACATGCCTGACACACTTTGCATATTTTCATGCGCCCACAGTCCTCTACAGGCTCTCCTGTCCAATGATGACAACGGAGAAAGAGTCGGAACTTGCGACAACATGCGACAACCATCTTTTACTTATTCTTACACGCCTTCTTCCACTGCAGTACCACCAAGATCCACAAAGTATCACAGAGTGCGTTTGAGGTGCTCTCGCCTGGCCAAGCACCTCCACCAGTCTCTGGCAAGATGTTGCGGGTGCAACTGACATACAAGAATTTCCGCAGAATTCTGGCATGGCTGAGGATTTTAAAGGATTGTAAAACTGATTAAACTGGGACCATAGAAGATCTTATACGTTTCTCTTTTTCTTCTTCACACCAACTTCCACACCAACTTAGGGGAAGCTTGACAAGACCACAAATTCCATCCATTCATCCATTCATCCATTTTCTTTAGTCTAAAATGGTCTCAAATGGTCTCATATGTCTCAAGTATGTCTCAAATGAACACATGGGAACATGTCGCTGTGTCGCACCAGGTGGAGGTCCGTGGATTGCTTCATGATTGGCATGGCGACCCAGTTGATTCATGTTGATGCTGTACAAGCATATGGCAGCATACGAGCAAAAAACATGTGTTTTTCCGGAGGTTCGATGTTGCAGACATGGGTGACTTCATACGCTCTCCGCAGTTTGCCGGGACCTTGCGCAGGGAGGCTCAGCCATGATACTGCCATGATGCAATGTGTAACACGATGACACGGATTGCAGCAGGAACGACGAGCGATACTCAGCATGATTCAGCTTAGCGGCTTAGCACCAAGGTGAAAACGTCGCCAGATACTTTGGCGTCCCAATTGAGTCCGGCCCGCAGATCCGTGCAGATCCGCGCAGACCCTGCAGAGGGATAAAGTGGGACAAGGCGAGGCAAGAGTAGCAGTAGGCCTCAAGAATGAACACATCATGGCTCGAGTACATACTTAACAGCCAACATCTCTTGGCTTTTGGATGCTTTTGTGGTGACGGGATGTGACAGTTTGGAGAATTTTGAATCTTACTCGTATGCTGTTTTTGCTTATTTTGGTAATGTATACTAGTTCTATCTACTTTCTATCTAGTTGATTCAATTCTATCTAGTTCTTTGTTTCATTGTCATAAAGCTTCATAGATTCATAAATGTATATAAATGTCCACCCTAGGGTGAGAGAGAGGGTCAGGTTTCCCTGCTGTATGCTTCCAAAGTTTGTTTGGTCCCTTGATTGAGGCGTCAGGCAATATATGATGAGGACTGGGGGGAAGATGAGAAGATGATGGAAGATGTCAAAAAAAGAAATCGTACGAAATAGTATGAAATAGTGACATATTAGTGACATATAGTGACAATGTTACCAGGACAGGACGATGCAGGACTGGTGACCCCAGCATCGAGTGGTAACGGGGATCGTTGGGCCCTGGGCTCGTGACTGTCGTGCGAGGATGGCTTGCTGACCAGCTGTGCGGACTACAGCTTGAACCCTGGACCAACACTTTGAACACTTTACATACCTTGACATACCTTGACATATCTTGACATCAATTCACATCAATTCACATCCATTGACATCAGTTGATGTTAACTTGCAACAACTTGTCACATGTTTGACACATTTTGACATATGTTTGACACTTTGACCATGGGGTTCCTAGACCTTTCTGGGCCTAGCTGGATTGAACATATTGAACCAGATTTGAACCAGATTTGAACCAGATTTGAACCAGATTTGAACCAGATATTGTCAGAGTTATGCTGTTGTGCTGTGCTGTGCTGTGTCAGGTCGGGCCTTGCAGCGGTTTTACCCCAAGCTCTTCATTTACGACCTCGAGGAGATGGGTACCTCGACGAATCTCGACGAGCTGACGAACCGTGAGAAAATGGGTAGAACATGATTTTTTCTGCATGTTAAATCATGTTAATCATTTTAAATCCATTTTATGCAGAAAAGAACAGGAAAAAAACGTTCATTGGACCTGGCATGACATGGCACAGACACACACACACACAGACGGTCTGCTCACACATCTAGAGACACACACACACACATTTTCTTTCACGTTTCTGTTGTGTTCGTTTGTGATGTGCATGCGTTTCTCCGTGGAAACATGTTTCATTTCTGATTAGCTGTTCAAGCATCTTCAAACTTCAGACAAAGAGTTTGCACCTCCTGTTTGCTTAGTGGCTTTGTGTTGCTGCAGATTTGCTTGGTCGAAGCATGTCGAGCTCAAAGACGGCAGTGGACTGCAGTATTGGACCATGCTAGACCCTGGTGGCGTTTTCGGACTCAGCTGAGGTCCTGATCTTCGGGCACGAGCAGCTGGAAGCCAAGATACCTTCACCTGCCACCTTCCACTATGTATAATTATATAATATTATATAATTATACAGACATACACATTAATTAGTATATCTATATATGGCAATCGATCTAAAGGTCCTTTTAAGGAGTTTTAATTGCGAAAGCCATGCATGTTATGTTTGGAAACCCTCGCGAAAGTTTTTTCGAGTTCGCGAAAGTAACATTGTTTTTTCGTGACAGTTTCGCGAAAGTTCGATATCATGATTGCCTAACATAGGTTCCGCGAAAGATAAACATGGAGTTCGCGAAAGTTTCGCGAAAGTAACATTTCTATTCGCGAAGAATGGCCGTTCCCGGATAAAGGAATTTTGATCAACAACCACATATATATATATATACATATTATTGTATAATATTGAAGGATGTTGAAGCACTTGCTGCCTGCAGAAGGATGTTGAAAGAGCTGTAGAAAGAGCCTTAGAATCACAGAGCCTTGTTTCGTTGTAATTTCGTTGTAACCTTGCAGATCTCCGGTATTACCGTGCGAGGTTGAAGAGCTGCGTCAGCTTGATGCTGATGTCGAGCAGCACGTATCTGAGAACGTTCAAACTGGTTCAGATTAAAACTTATATAAACTAAAACGCCATAGACCATGGCCATGCCATGTGAAAACATCTTGAAATACACGTGTTGAAAGATATCTTAAGATCATATCATCTAAGATTTCGATGCCTTCGAAATTCAAATAGATTCGACATAGAAATTCGGGATGTGCCATAGACCGGGTTTTCTGCCGATGCTCCGAGGTCGTACCGACAGTTTGGCGCCGGGCGTGACAGCCGAGGCTTGCGACCCAGAACCTCTCCTGGAGACCATACCAGACTGAAATGCATTGCACACGCTGAAGACATATAAAAACGCACACACACACATATATATATATATGTACACATAAGAGAGAGAGAGAGATACACACAGCATGCATATTACACGGAGAGATTATAGAAATATGTATCATATATGCTAACATATCAGACAGTAAACAAACATGTGAGACAGAAACAGTTTTCGATAGTTTCAGCCAACTTAATTCATCAAATGAAAGATCAGACCTTTTTCTCATGTGTCCAAGCGATGAACCTGCACATTGAATCTGCATGATCCTTTCAGATAAGCCCGTTTTATGCAATCTTTAGACGCGCGTCCTTCCGAGCATGCTTGAAACTCAAGAAAAGTATAGAAAAGTACTGAAAGAAACTCAGAGACCCTTCAAGACCAATGAGTCAAGATTTCCCAAGATGTGCTTTCCATTGTCCATTCTCGCCGAGGCATCTCGCCTTGCCCCAGTGTTAGCCAGGCGAAGTCTGGGGGGAATGCAATCGCATAGGGCGTAGGGATGCGTAGAGTGTATAGAGTTGCCTGGGGTGTAGATGAGCATTTTTTGAGGGTAGAGTGTGGCATGAATTTTTGTATAATTTTGTGAAGCTTTCCTCGGATGCACAACCTTGACTTCAGGGAACTACGCGATCATTCGAGCGAATTTCTTCCTTTCTCATGTGAAATTTGATAGAAACTCAATCCTGCAGCCGCAAAGAGATCGACATCTATGCCCAAGATCTGAAATTGTGATAGAACCAATTCTGCCATGTTTCCACATTTCTGTAACTCGATTTGCTTTGTTGGCTTGCGTTGCACCATCACACTCTCCTGTTGAATTGATAGGATATCACAGGGCAGCAAAAATGCTGCAAGAGCTATACTATGGCTACGATTCAAGATGATTCAATGATACTACCAATGTGTTTTCATATCACACCTACGGATGTGTAATTTTTGTGTGTATGTGTGTGTGTAGTGTCTTTCTTGATAAGGCCGCAAGGCGGAGGAAATGCAAACTGGGCGAGTCAGAGCAAACACACTGTATATAATATACATATGATATGACATAAGTACATAGTAAGTATAAACCTGATGACTGTGCCACACACAGACGGGCGTCACTACTTGCGGCAACTTGATTTAATTTCTCTGTGTGTAACTATCGTGACTGCATCACCCTTCGTGGTTTGATTTAAGGTGTGTTGAAAGAATAATGACATTTTAGGACAATGCCACTTGATGCCACTTGAAACATCTTGAAACCACATTGCCACCTTGAACTGCCTTGACTATGCAGCCCTTTGTCGTCAGGAGAAATCCGAAGCTCACGGCGGAACGCCTGCATTTGCTCCGGGTCCAAGTGGTCCAAGTGGTCCAAGTCCTTGCGAAGCCTGCGAAGCCCGTGCCGTCGGCAGTGCTGGCACCGCTGGCACCGGCACCGTCGGCACTGTCGAGCTGGACCGCTTCGACCGCTTCGACCGCTTCGACCGCTTGGACGCTTGCAGAGGCGGCGTCCAGGGCGTCCAGGGCGGAGTTCAAGGCGTCATGGCCCAAGAGTCACATCCTCAGACAATCCAACACATCAACATCTATGACATTCTACAACATCTATATAAATATAATATATATAAAATAATTGGAAACATTATATTATATTATATTATGACAATAACATCACATGTCAGAACTATTCCGGCGAAATTACTTGGCGCATTTTTGAATCAGACTTCCGTACGTTCCAAAGATGCTTCGTGACTTTCTCGAATTTCTACTTTGATTATTTCGAGGCCCTTTGTGGAGCGTTCAACCCTGCCGGTCAGGATGGGTTGCACTCGTTGCATGTCCTTTCTGCCACTGACTTTTGCAGCATCCCAATGTCAGGAGTGACGCTCCTACAGTTTCTCCAAGGAGTTTTGGAATTTTCAACAGTTTGATGTTTTCACCTTGGCTCCATTTGGTTCCATTTCTTTGCAAGTTACTGCGTTGCAGCACTTTGCGAGACCACCTGTCAGGACAGTGGCATCTCAAGTTCGCCCGCTTACAAGGACCATTCCCTGGTTGATCCATGCTGCCCTTTTTCTGCTCAAAGCCGTGTTTTCTAATGTTTACTATATTTTTCTATAAAATCCACCGTGGGTGAACGTACGTAGACATGCACTAATAGTTGTTTTTCAGCCTTTCTGAATATGTGGACTGATTTGGATTAAATAATACTTTAATATTGTCGCATTGATGAAGTAGATCATGTTACACAATGTTGAGTTGCATTACAGTATGTTGAACTGCGTTTTGAGCTGGTTCTTTGTGCTTGCGTTGAAGTCTCTTCTGAAGTTGACAGGAATTCCATGGAGGTGTTGCATCGACGAGAAAACATGGCCTTGACACCGAGGAGCAGACCCAAGGGATTGCCAGTGCTACTGTGCTGAACAGACGAAAGCAAGCCATTTTGTCTGCATAGGTCGGTAAGTCATCATAAGTCTAAGATAGAGAGCGTGATGCGAGCTAAATTGATGATTCAAATGTATTCAGTGCTCACAGATTTCAAAGCCGGCCAGAACGACCCCCTACGGGTGTGGTTCGAAACGGGCACCCTAAAATCGCAAAAAGCTAAACCTTGGACATCCTTGGACAGATGGTTGAGATTGGTTGAGGTTCTTGGGGACTTCACACGTTCCATACAGTATCGTTCCATCGAACATCACAGGAACATTGGCGTCGGCATAACATGGCACAACGTTCACATCCGTTCACCATGGATCCTCAATTGTCCAGGAGTGCGGTGGATGTAACTCCTCAATCCTTGACACCAAGGGAGATGGCTCCACAGGTCTTGACGCCAAGGACTCTGCCTCATCTGCATAATTATATATATAATATATATATATAATATAATATTATAATGTGTGATATTATCTTAGAAATAATACGCATTTGTTTATCTTATTTCTACACAAATTTGCATACATTTACGACATACTGCACATATTTGTACATACTGTTTCCAGCTTTCACCTGGATTTCTACAATGTCACTTGAAGCAATGGAAGATAGTGCACAGTGCTGCACAAGATAATGTAAGATTACGGCAAGTCATGTGGATATCATGGATATATCGGATTCCAGGAGTGCTGTGGAGGTTGTGCCACAGACCTTCATCCCAAGAGAGTTACCTCAAGCCTTGACACCAAGGAGCGACAAAGTTTGGACATGGACATCATTTCGTCGTGTCATTTTTCCAAGATTTTGCCAGGTCATAGCCTCAATTTTTCTATATATATATATATACATATATTTAAAAAAAGACAAGTGCCTCCTAAAGCTGAATAAGCTGAATATGTCCATTATGTCCTGCTACATTTTTTCACATCCTGTCATTCAAGGGGATGATATGGGATGATCTTGGCTTGGCAGGTTTTGCCAAGCGGATATCTGTAACATTGTGTAACAATATGAGACGCCAGATGTCGCTGGTGAATTCGTGTGATATTTTATGATGTCTGCAAGGAGCATGCTGGAAATCACTCCACAGCCCTTGACACCAAGGCCATGAGAAAAGATACCAGATGATACTGTACCAGTACGAATCAGTAAGAGTATTTCCAGCACATGCAACTGCCAAGATATCCTGCGACAACGTGCGCATACGCACAGAGTCAAACTATTGTAGTTACATCATATCTAGTTATACTATCTTCATAAGTGTGATACTTATGACTTATGATATGTTGCGCAGATGCTTAATGTCATACTTCAATCGCTTGAATGCTATGTCTGCAGGATGTTCTCCTCCAACTCTCAGCCCAGGCTGCACAGAGTGTAAGACAAGTGGACGTGTCAGTGCGTGACCAACATTCCTGACATTTCCTGACGTGATGTTTAGAGATAGTTGGACAGGGCGCGTTTTTCTTGATGTGGTGTCATTGCTGGGCGCCATCTCGCCATCTCTTGGCTCTCTGCATGCCTTTCAGTGCCTGTTCGTGATATTTCCCCAATATATCGATAGCTTGGGGTACCTCTAAAGTCTAAAAGGCGGACGGGCACCGTTGGATTTACATGGATTTACGGCTGCCAGCCTGGGCGGGGTGTGTCCCGGTGTCTCGGTGGTGTTTCGGTTGTCTCTTGGTGGTGTCTTAGTGACTTCGTGGTGTCTTGAGAATGTCGAGAGTCTCGGTGGCGTCTCGGTGATGCCTCGGTGGTGTCTCAAGATGATTATGACAAAGTATGCTGGCAACAACTTGTTGGATCTTGTTGGGAAAAACCGTTTGCAGGTCCTTTCGGAAATTGCTGGTGTGTGTCCTGCTGGTGTCTTGGTCGTCTCTCAATTGTGTTTCGGTGGCCGTTGGTGTCTTGGTGGCACTTTGGTGGTGTGTCCGAAGTGTCTTGACGGTGTTCGGTGATGTTTTGGGTGCCTTGCTTATGTTTTGGTTGTGTTTCTGTGGTGTGTTGGTGTCTTGGTGGTATTGAAGGAATTGTATTCCCAAAAGCATCTCCGATGCTTGGGTTCTCGTTTAGGGATGTTTTGGGGTACTTTGCCGCGAGGGTAGCGAGACAGAAGAGCTGGACGAGCAAGGAAGGAAGGAACGAAGGAAGGCAGGAAGGAAAGGGGGAAGGAAGGAAGGAAGGGAAGGAAGAAAGGCACGAGCGCGGACGGAGTGGAAAGCGTGGAAATAGCTTGGAAATAGCTTGGAAATAGCTTGGGGGGAGCTCCGCTGGGAGGGAGCGATGCAAAAATGCAAAGCTGGGGCACGGGTTTTTCGGGACAACTTCCATCAATGCATGATTGGCCTCAAAAACTATGGGTCCAAGACGTGGAAATAGCTTGGGGAGAGCTCCCTTGAAAGGAAGCGACATACTAAGAAGCAGAGCTGTTGGCACAGGTTTTCAGGAAAAAATCCATCAATGCGATTGTCCCGAAAAACTGTGCGCCCAAGACTTGCCAAAGTTTCCAAGCCCTGGGCCATGGGACATGCGTAGCTGTAGCTTCCTTGGCAGGGAGCGAGACTAAAAGCAGAGCTGTTGGCACGGATTTTTCAGGACAAATTCCATCAACGCGATTGTCCCGAAAAACTGGTGCCAAAGACTGGTACCAAAGACTTCTAAAATGGTTTCTAAACGCTGGGCAAATGGACATGCATGGGAAAAAGTTCTTTGCTGGAGGGGTTTTTCATTTTGCACGGCGTTCTGTCCGTCGATGCTTGGTTTTCGGCCCCGCAGCGAAGCAAACTAAACGAGAACCCAGCCATAGGATATGCATCAGCGTGAGCGGACAGGTGGGGAAATAGCTTGGGAAGAGCTCTGCTGGGAGGGAGTGGCACTGAAAATGCGGAGCTGCTGGCTGCTGTTGGCACGGGTTTTACACAGAGCAGCTTTTACACAGAGTCGTTTTTACACAGAGAAATCTTTACACAAAGAAGTCTTGACACAGAGAAGCTTGCACACACAGAGGCTTTTACACAGAGAAGCCTTTTACACAGAGCAGCTTTTTCACACAGGAGCACGGAGGATCTTTTACACAGAGAAGCTTGTACACAGGCAGGACTTTACACACAGAGTCTTTTACACAGAGAAACTTTTGCACAGGAAAGGTTTTACACACAGAAGCTTTTACACAGAGAAGTCTTTATACAGAGTAATCTTGATACAGAGAAGCTTGCACACACAGAGGCTTTGACACAGAGAAGCCTTTTACGCAGAGCAGCTTTTACACGGAGCACGTTTTACACGGAAAAGCTTGTACACGCAGGGGCTTTGACACAGAGAAGTCTTTACACAGGAGAAGCTTAGCTTGCACACACAGAGGAGCTTTTACACACAGGGGAGCTTTTACACACAGATGCATTTACACAAAAAAGCTTCTACACAGAGAAGTTTTTACACACAGGAGCTTTTGCACAAGGAAGCTTTTACACAGTAAAACTTTTACACACAGAAGCTTTTTACACCAAGAAGTCTTACACAGAGGAGCTTTTACGCACAGACGCGTTTACACAGAGAAGCCTTTACACAGAGGAGCTTTTGCACACAGAAGCCTTTTATGCGCAGAACCTTTTGCACAAAGTAGCTTTAACACAGAGAAGTCTTACACAGAGAAGCTTTTACGCACAGACGCGTTTACATAGAGAAGTCTTTACACAGAGAAGCTTTTACGCACAGGCGCGTTTACACAGAGAAATCTTTACACAGAGAAGCTTTTACGCACAGGCGCGTTTACACAGAGGAGTCTTTTTACACGGAGGCGTTCACACAGGGAAGCTTTTACACAGAAGCTTTTACACAGAAGCTTTTACACAGATCATCACCTGTCATTCACCATCTGTCATCATCATATATCTTCGTTTTTACGCTCTTTTGGTCAACTCCCTCCTTCGGTCAACTCCCTCCTTCGTTTTTGTTTTCATTTCGCACAGATGGGATAGTTAATCACAGTATAATAGCGACTAAAAGAATATGGACGTAGCTGACACAGCAAATTATGGCCCCTGATGCCATCAATGCGCACGATGTTTCAGTAAAGATCTTACTTCGATTTCGTGCAGAGCACATCTGCCCATAGCACGGGATTTTTTAAAAAAGGCGTGCTGTGTGCCGTCTTGCTTTTGGGTTCTCTGGCCCACCTCGATTTTTTGTCTAAATTGGACCACCTGTCAATACCAAATTGGCGTCAAAGGAAACGCGAAACTGTGCTATTTGGGTTGTATGCTGGGTTAATTTTGAGAAGACGCCGCAGCGACATAATTTCGAGGCTAATTGACGCCGGGAACATTTCGCCGAGGCACCTGTATGCAATATTGACCATAGTATGATATTACACATGATATATATATATATATCATATTTATCATTGTGATACAAACGCATTATAAGCATTATCACTTGAAAGTCGCAGTACATCGCAGCACAGGCCGTTGTGATATGGTCGCGTGATGTTGTGATCCTTTGCGTTCCACGCAGATTCACGCAGAGGATGCCAATCAACGTGCAGCCAACCAGGCCTGGCATAAAACTAAAGCCAAAGGAAAAAAAGAAAAAATATACTGATACTGCAATATATTTGATAAAATTAGATAACATATTTTAGACATTATAATCATTATAGATATCAACTTATAGAAAAACTTGGAAGATGTTGAAAGATGTTGAATGTTGAAAATGTTTGGTCTGGGTTGAAATTGACGGGAACTGTGTCTCTACTTCTCAGCTCCGAGAGTCATCCTGTTGTTGTTGGTGTGCTCGCACACGAGAGAGATCAGGCTCGAGCCAGGAAATCCAAGGACCACGGCTGCAAAATGCTGCGAATGTGAAGTGGATTTCACCTCTCTAGTGACTCTAGTGAAGTCATGATCAGGTCTTCTCATGACCCAACAGAGATCAGCAAAGCTACGAGTAAAACCACTACAATTTAGTATGATTCCTATGATCTAGTATAGGCAGATCTGTTTAGGGAACTTTTGCCCTTACGATGGCCTGGTGACAGTTCCTCTGGCGTTGGATGACAATTGGTTCGTCAATGATTTCTTTCATATTGATTCCTTATTCTCCTTTCCACTGCGTCACTGCGCAGGATTGTTGGGACTGTGGGGCCGAGGCCAACCCTGAGACAGTCTCAGATAGTCATGATACATCATGATGCAGTGCCGGTAACATTGCCTAATAAGTTAATGAGGTAAATTTCTTCCTAGCTGCTAGCCTTTCTACGGGGCCTTTCCGCTCCATTGCATGTTTCTCATTGTTTCATGCTATTCTTATATAGTCATCCCCAATTATCCCGGGATGTTCCATCTAGGCCGAGAGGTGGTGGCCTAAAACCAACCATGCAATCGGCCTGGAGCATGTGCTATTGTAATTACACACATCATTACACATCATCAAGAGATGTCGAATGTAGACGTTCCGCTGCTCCAACTTACAGGCATCTAAAGCACCCCAACACAACGTTTTTTCCACATGGTGCTTTGGTGCTCTGGCTCAAACTTTGGGCTCAGAAACAAGTGGTGCTGACACTGCGGGGTCAGAGTTGCAGACGCAGCACTGGGACCGTTGCTGAGTCAACATGGCACCGCAAAAACCTGCAGCAAAGAAAGGGACCGTCAAGTCGACGATGAAGGCCTTAAAAAAAACCCGCTGCGCCCCGCAGCCGCAGCTGCAAAGACACCAAGTGTCCCAAAGGTGGCCAAAGAACTCATGGCATTGGAGGCTAGAGTCGCTAGGGTGGTGAATTTGGAGCGACCAGATAGGTGGAAGCGCGTCGCTTCGATGCTGAATGCCATGGTTAAAGGTCGAACGCATTCGAACGCTTCCTGGCCTCGGATCCAAGATGACCATCCCGGAGGAAGTGGCAGTGAAGTGGACCTCCGGAAATGCCAACTTCGCAGACTTCGAGTGGGCCTTCGAGGATGGCACTTGGATGTGGGCAGCGCAACGGAAGAGGACGACACTTGGAAATTCACTGAGAATGGTGATGGCTTCAGCTACATAAGAGATGCGCCGACGTTTCATGAGAAGGAGCCACCCACCGGGACTCTCCAAAAGAATGCCACGGGCGAAAATTTTACGCTGAAGTTGTGCTTTGCCACAAAGTATTTAAACCCGGGAGAGACACAGCTGGTGTTTGGGTGTGACGCTTGTGGGAATTTGCAGCAGCCCAGGAAGAGCCCACCCTGGTGCTTGAGGATGACGTGCACATTGGCTTTGACCGAAATGGTGACAAGGGCAAGATGACGCCTGGAGGAAGCCATCAATTTCGATGTGATCTATTTGGGCTGGAGTGGCTGGAGAGGTGGCAATTTCAAACTTTGGAAGGAGGATGATTCCGGACTTGCGGTCTCAGACAAGAGCTTTCTTCAGAAGGCTGAGTACATGTGGACAACAGTGGCATATGTGAGGTTGCCTCGCCCATCCATCAGCCTGACAATTTCATGGCCTGGCAGGCCACAAGTTGAAGTATGTTGAAGTATGTTGAAGTCCTTCGTGGCGTCGACTCCAGGGGCCTGGACCAATCGTGGACCACTTTGAGATAGTTTGACTTTGGAGATTCCGACAGTCCGACAGTCCGATGGACCTGAGATCCGAGCATCCAGGAACAATCCACCGATATATCTTCCGCGGTCAAGCGATGGCTCCCAGGTATAGCTTGATGATGCTTGATGGGTCATGAAAAATATCGAAAAAGACATGCGTTAGCGCATTTTTTGTTGAACTATGGATGCGACAAGTTGTTTGAATTTCAGCAGATCACTAGTGTTTTGCAGCTTTGCAGCTTTGCAATGAAGTAGAATGAATGTTATCATCATTGGCTCTGAATCGTTGTCCTTTCAGATGCAAACTCTTCACCGTCAAAGCGTATTCTGCTGTGATCCGCTGTGATTGTTTCTTCGAATTGGAAGATGGAAGCAAACTGCTCGAAGACTCCAGTGCCTGCCAGGGCAAGTGCCGCATCCATGCACCAAGTCGCATTCTCGGAAGTCAGACATCAACAGAGATATCGGCTTATTCGATTCAAAAGCCAATGGACTCAATGGACAAAATGGACTCAATGGACGGACAGATTATTAATTATTACCGTATATTACTGTAATTATCTGTAATTACACTTTAACATACTTTAACCATCTTCAACCAAGTTTAAGGAAACTGCTGTTTCCCAAAGCCTTGTACTTTCACGTAGAGTCACACAATCTTGAAGACGTGCACGGGTATTTGCAGCACATTCCTACGGAAGCTGTTCCCAAGGCATGGCTTGTGAGTCCCAGTTCGCCTGGGCAAGTGACGCCTGTGCCACCACAGCATGTGGCTCCCGCTGCGAGTCCTGTGGTGAGTGTCCGGTCACAGACCCCTCCACCATGCGCACCATGCGCAGCATGCGCAGCATGCGCAGCATACGCACCATGTCAAGTGCCATGTCAAGTGCCATTGCCGTGTCAAGCGCATGGCTGCGGTGCGTGTGGCCGCATCAGGAGAGTCTCGAACCCATCAACCACCGGTGCCTGTCCTGCCTGTCCTGCCGGCCCGTCCGGCCCGTCTGGTCCAGGTGTTGTGAGTTCCGTCAGCGCAGTAAGCTCGGGTTCTATGCCTAGACTTCAGCTTGGTCTGGGGGGACTTCCTCCACCCCCCGGGATCTCGTTGTCTTTAAAGCCTGACTTGCCTCAATTGAAGCAGTTGGGGAATCCAATCCCGCCAGTGTCACCGCGGGTGCTTCAGTTTCCAAATTGACATTTAAAATCATTTAAATACATTTGAACTGACAGAAGTAGAGACCATAGAGACCGAAATTTGATGAAACTTGTTCACTTATAATTATAGATGTATTTCATTGTATTTCACACAAAGAGGGACAGTTCCAGTCATGGAAACTCGGGACTTGGCACAAAGTTGCCATGACAATTCAGGTTGGCACATGGTGGCCACACATGGTGGCCACGCGTCACAGCATGTCACGAGCACATCAGAAGTGACGTGCGATTTGGCTAATGCTCAGGGGACGGCAACCCTGTTTGGATTGCGTCAAAAGGTCCGTTGAGCGATCTCCATGCACTGGGTGTACGTACCATACAATGGAGATGTTGATTCCACGTGGCAGTTCGGATATGTTGCTCTGCTGAGAAAACGAGATGTTCAAGCTCTGGAGCAACAAATAGCCCGGCTGCAAGACCTGCCAACTGAATCCATCTGAACTTGCCTGACAGCCTGACACGGCATGTGCTCTTCATCCTTCAAGTTTGGATCTGTATGATATGCATAATTGTAGATAGAGATGCACATGCACACAATTTATTATAACATATTATAACTACATTACATAACAAACACACACACACACATCCACACTCATGCATACAGTATATATATATATAATTGTATATTATATATGCATGTATATATACATATATTATTTAATAGATAATAAATATATCATGTATATACCTAGGAGTGCAGTTAGATGCGCATGGCATGTGGCATTTGGGTCAACCTAAATTTTCGCTTCCAACGCATCACTACGTCGAGCTCTGCGCAATGCTGGGTGCACCGATCACGGATGAAGTTCTTGAAGAACACATCTCCGCCGTCTTGGTGAACAAACATCTCGCCTCTACATCTTTGAGAGAGGAGGGGCATGGAGGGGCATAAAGAATGTATAAAAGGATCATAAAGGGTCATAAAGGATCATAAAGGGCACTTAGAATACTTAGACTCTGTAATGACTCTGTAGTTCGGACGTGCGAAGAATGTCAGAGAAGACAGTTCTGTTGCCAGGTTCGAGAGGAAATTGAAAAAAGGCTCAATTTAAGCCGAGCACTTGGAAGCACTTGGAGCCAACGCTTCCACAGCTTGTTCGTCACTTGTGTGTTATTTGGTGTGTATGTTTGTATGCTTACTTAGTAAGCTTACACATTTGCTTACACATTTGCTTACTCTGTGAATTTTTGTAGGTCCTGGAGAGCTGGACAGCAAAAAGGATTCGGTGAAATCCTTGGTGCATGCTCACGTGGTCAGACTTCAGGCGACCGAATGTTACATGACACAGCATGACAAACATGACACAGCATGGACACGAAGATCATCGAAGATCTATCAAGATCAATGAAGAATCTGATGAAAATTGATGAAGTGTGAAAATTCATCACACAATTTTAATGATCACGATGACAGGATCACAGGGCATTCCAAAGTCATCCAAAATCATCCAAAGTCACTTTTTCTTTAAATTCTTTTGACCTCCAGGGCCTTCCAGCGCCTTCAGCCTCTGCAGGGGATGAAACGCAGGCGCTGCATTTGTCCCATTCTATTCCACCAAGTGCATTCTGATAATTTTAGATGCTTGATCTGTAGTTGATGTGGTTCATCTACGATCGTCTGAATGGTGTCTTAGTGAGTGAGAATGCCATGCAGCCCCAGTGCTTCGAATTTAGTTTCACTACGCTTCATTCTTCCATCTGAAGACTTGGTGCTTCCAGTGAGGCAAAGCAAGCCGATGCCATGTCATGAATCTCTTGCCGCAACCGGCCATCTCGTGAGGCGTCTGAAGCTGAGGCAGCCGAAGCAGCGGAAGCAGCTGAAGCAGCTGAAGCAGCTGAGCCTGAAGAATCTGAGCAGCCGCAGCCAAAGCGTCCGAAGCGTCGAGCCCAGGCGCTGTGGTGCCACAGACAAAACGCGCAAACAACATCAAACAACTCCAAACCACCTGACTCCAAAATAGATATGGCATGACGTTTCTCATATATTTTCTCATTTCTTCTCCCAGCTGGGAGACAAACTCAAACTCATTTCCAGCTACTGCCAAATGCAGTCGTTATCAGTCATAGCATTCCTTTGGCAAATCCCTGCTGACTTTGTGTATGGTGTCTAGTCTGATTAGATCTAATTGGTCCCTTTTGGTATCGTGATGCATCCTCTGGCAGTGTTTTCAAGTGGTTTGGCTATCCTCGAGACAGTAGTCAAGGGATAAATATACGGAGACGATGTTGAATTGGAACATGGAAACAAAATACTACATGAAAACACGCTGTGTTTAAGAAGCGTTAGCATGAGATAATGTTGAAAGATATGAGCGAGATATGTTGAGAAATATTTGATTAATATATATATATACATATATATTTATACATACATATGCTATATTATATTGTATACTGTATATTATTATATACATATGCATGTATATTGTATATGAATGGATTTGGATGGTGGTGGATGGTAATGGCAGGATGGCCGTGGAGAAGGTGGGAGCTGTGAGATGAGATGCCACCTCCAGCACCACTCGGCACGTGGAAGCTATGTTTTGCGAAGCTGTGTTAGTCTGCGACAGGCAAAGATGCCAAAGGTTCCAAAGAGGCCAAAGATGGTAAAAATGGCAAAGGCAAAGCGAAAGGACACCATCGAAGTCGAACATGTCATGCATTGCAATATCATTGGATATGTCATAAGACTCAGTCAGCAACACTTGTCTTGCAATTTTCCCTAGATGCGTTCGCTGACAGGTTTTGCTGAGATGTTCAGACATGCTGGCCGCATCATTGTTGTCACATGTTGCCACATGTTGTCAGTGTCAAACTCTACAGACTGTACGACTCTCCGGATCGTAAAGCGCTCATGTCGCTCACAGCTGTTGCTCAGCCAAGCTGCGCAACAAGTTCCAACAATCCAATGATTCCTTGATGCCGTATGGATTTGCCAATTGCGATAAAGGACCTAGCACAAAAGAGCGCCTTGAACTGAGCAATTTCCATTCAAAGGATGCTGCCATGGACGGAGAACTGCTAAGCTGTGAATTGAAGCGCTCGACACACCTAGGCCAGAGTTCTTCTATGACGCGAAAGGATAGAGACTTGCTGAGATTTGACGCAGGGCACTTCTGAATTGTAGATACATCAAACAAAATGTTGGAGCGCGCGCATACCTGACACTGCCTGACATGGTGTGGAATCGTGCCATAGCGTGCTCATGCGTGCTCCATTGTGTACAGATTATACAGGAGTTCATGAAGAAAGCCAAAGCGATCACCGTCGCTCGGGCTCAGCTCGGGAAGCCGTTGAAGGGATTTGAAGGGCCGAAGCGGAGAGAGACCATGACACACATGACACAATCTTTCAACAATCGTTGTGACAAGGTCCAAATTGGAGACAAGAAGCTCAAGGCCTCAAGTCCAAGAGAACTGTCAATGACTGTCAATGTATTAAGAAAGAGTTGGAATAGAGGACTCGTCCCTCGCTAGGGCGTACTAGGTCCTTAAACTCTTAAACTCCCACCCCTGGAAAACAATCGTTGCGGTGGTATTACATTCCAACATATTTAGATCCCTTTAGGACTTTAAATTCATGGTACTGAAAAGCGCGTACTACTGCCGTAGGTCTCAAATTCCATCACAATTCCGCTCCAATGTAATATAAAGACATATAAAGATTGTGCAAAGATGATAAAGGCAAGATCAATACCAATGCCCGTTCGAAGGCGAAAAGCGGACTTCCAAAGACCCTTGAAAATCGTTACTGTAAGATATCGCAAGGGGATTTGTAGACAAGACATGATAACACAACCTGGACATACCTGGACTCAACGACATTGTACGCCCAGACAGCCTCCTTCTCGCAAAGTTTCAAAACCATCAGACAAACACGGTTCCTTGTCAATTCCACGTTGCTTGCCTCTTCCAAAAGAATTCCGTGCAAATGGCCAGTGCGGCAAAATTGCTACGCACCTTCAGTCAGTTCTTATAGTCCTGCATGTCTCTGTCGCTTCTATGTGTCATTTTGTGTCTATGGTTCCCACTGGGTTCGCCCAAGAGGAATTACCCATGCACCTCAAAACGGAAAACCTATGAACATCTATGAGCATAGATGAACACGAACGATGGAGCGCGCGATGGAGACAGAGAGAGGGAGAGAGCTATCTACAGGTGAGACCTAGTGAGGACTTGGCGAGAATTATTTAGATGTTTTCTTACATGTAAGGAAAGCATGTAAAAACATATTAGTATGACAAGCTTAGTGAGAGCAGTGCGATGTGCGATGTGCGCAGGCTGAACCGAAGCAATTCTCCACTGGGAGCAGCGGTTTCATGGCCAGCACCAAGGCATGGAAGCACACAAAAACATCGCGTTGTGTCGTGCATTTCGTGCAACTCTTTGGCGCAGTTTGACGAGTTTCAGTGTTTTGATGTTTTGGCTTTTGTCAGACTAGTTTGGTTTTGCCAGATGTGCACAATATTGCACAATGCTTGGTGATCATTTGATGTGCCCGTATCGCCTGGGAAGAGGCGTTTCAATGCCTTCGTACACAGTGCAACACCTTCTTGCCTTGTGTCTTGCAGGTGGCTGTGGATGTTGGTGGAGTGTCACTGACATTGCAGTGGATCCGGCTAGCCCTTGATTCGACATGATAAAACTCTAAGATAATAGAAGTGGAAGATAGTGGAAGTGAGTTGTGTTAAGTATGACTTATGACAACTTTTTAATTGAATTTCTGTGATATTGATGCGGCAACTTGGAATATCTTGGAATATCTTGGAAATCGAAAAAACATTGGGCCCTTTGGCCATCTTTGGCCCTTCGTCATCTTGGTCCGGTGCCAGGTGCAGCCTCAATCTGCCTGTGATTGGCTCCAAGGAATGGAGTGAGTGACGACTCGACGACTCGACGACTCGGTGATGTGGTGACGACTCGGTGTGACGATAGTGTGACGATATGTGACCCGCTGGAAAACCGGGTGCAGTTTCCAGATGTTTCCAGATGTTTCCAGAGTGTCACATGTTTCCCCCGTGTTCCACAAGTGTCCGTCACGTCATGAGGATTGAGCGTAGAAAATGTTGCAATGGCGCGACTTGTTGGCTTGAATCTGCTTAACCTGCTTGAACCTGCTTGAATCTGCTTGAACCTGCCTGACCTTGCATCATGTTGAATTTGGAATCAATCATGTTGTCAAGTTGTTTTCTGAAGTGTTCTTGCCAAGGTTTTAAATGTTCGATATGTTCGTTTTAGTCTTTGTGTTTGTATAGGGCCTGATGTTTCAGCCACCGGAAGCAGGAAGCTCTGCAGTCTGTGGCTTGAGCCCTATATATCCTAAATGATGCAGCTGAAATTGGAAGATCATTCGTTGATTCAATGCCAGAAGTTGCTGTTGTATCCTTTTGTGCTTTTGATTTAAGCAATGCTCAGCTAATGGCGTTGGCGGTGAACAAGAACCTGCAACGTTGGCCTTGCTTTTATCATCGGCCATGACATGCCATATCATGCCATGACTATGAACTGACAGTTCAAACCATTCTTGGCCGGCACAAGGCCAACACATCTGATGCAAGCAAGCTTAGACAGTCATCAATACGGATCAAGACGCCATGCAGATGGGCGGCTGGCATCATGTGATGGTCTATTCCTAATGAGAAGCTCAAGGCACCAGACGCTGTCAGCAACGGCACAGATCGATGGAAAGCACCTCATGTTCAAACATTTCCGGTCCAAGTCTCCGTCAGCCAAGCCCAACGTAAGATGAACATTGTCGAAGTTTTACTTTTCAGGGTTCATGATGTTCATGTACTTCTTGGATACAAACTGTTCTTCGGAACAGTCCTGAAGGCTTCTTCTGGTACTCCTTGTGTTCCCATGCCAGAGTGCATATGATGCGAGCCTTGGCAGAACTTTGCACTTGTGGCATGTCAGTGACAAGCTGCAGTAATGACATACAATGACATAAAGCTTTCTTCTGGTCAACGTGTTT
Source organism: Cladocopium goreaui (assembly GCA_947184155.2). Classification (NCBI taxonomy): domain Eukaryota; class Dinophyceae; order Suessiales; family Symbiodiniaceae; genus Cladocopium; species Cladocopium goreaui. Next base: position 51,357 of record CAMXCT020001814.1, read on the forward strand.
ATCGTTTGTGCACCTTTATGCACGATGATTCGATGCACGATGTGATGTCCTTGGCTGAATGGATCTAAACGGATCTGAATGAATCTGGGGTAGCTGATGGTAGCTGTCCTGCCAAGGATACAGCGCATTGCATCAGCTCGTCTCTACGGGACTGCTTTGCACGTCGCAGCTTCTGGATTCTTCTGGATTCTTCTAGTACTTGTATTGTGCAAAAGGGGTCCACAAGGGGTCCGATGGGGCTACAAGCTTTGAACATGATTCGTAAAAAAAAGTAAAAGTATGTAAAAGTCAACACTTCCACAAATTCACAACGCCCGGGACGCTGCAAACTCACGGATCTTCAAGAAGTATGCCGGACTAAGAAAATAGTCAGAGGGAAAAGGTGGAGCTGGCGATCCAGCGATTCTGATGAGGATGAGATGTTGCTTGCATAAACGTACATGTTACATGAGTTCATATCGAGTTCATATTGGCTGATGGCTTGCCTTTGTGCCGCACATCTTCCAGGAATGTGTATGATTATGCCTACTATTTCTTGGACCTCAGCGTGGGCACTCCTCCGCAAAGAGTTTCTGTCATCGTGACTTGTCGCAAAAGTTGCTTTGTTACTCAGCCTAATCAAAAATATCAAAACATCCAAACTATATCATACTATATCCAAGCTAGTGAGCCAATGTCAGTTCTTGCCCTTCAGGTGGATACTGGCAGCAGTATTACAGCCTTCCCGTGCCAAACGTGCAGGAACCCTGAGCTGTTTGGAGCTGTTTGGCATTGTTTGGCACATTCCGTGTTTGCGGTGTTTGTGCTTGAATGATCTTGAATGTCATGGCCATTTTCACAGGGGCTGTGGAAGCCACATTGATCCGCTGTATGACATTACCAAGAGTAGCACAGCCCGTTGGCACCAGTGTGGTGAACCTGGCAAGTTTTACTATGTTTCATATACCTGTGTCATCCTGTGTCGCAAAATTTGGCTCATGTCTTGGCTAAGCTGTTTCAGGTCGTTTCACGTCGTTTCTCGTTTTTTAGGATCTATCGCTACGCAGCTATCAATTATACTATACGATACGCAGCTTCCACACGGTCCAAACAGCCAGGTCAAGACTGTAAGGCAAGTTCTTGCCAGAAACTCAGCAGGAACTCAGACACTTCTTGCGAATACACTCCGGTCCAGTTCAGCAACTAAAACCGGTTCAGCAACCAAAGCATACCAAAGCTATATAAAGCTACGTCTTAGCATGTCTCAACAACCCCAAGCGGTTCTACAACCGCTTTGGTGCAGAAACTACAGCCAAGCCACTGGCAGCTATATAAATATTGCATGTGCAGAAGAACCTTGAAAGTGTGAAAACCATTTGAAGCAATGTACATGTAAAATCATGTAAAGTCCTTTCACAAATTAACCACCCCTTCTCGTCACTAATTCCCCACTCCACCACATGTTGATTGCATGGACACGGTCTACATGTTGAGTCATTTTGAGATCTACCGCGCCCTCGCCCCTACATAACGATGTGTTCAATGTATGGATGGACACAGTCTAAAGTCTACATGTGGAGTCACTACAAACATATCCCCCCTCTCCCCCACGCCACTATACTTGTACGTTCAATATTTGGACAAGGTTGTTATTTTTAAATCTACGGCCCCCTCCCCCCATAGACAGGTACGTTGAATGTATGGTTTATATATGTTGAATCGATTTTAGAATTTACACCCCGCACTTCCACACCCAACCATTAAGACACGAGCTTGAGATGAATTGAGGGCGGTGCAAGATTTGCCATATGTTTTTTCGATAACTAGATCATAGATTTGTATAGATTTGCAACTACCACCAAACTTGACAATCAGAATTCAACATGATTTTGTGTGTTTGCAGAACCATGCCCCCCATGGTTTCAGAAGCAGATTCGCTTTAGTTTCGAACCAAATCTCCATAGTTCCCGAACCATACTTTAAGTTTCCGAACCATCGTTTCTATAGGCATTCTAGGCATAGTTCCCGAACCATCATTTCCGAAGTGTAGTTGACGAACCATACCTCATCCAAGACAAATGGATTCAGATACCCTTCGAAAATAGATGTTTGCTTCGCACAGCTTTGCTTTGTCCTTTCTGAAGCCAAGGTAAAAGCAACCACTGCACTTACCACCAGGGCTACACGGAGGGAAGCTCCATCGGTGGCTGGTGGTTTGAGGCACCATCTGCACGTGCAGGTTGATGCCTATGTTCCAGCCAATGGTGAGTTGATAGTTGAATTATGCTTCTATATATCTTTATCAGATATACAGATATATAAGGATGTGCTTCAAGTTGTATATTTGTTCTCCAGTCACATCTCGGCATGTGTCTGTGTCTCTTCCGTTCAAGCCTTTTTGTGCCTAGCAGGGGGCCAGAGGTAGACGGTAGACAGTTAGGGAAAATGGACACAATATTAAAGAAACTTTTACACATTTTTACATTATGTATGTAACATTATGTGACTGTGCATCTAAATAATTATATATATTATATATTATATATATGTAATTATTAATTATATATATATTATATATATTATATATATATTTCTATTCGGACATTTGATGAAATATGTGGGGAGTGAAGGGAGGCAGCATCGGATCACAGCTCGTGCCAGGATGTGGTGCGGCCAGCACCTCAGACGTTGCGATCGGTTGACGTTGTGGTTCCGTTGGAGTTCCGGTGGAGTCGTGTAACGCTTAAAGCATCGGAGCTTTGGAGCCTGTTTGAAAGTAGAATATGGATGAATATGGTGCAGTTGTATGAGTTACTGTACATAGTTAAGAAAATGTTACGTCATGGGTGTACAGGACCATAGTTATATTGCAGTATGTTTACAGTATGTTATATTGCTATATATATTGCTTTGTTTTGCTGAAATTGGCCACCATGCGCTTAGTCTTGGCGACCTCTTCCAACACAATCCTCAGATGCGCGCAGCTCTGGGTTGTCACCAGGAAGACATAACCAGACTCCTCTGGGTTGTCAGGGTCCACTTTGGTCCATATTCCAAGTTGCTTTCCTGGATGTTACGTCCATGACATGTTCGGTGCCAGGAGGAAACCCGGCTGTTCTACACACAGAAAGCGAACGGCATCATGGGAATCAGGCGCTGCACTGGAGCTTCATTGTGGACTGACTGAATGCATATGAATTGCATGTAGGAATTGCATGGAATGGCTTTTTTACTGGAGATAGCTAAACAAGTGTCACTTTATACACAGACACATTTTTTTGGTGGTACAAATATGTTCACATGATGTACACATGCCAGAGTTCTCATAGTTCTCCTTTGGTGTGCATTTTGTGCTCTTTGTGTGCATTTTGTGTGCATTTTGTGTGCATTTTGTGTGCATTTTGTGTGCATTGAGATGGCCGAACGAATTTGCACTGTGCACAAGCTTTTGGGTCCTGGTTTTGTGCATTCCCTTCTGTAAATACCAAATGGAGGTAGGACGAGACACAGGGTAGACGCCGCGAGGCGTGTAAATACACATGCTGAATATGCCAGCCCGCAAACCATCCACGCTCAATGACTCAGACAAAGCTGCCGGTGTGGTGTGTTATGTGTGTTAATGGTTTAAGATGCGTTGCAGTATAGGGGCCCCAGAAAGGTAGAGAAGAATGTTCGGAATGTTATAGATGATACTTACCTCACAATTTCAGGCCCGTGGACGAAGCAATACCAAGCAGCATGCAATCCCTGTTGACGTATTAAAGACAGCTCATTGGATCCCCCAATATTCCCAATTTATCATACTTTATCATACTTTATCCATTTAATTTGAATGGTTTGAGTTTGGCTTAGTCATTGAGATCTACTTAGATGTCAGACACATCACCTGGCTTGAAGTCCAATTGGTTTTCTTAATTTGCCTTCGATATGTGTGCAGGTGTCAAAGGCACGGGTGGAACATTTTACGCGCTATATGTATTAAACAACCCACACAATTTACTAGACAGGTACTCGTAAGTTCGCTGGCTGCAGGTGAGCGCTGGCCCACAAATACAAACAATCTGGCCCTTTGTTTTTTTCTCCGAAACAGCTTTTATGTTTCAATCCTTGCAGGTAGCTGCTGGTGCATGGCTGCTAGCAATCTACTACAGACAATCTTGAAAAAAAAGTAAAGTCTGCAAAATCATTTTTTTTTTCAAGATGGCACGTAGCGGCAAGTGGCTACGAGTCGCTGCAGATGGCTACAATCAGCTGCAGCCACTTGCAGCCACTTGACCAAGCAGACACTTGCCCAAGCAGCCGCTTGCCCAAGCAGCCGCTTGCCCAAGCAGCCGCTTGCCCAAGCAGCCGCTTGCCCAAGCAGCCGCTTGCCCAAGCAGCCACTTGCAGCCACTTGCAGCCACTTGCAGCCACTTGCAGCCACTTGCAGCCACTTGCAGCCACTTGCCCAAGCAGCCGCAAGTGGCTGCAAGTGGCTGCAAGTGACTGCTTTTTCGAAAATCAAAATGATGCACGTTTGCTCGCTCTCTGCGCAAACAGTTAAACAGATATGAATACAGGCACCGGATGGCACGCTGGATGGCACGCTGGATGGCACACTGGGACAGTCCGGACCCACCAAGCTTTCTTTTCAGGCAGCCACCGACGGGAGATCCTACATTGTTGCAGCAGCTACTGAGAGACCGAGAGCATATCAATGCAGATGCAGGAAAGCCAAGATCAGCAGACCATAGAAGACCATAGCAGATCACACTTTGCCAGTGCTTTGGTAGACGTCGGATGAATTCAATGCATGTTGAGACTTGAGCCATTTTTGATCATTTTTGAGTCATTTTTGGTAATCTTAGAGTCATCTCGATGTTTGGTGCGAGAGTGTGAGAGTATCTATCCGAATCTATCCGCCGCTCCATGTTTCGCCTTTCAACGATATTCAACGACTCGTTGCATCTGCACTGAGGTCTTCTCAATGTGCATCGCAGAGTCTGGAGGTCACCTCGCCGTTGGTGGGCCAAACACGTTGGAATCTCACGGATCTCACTGTGTTTTCCAACGTGATGTCTTATGATTTCTTGTTTTAGCCATTGTTTTATTATGTTTTATTGTATATATATTATATTTTTTTATGTTTTATTATGTTTTATTGTTCATCTTTTTTGGACACAAGAGAGATGAAAGAGATGTGTCCCACACCCAAATGCTTAATGTTCTCAACATGTTCTGGATTTTCCTAGCGATTGGCATTTCCCAAAATGTCTCATGTCAATGTGTTCAATAGCGCGAATTAAGATGCATCATGTGAGACATCACACCATATACGCTGTTGCTGTATCATGCTGTATCACTCACACCTTGCAATCACATGCAGTCACACTGGCACACAAGGTCCTACCACAGGGGAGAGGTGGGAAACCCAGCGAACAAACCGGCCACTTTTGAAGCACTTTTGACTTGCCCTCTTCTTTTCACAATGCCCAGACGTATCTGACGTATCCGGAAGTTCAGGTGAAGCACCTCAAGATGAGACTCTCCGGTGGTTTCTTCAACGCAGATGCCCCAGACCGAAAGTGCATGAAAGAGCAGAAAAGTTGCCAGCATCGCCCTTCTACAGCTTTATGACTCATTTATGACTCATTTATGACCAAGTGCTTTTTGTAGGTCCAGTTGACTGAACTGTCAATTGCCGGAAGTATCGCCAGGTGCTTAAACACACTTGAAACGCGCACACGAGCGAAATGATCAGACTCTACCAGGAGCTGCCAGGATCTGCCAAGAACCTATAACAGTAACAACATATGACAACCTATAACCATGGCATAACCATGGCATTTTCCTGAACACAAGGAGAGTGCCTTTACAGGAATGAGGCCCCATCCATCCTTGGGAGCCCGTGGAAGCTACACGAACAGAATGACAGTGGGTCTTAGAGCTTCAAGCCGTTGCAATATGTAGTCAGTTCCCTGGGAAATGTTAGGAAACTTGCTAAGCAGACTGGGCATATTGCAAAAACATCAAAAACTGTTTGCTCAGGCCACTGACTTTCGCAACACCATCATAGATAGCGGCACCACGTGCAACATCTCAGCTCAAAAGATTTTGATGAAGGACTTGGGAGATGGTGCGCGCATTGAATTAACAACTTCTTAGTACAGCATTGTGGAAGACACGGGGCCTCAATTGAAAGTCGTTGCTGCACTTTCACCATGTTTCACCTAGTTTATCTACTTGGTTGAAGCATGTGCAGACTGTGCAGATGCTCTGGGATGCGGCCTGGCCATTTTCAAACGTTCTGCATCGTTCTGCATTGAAACAGATTGAAACCATGGTCTGAGGTGGACTTACTTTGGCTCACGACCCTACCAGACGATTCGGAAAGGAATCGAGGACGCTTGAGAGCAGGAAGATCAAGAGCTCAGCACCAGATGCCTGGCCCAAAAGCACACAGCACAATTCGTATCAATTCACAAAATGCATGCAGTAAGAATATGTAAGCATCAGTAATCAGTGATGACACTTCAATGCACTTCAATACACTTCATTTTCATCATTTTACCATATTTTCATCATCTTTTATCTTTGTCCCGAACTTCCACTTTCGGTGCAGGACTTTTGCGGCACTCACCAAAGTTGTGGGAGCCTATCAGGTGGGAGTGCTGAGAGTGAGGGCCTGCGGGGAAATTTGCTAAATTAAGCTGGCTTATGCTGACTTTGAAAATCTTGCGACATCTTGAGACTTCAGCATGATCACCAGAGCCAAGGAAGAGTCATGGCAGAATGAACTCAGTGAATTAACAAGAGCCAGAGGGAGCGATATGTGCGAGACGGTGATGGGAGGATCCTGTTGGCATGTGTCGGACCTCAAGGGCTTCCCAGACATGGAGGCCTTTCAGTCTTGCAACAGCAAGTGGAGTGGCAACATACATTTGCAGACATCTAACCATATCTAACCTCTAAACAGGTGCTTACTGCATACATAATTATGGCATAATTATGTATATATGCCGGATACATAATCAGATGTGATCATATGTTTAAACACGGACACACAGATAATATATATATATATATAATATTATGCATATATTTATAAATGCACACCTACCTGCCCACACACACACACACATATATATATATATATGTATATATATATATGTATATATATATATGTATATATATATATATGTATATATGTATATATATATATGTATATATGTATATATATATATGTATATATATATGTATATATATATATATCTATACATTTTTTTCCAACAGCGAATCTGTTGGGTTTAAATCTCCAGGGCCGGGGACTAATGCGCGCCCCGCAAAACCGGAACAGTCCTGGAACCTTGCTGAGACCTTTTGCTGTCGGGTTGCAAAGCTGGGCCAATTTATGCCATGCGCGTTTCATATTTGATACATGCCTGCTTTCAACGTGTTCAGTGTGTGGGCAGAACTGTCTTCCTTGCTGAATTTTCAGAAACGCCAACTGCAGATGAACTTCGAGGGTGTGAAGGTGAACTGGGTCCCTCGCGCGTATCTCCACAAGGGCAAAGGCTCCCAACGCTGGTGCTACTCCTTTCAGGACATTGGGCCTGGTCAATCAACACTTGGCAGCAGGAATCTATGATACGGCATTGTGGTGATTTGTAGAGTGTGCCGCATTCAGGTCTTTATATGTCTTTATATGTTTTTTTTTTTTGATTTTATGATGAGAGAATATGTAGCGATGTATAGCGCAGGTGGACTTCTATCATTTGACCACGCTTGTCGGAGACCGACCATGCGAGAGTCCCCAGCAGTCTATCATGAGGCTTCATAGTAGGCTTCATAGTAGGCTTCATGGGATGTGCCAGGATGATGGCCCTGGAGCCAGCACAGTGCTGGGGGCAAGCTGGATGATGCACCAGGATACAATCTGCACTGCTACGTTCTGCTACTTGCTGCGTACACCATCATTCCGATGTTTCACATTATTTCACGTCGTTTCACATTGTTTCACCTCAATACGGCATGCCACGGCAAGCCAACGGCATACCACTGCACATCATGGCCAGCGCGGTGCAGCCAGGACGTTATCTTTGACATGCCTCAGCAAATGGTAGGCAGCCGCAGGGTCGCAGTGTCTCCCAAGCAGTTCCAGTGTTTCTTATCTTCTTTGATCTTCTTTGTATTCTTTTGCGTCAGTGTGTGCGACTCAAGTGTATGTGTGTGTGTGCGTTGCAGGTGTGGTTCCGGCAGAATGCCCTGAATACAGCACTCGACCAGAGCATGATCCTTCGGCACGCTGCCTTGGGGGACAACAGATCTTGAGTCATACGAGTCGCACAAGGTCAAATTGTTTGTTTTCGTTTGAAATTGAAGATTTTGAAATAGGGTCAGCTATGCCAGCCATGATCAGCTCGGAGGAATGCATGCAGGACACATTTCAAAACATGACAATGAGCTGACATGAAAATATCACGATTTTTGCATTTTAGGATGTCTTTGGGGTGTCCCATGTAATTCCATGTATGTCTGCGCTGAAATAGCCCAAAGATGTCCAAAGATGTTCAAAGTCTTTCGAATTTGGCAGATGGAAGATCTTTCCACTCCGTTCACCTCTGCGCCCAGTCACGGTCTTGGAGGACGCCCAGTGGTGTTAAACATGAGACGCCATGAGACGCCACAGCAAACTCGAACATTGCAATATATATATATATATTATAATTATAGTATATATTGTTTATTATATTATATTATCTTATACTATATTATATTATATTTTGATTTATATATATATATATATTTTGCAGGGGCACACAGTTGCGTTCACGCAGCGGCCTGTCTCATGCATTCGGGGCATAGGGTCATAGCCTAGCCATCGTGGCCAATAAAATGGCCGAATTCTGAGTCTTGCATGCGTCTCACCAGCTGCAAGAACTCCATTGGCGCCGTGGATGGTGCCCCATCACAAGGTTCACACATACCACGAAAAAACGCCTGTGCTAGTGCTTTGCACATAGCAGGAGGATATTCCTTAAGCGGAGCAGTCAGGAAGCCGCCGTCGGCACCACGACCCACTGATTGGCCTTGTGGAAGATCAGGTGTAAGGCGGTGGCCACGCAGATCATCTTCAAGTCCAAATAGTCCCACAACCAGCAAGGAAGTTGGTTTCGGACTGGGCGCTCCCAGTAGTCCTTGGGCCATGGTGATCATCCGTGTGTTGGGCAGCAACAAGATCAACTGCACAATCGGAAGTCGCCAAATAGAGACCATGAAGTCGATCTCCGGGTCCTTCGGGTGCTCAAGGACGCCCATGCCAGCATATATGGCGAGGAGGGTCATACACTCCAATGCAAAGCCAAGTAAAAGGTTGCCCATGATGATATATATATATATATATCGCAATTCTGAATTATGATGAATTCTTCATTGCAGATGTGTTCGAGATATTCGATGTATCGCAGCAAAGCATTGCAAAGCACACATGTCATCAGAGCTCACCGATGCTCACAGTGACCAAGGCATCCAACCACCGGCAAAGCGCTTCAAGGTGTGGGACAAGGAGAAGACTGGACCATTTTTTTCCACCTTTTGACCGTTCTCAACCACCTTCGGCTCCTACCTTCAGCTACTAGGTACACAGAAATTGAGGGGTGATTTCGATGAAGTCTACAATCTTTTGCCTTTTTTTTCCCGGGTCCTGGATGCTATGAGAGCGTGCCGAGAGGTTTAGGTGCTAGACAGTTCTAGACTCTTTGGACAAGATGTTGCAATATGATGCAATATGTGCAATATGTATCAATATGTTGAAAAAATATGCGATGCAGCCAGTTCCCAGGCGAAGAAGTTCAACATCGGTTTGCTATGGGCTGGGCTCGCCAGTGGGGCGATCGCCTTAGCATGACTCAGCTGTCCCCAGAAGCATTGCCATGGGAGACTTCACCGACAGGTTTGACAGAGCATGACAGAGCATGACAGAGCTCAGCAGAGCTCAGCAGAGCTCAGCAGAGCAATTAAGACAAGTTCGGACCACGTTGGACTTTGGAAGGCTTTTGAATGGCGTTGGAAGCATGACAGAGCTGTCCAACTGAGTCCAAGCTGTTCGAAGCTGTTCGAAGCTATTCCTTGGATTTGAGCACTTTGAGCCTGCCAGGCTTGCCTGGCAACGGGCTTTATCAGCATCGTTGCGGCCGCGTATAGTGCTGAGATGTGCTGAGATGTGCTGAGATGTGCTGAGATGTTTGAGAAAGTTGGGCCTCAATGTGAGAAGAGACATGACAAGAGACATGACATGACATTTGAATAGTTGTTGAAACATTTGACATTAATCGGCATTACCATATAATATATGATTACAATCTATTGCAATATTCACGTCGCTTCGCGACGGCAACCGCCCGCACCGCATCGTTTGGCGCGCGAAGAATTTGATAGCCATGTATAGCGGGCCAACGCAGTTCAAAAAATCGACAAACATGAAAAAACGGCGAAATTGCTGTTATTTACAGTGTTTTTGCGCGGTGAGAAGCAGAAACCACTGCAAATACCATGGTTTTTGAGGGTCAGGTGGCCAAAAACACTGTAATTTACAGTGTTTTTTTTAACCAACGTCAAAAAACACTGGTATTTACGATGTTTTCATTCACACCGTAACATAAAACAGCGTAATTTACGAGGTTTTTGGAAGTTTTGAAGCTAGCCGTCAAGCATGCAGAAAACAGAAAAACACTGTAAAAACCAGTGTTTCTGCTATCACAAAACGACGAAAATCAGTCCGAAAACGGGTCCAAAAACTCAAAAATCCGCCTCCGGGCCAGGCCACCTGCGGAACCGCAAAAAAAGATGTTGCAAACCAAAAAATTGAGGTCGAAAAGTTGAAAAACACGGTGTTTTTTTCACTTTTCGCTTGCCGATTTTGGACGGGCGCGTTCACGAACAGGTGTCTTCCGTACTGTTTTTTACAGTGTTTTTTGAAGGCGAGCGTCACGACCTATCAAAAACAGGAGGTTTTGGCCGAAAAATGGGACCCCCCCCCCCCCAGGTAAACCTGTAACCTTTTACGAGTGCCATCCGGAAGATCACGCCCCAGCACCTTCGGTGCGGGCGGATTTTTAAAGATATAGTTATCACGAAAGGTAGCGTCAGCTACCTGAGTTCTCCGTGCTTCAGCACAAGCTTAGGGGGTATTGGGGGGCCAGCCCGTGCAATTCATGGAATTCTCGCCGTTATGTATTGGATATCAATTATAAGGGCCCCCCCCCCCCGAAAATGGTCATGGGTTCAATTCCCACGGGTGACGCGGTCACGGGCCCCCACATTAGAGGCACACTTTCCATGAGGGAGATGTCCCTGTAGTCCAGCATAATTGGTATGCTTCAGCCTCAATAACAGTTGCTGCAAGGGGTCTTAAAAAGGGGTTTTAAATAAACCCCTTTTCGTGCATCATTTCACGCAGCACAAGACACAGTGTCATGCAGTCATGCTCTGGATAAAATCATCTTAGACTGCGCAAAAACGTTTTTGGTGTATCATCTTAGGGGCGCAGCATTTTGACACCACTCCTCTCCCACTACACTACCTTTCGTCCGCCTCCGCCTGCTCTCAAGTCAATTTTACAGTTGTTCCCCACCTGCCAGGTGAGGGTTGCTAGATTTTAACAGAGCTCTTCTCCTCCTCCGCCTCCTCCGCCTCCTCACCCGCCGCCTCCTCCTCGCAGTCCAGATCCCAGTGGGCACAGCCGGACCTCCACCGCGAGCTCCAGATCCCAGTGGGCACTGCCGGACCTCAACCACAAGTTGCAGATCGCAGTGAGCACTGCCGGACCTCAACCGCGACTTCCAGGTCGCAGTGGGCACTGCCGGACCTCAACCGCGACTTCCAGATCGCAGTGGGCACTGCCGGACCTCAACGGGAAGAATGTCAGAAAAGATGTCAGATAGAATGCCAGAAAGAATGTCAGAAAGAATGTCAGAAGATATGTCAGATAGAATGTCAGACGATATGTCAGATAGAATGCCAGAAAGAATGTCAGAAGATATGTCAGATAGAATGTCAGAAGATATGTCAGATAGAATGCCAGAAAGAATGGCAGAAAGAATGTCAGAAAGAATGTCAGAAGATATGCCAGAAGATTTGCCAGAAAGAATGCCAGAAAGAATGTCAGAAGATATGTCAGATAGAATGTCAGAAGATATGCCAGATAGAATGCCAGAAAAAATGTCAGAAGATATGCCAGATAGAATGTCAGAAGGTATGCCAGATAAAGTGCCAGAATGTTTGCCAGATAGGATGCCAGCACATATGCCAGAAGATTTGCCAGATAGAATGCCAGATAGAATGTCAGAAGATATGCCAGAAGATATGCCAGGTAGAATGCCAGAAGATATGCCAGATAGAATGCCAGAAGGTATGCCAGATAGAATGCCAGATAAAATGTCAGATAGAATGCCAGAAGATTTGCCAGTAACAAAATGTATCAATGTCATGGTGGGGATCACACGAAGCAAAGTAATTTTTAATCATATGTCATCATATATTATCAGATTATCATAGCTAAATCAAAGCTAAATCAAAGCTAAATCATAGCCTATCATGTGCTGTTCACCTTGTACCTTGCTTCACTTTTTGAAATCAGTGGAATTCATTCGGCCTTGTTGAGGTGCCGGCCTGCAGGGGAAAGTGACGACAAGGCCCGTTTGAGAGCCACGTGGGCCACGGGTCAGTTCACGGATAGGACATGGAACTGATAGCACTATATAGCCTATAGCAATATCAGGACATAATGACACATAATGACACATCTGAAACCTTTCTGCAACTATTATAAACATATATATATATATATATATTATATTTATACATCACACACATCATATATGTATATATATATATAGACTAGACACATTCTAGATCATAGAACATTATTTATCAAAGGAAGTTGGGAAGCAATCTTCCAAGTTACGGATGACTTTTACCTGTAACAATACATCACAAAAGAATGAAGGCTATGAAGGGAAGTGGTGAGGACGGGAAGTGGTGACGAAGGGAAGTGGTGACTTTGGGAAGTGATGACGAAGGGAGTGTGGTGACGAAGGGAAGTGGTGACGAAGGGAAGTGATGCTGCGAAACGCATTGTAATGGCTGCAGGAATGTTGCATGGGCTTTGTTTTGGGGAGGAAGATGGAGCACGAAACCTTGTGTTTTTCCGTGTAAAGTGGCTGCAGGCGGCGATGAAAGGTACCTCCTGTGTGCGGTGGGTGCGGCTGTCCTCCTCTGTGTTCTGCAACAAGTGGCTGCGTCAAAGTTGCGACAGTGATTTGTCAGCAGATTTCTCAATTTTGGCGCTAGCAATTTTCCTTTTAAAAGTTCTTTTAAAAAGAGCTTCAAAATCGTCTTTTTTTCGTTGTGGCGTCGAGATATCCGGTTTTGGAGCTGCAATTGCCGACGCCGTTGCGCGTAGTTCTTTTGTGTTTTGCAACTCGGTCTCTGCAGATAGCATTGTAGAGTGGCTGCGTCAAGGTTGCTTGGTGCCGCGGCAGCATGCGTAATACCATTGTTTTTTGCAGCTGGATCTCGCAAATAGTATTGGAGTGGCTGCATCAAAGCTGCGACAGTGATTTGTCAGCAGATTTTCTCAATTTTGGCGCTAGCAATTTTCCTTTTAAAAGTTCTTTTAAAAAGTGCTTCAAAATCGTCTTTTGTTCGCTTTGGCGTCGAGATCCGGTTTTGGAGCTGCAATTCCCTGTTGTGATTATGTACGAGAAAGCTTCTCTGTGTAAGAGTGTAAGAACTTTTTTCTGTAAAAGCGTGCTGTGTGTAAAAGATTTTGTGTGTAAAAGCTTGCTGTGTGTAAAAGCTTCTCTGTGTGTAAAGGCGTCTCTGTGTAAAAGTTTCTGTGTGTGTAAACGCTTGCCATGTTTAAAAGCACTGTGCGTAAGTGTTCTGTAAAAGCTTGCTGTGTGTGAAAGCTTGCTGTGTGTAAAAGCTTCTCTGTGTAAAAGCTTGTTGTGTGTAAAAGCTTCTCCGTCTGTAAAAGCTCCTCTGTTTAAAAAGCTTGCTGTGTGTGTAAAGGCTTGCCACGTGTAAAAGCACTGTGTGTAAGTGTTCTCTGTGTAAACGCTTGCTGTGTGTGAAAGCTTGCTGTGCGTAAAAGATTTTGTGTGTAAAAGTTTGCTGAGCTTCTCTGTGTGTAAAAGCGTCTCTGTGTAAAAGTTTCTGTGTGTGTAAACGCTTGCCATGTTTAAAAGCACTGTGTGTAAGTGTTCTGTAAAAGCTTGCTGTGTGTGAAAGCTTGCTGTGTGTAAAAACTTCTCTGTGTAAAAGCTTGTTGTGTGTAAAAGCTTCTCTGTCTGTAAAAGTTTCTCTGTTTAAAAAACTTGCTGTGTGTGTAAACGCTTGCCATGTGTAAAAGCACTGTGTGTAAGTGTTCTGTGTGTAAACGCTTGCTGTGTGTGAAAGCTTGCTGTGTATAAAGGCTTCTCTGTGTACAAGCTTGTTGTGTGTAAAAGCTTCTGTGTGTAAAAGCTTCTCTGTTTAAAAAGCTTGCTATTGCTGTGTGTAAAAACTTCTCTGCGAAAGAACTTGCTGTGTGTAAAAGTTTTCTTTGTGCAAGCTTGTTTAAAAAGTTTGCTGTGTGTAAATGCTTCTCTGCGAAAGAACTTGCTGTGTGTAAAAGCTTTCTTTGTGCCAACTTTGTATCACAAAGTAGTACTGGGAAATACTTTGTGCAGCTTTGTAGTACAAAGTAGTACTGGAATGTGTTTTGTGCAAGCTTTGTAGTACAAAGTAGTACTGGGAAGTGCTTTGCGCAAGCTTCGTAGTACAAGGGAAGTAGTTTGTGCAAACTTTGTAGCACAAAGTAGTACTGGGAAGTGCTTTGTGCAAGCTTTGTAGTACAAAGTAGTATTGGGAAGTACTTTTTGCAAGCTTTGTAGTACACAGTAGTACTGGGAAATACCTTGCGCAAACTTTATAGTACAAAGTAGAACTGGGAAGTAGTTTGCGCAAGCTTTGTAGTACACAGTAGTACTGGGAAGTAGTTTGTGCAAGCAGTGCAAGCTTTGTAGTACAAAGTAGTACTGGGAAGTACTTTGTGCAAGCTTCGTAGTACAAAGTAGTACTGGGAAATACTTTGTGCAAGCTTTGCAGTACAAAGTAGTACTGGGAAGTACTTTTGTGCAAGCTTTGTAGTACAAAGTAGTACTGGAGCACGGGTGGTGTACGGGCGGTGTACGGGTGGTCTCTTGTTGGTGGGTGTCTTGTCTGTGGTGGCAAGGCATGTTGTGAGCTCTCATAATATGAATATGGGTCGATATTTCAATGGTGTGTTGCATCTGCACGTGCAAACAGAAAACACATCAATACGCAATATCAAACATTCCTGGACACTTGTGGCCCATGACATCTCCAGCGTTTTTCCTGTCCTGACCGGCAGAGCGCCTAGATAAGGAAAAGGCGGCTTGCGTCGCCTGTGCAAATCTCATCCCGAAAAAAATCAAAAACAACCAAAACATGCCAAAACGATTTTGCGTTTTCCAGGGAAAACGTGATTTTTCCTGCGCGTTTTCTACTTGCCAGAATGGTTGAAGAGTTTATGCAAATTCTTCCGCGTCTTCTAGCAACCGGCAAGCCAAAGTGCAAGTTACATTTACATAAAGGGATGTAATTATAGGGCATGCTCAGCATGCTCCATCTCTTTTTGAAGTTTTGTTGTGTTGGCGCTGTTTCACTGGTTTAACGTTGATGCTTGGTTAATGTATGGTCATGTTTTGTTGGTGTCTTTTGGATCTGGATTCCTTCTCTAGTTTGAGAACCTCACAGGAAAACAAATGCATTCATCATGTTGGTATCGGGATTTGCTTGACCGTATATTTGAATATTTTTTGCACCTACCTGTATTATTTGACAGATGAACCGTGGTAATTTGCTACCCGGGATATTTTACTATATTTGGATGCTTTCCGTGGTTTGCCGGGCTGGTTTGCAGAGGTTCAGACCAAGAACGCCAAGAATGGAGAAGTGGTGTGACTCTTTGTCGTTCTTGCAGGTGTCACATGTGGCAATATGCAGCAATGATCAGCAATGAACTTAAACCTGATCTGTGTTTTGCCGTGTTTGCCATGCTTTGCCATGACCTTCTTCGACCAATTGTGCCATCTCACGTTGAGGTCGGTGCTCAAACTGAAGAGGAAGACGAACTGTTAGAGCGGCAAGAAGGAGGGATGCTGCGTCGAAACTGTATCGAAATTCTATTGACAACGGAACTGACACACAGCTGTGCACGAACTGGTAGGAAACACTAAAGACTTCTACAAACATCATGAAACATCTACTTATTCCGAGACTTAGAGTGAGCCATGAAAAGATATGAAAAGCACGAAGACTGAGGATGCACCAATTCAGAGAAGGTAATGCAGGATGAACACTGAGGTTTTCTCATTTCTCTCATTTAGCAGCTGCCTGTCAGGCACGTCGACGCAGAACTTCTTGAAAATCGCTTGAATCTGCGCATGCGCCAAAAGTGTAGTGAATTTTGTCATGCGTCGGAGAGAGAGTATCGTTTGTCATGGGGGCCTTTTAATCTTGGTTCATCGTGGTTCACTTGTTGGTTTCTTCAAATCTTGGGCCAGCTTTGAAGAATGTGTCTTTCTGCGCCTGCTTTATTTTGCAGTTCCATTTCCCATTAGTTTCCGCAATGAACACAATATGAAGACGATTGCAAATATTTGGGGGGTTCTCAATCCGTCTCGTATTAGCAAACATGGCAGAAACAAGATGAAAGAGACAAAGTGGCACTCTCCGAAGTCAGCATATCTCTCCAAAGCCTGTAGAAATGCAGTTTGTGAAGTTAATTTGCAACGCCCCTGCATGCCCCATTGCTGGCCTAAGTGAGCGTTCTGAACATGACAGAAAAGGCAACATTTGCCTTCCTACTGATAGACCACACCACAGCAGAATGAATTGAACGCCGCGCGTATCGCAAAGCCGAAATCAGTCCTTCATGGCTGCCGTCAGTGGATATGAAGCGTGGCTGCAGAATGGGACTTGAGACTTGGGTCACTGGGAGCCAGACAATGTTACATCGACAATAGTAAAGGGGCGTCCCACCCTATTTTTTTTTTTTAGGGGGGGGTCTGCTTTGCAATAGTAAATCGAAAATCCCAACTCTTCCCCAAAGGCTTCTGTAAGGTTTTGACACATCCTCTCTTTTCTGATGGGCTCTGATGGGATCTTCATTGGATTCTGATAGGAAGAAGGGAAAAAAATGCCTGCTAGAGCCAGGAAGGTTGTTTCTTATTGCAAGTGCTAATTCCAGTTTTTAATTGCAAATGCAAGGGCCTGCAAGGGGGTACCCTTTGTGGACCTGTTTTTTGCATTTTGTTTAAAGGATTTTAATAAAGAAAACAGCTTTTTTGAACAAGGTACAGTTTTTGATTTGGTAAAGGTTTGCTTTGTTTTTGCTTTGAAAAACATGCAATCACAATTAAACACCATTCAACCACAATTAAAATCACTAAGGAAGAAGGGAAAAAAATGCCTGCTAGAGCCAGGAAGGTTGTTTCTTATTGCAAGTGCTAATTCCAGTTTTTAATTGCAAATGCAAGGGCCTGCAAGGGCCTGCAAGGGGGTACCCTTTGTGGACCTGTTTTTTGCAATTTTTTAAAAGGGTTTTAATAAAGAAAACAACTTTTTTGAACAAGGTAAAGTTTTTGATTTGGTAAAGTTTTGCTTTGTTTTTGCTTTGAAAAACATGCAATCACAATTAAAAACCATTCAACCACAATTAAAATCACTAAGGAAGAAGGGAAAAAAATGCCTGCTAGAGCCAGGAAGGTTGTTTCTTATTGCAAGTGCTAATTCCAGTTTTTAATTGCAAATGCAAGGGCCTGCAAGGGGGTACCCTTTGTGGACCTGTTTTTTGCAATTTTTTAAAAGGGTTTTAATAAAGAAAGCAACTTTTTTGAACAAGGTAAAATTTTTTGATTTGGTAAAGGTTTGCTTTGTTTTTGCTTTGAAAAACATGCAATCACAATTAAAAACCATTCAACCACAATTAAAATCACTAAGGAAGAAGGGAAAAAATGCCTGCTAGAGCCAGGAAGGTTGTTTCTTATTGCAAGTGCTAATTCCAGTTTTTAATTGCAAATGCAAGGGCCTGCAAGGGGGTACCCTTTGTGGACCTGTTTTTTGCAATTTTTTAAAAGGATTTTAATAAAGAAAACAACTTTTTTGAACAAGGTAGAGTTTTTGATTTGGTAAAGGTTTGCTTTGTTTTTGCTTTTGAAAAACATGCAATCACAATTAAAAAACCATTCAACCACAATTAAAAACACTAAGGAAGAAGGAAAAAAATACAGCTGAACTGTAACTGGTTCTGTTTTTTTTCCTGCATCCTTACTAAATCTCAATTAGCTCCTTTACAATTTAGTATTGGAAAATCTGATAATTTTGGATTTTTCTGAAAATTATTTGTAGCTATTGCGAATGAACCACATTTATTGCAGATGCTCTGGACCAAGGTTGATGTTTGTAATTTAAAATCAATAAGGCCTAATTTAAAATCAATAGGGGCTGAAAAATCAGATTCTGAAAATTATTTGTAGCTATTGCACGCGCTTTACTATTGTCCATCCAACATTAGTTTTCAGATGTTTTCAGCAAGGCGACTGGTGCCATTTCTATCCATTTCTATCCATTTCTTTGAGAACTCATGACGGATCCATTGGATTCACGTGGTGTCATGTGATGGGCACATGTGATGGGCACATGTGATGGGCACATAGGCACCGTTTTCCACCCAGTGGTTTGGACCGCACAAACGCAGAGAATACATATGTTAACAATTGTTAACACATATATTAATTATATATTATATATATATTATACACATATATTAACAGACCATGCACAACACACTTTGATAGGCTGAGGCAGACTTGGTCTCAAGGCGATGGGAGAGAAAAAGAGAGAGACCACACACGTTGAGACTTTGAGGATCACCGAACCGGCTTCCAAGCTTGCTGCACCGCTTCACGGCACTAAGCTAAGTTTACAAGCGGTGTTGAGTTCACATTTGCACCAGCGCTTGCTGTACCTGTTCTGATTGTTCCAGCATTTTCCAGCAGGTAGCAAGATCATCAAGTTGTTGGCTGGTCGCAGCGTTCATTTTCAAGAAGAGTGAGTCCTCTCAAGAAGTTGCGGGCCCTTATGAATCCCGCCAATTTCGAACCTGGAAGAACACCCTGCAGCATCAGCAATGCAGTAGCACTATTGCCACAATTCCATGACAACCAGAACGCTCCTTGTTTCGCGAGTTTCTTGTTAGATCTAGTATGATCTAGTGACTTCTGAGATCTTTTGACATCTTTTGACACCTTGGAGAACCCCCTAAATGGGATTCGGTCACTTCAAATATTTCACGTGTTTTCAATTGTTTTTATACTATTTCTATCTATTACTATTATTATACTGCTACATTTGTTCAATGATGTAGATTCTTTGACCCGTGACCTGAAGCCATATTGCCACGCTGCCACGCTGCCATGGCAGCTTTTTTGGCCGAGCTTGCGGAGGCGGCGGGGAGATTTGACGACATGCGCGGCCACGTGAAATGTTTGGTGGAGCAGCGCCTGCGAGGCGACGAGGACGCACCAACGAATTTCTACGAGTCAAACATGTCCAACTGATTTATTATGATTTATTTATTTATATCTATCTATCTATCTATCTATATCTATCTATATCTATATCTATCTATATCTATCTATATCTATCTATATCTATCTATATCTATCTATATCTATCTATATCTATATCAATCTATATCAATCTATATCTATCTATATCTATCTATATCTATCTATATCTATCTATATCTATCTATCTATCTATATCTATCTATCTATCTATCTATCTATCTATCTATCTATCTATCTATCTATCTATCTATCTATCTATCTATCTACATAGTTAACATATTTAACCTGATGTCATTGTATACCATGATTCAGTACATGATCCGACTTCAAAGATTCCCCTACAAGTCTCATGATTTTCCGAGAGATGTGTCAAGAGGTATTTGTTGTTTCAATTGCTGTTGTAATGGTGGCCACTGTGGCTCCAAACGCTCCAAGTGACAGGAGGGGTGTCAGGAAAGGCCCACTGAGCGACAGCCGACGCCAATGCTCTCGGAGAGAGAGCGGAATCTCCTTTCCGCCGCATACAAAGCCTCCTTGGCACCTCGTCGTTCTGCATTGAAAGCTATCAGCAAGATCATTTGCAAAGAGGAAAACGAAGGGAATTTGGACAAGATCACTTGTGCCACAAAGTACAGTATGACACTCAAAGCAGAAGCGGAGGGGATTTGTTGTGAACTTCTGGGAATGGTGCAGCAGCTTGTTTTGCAGACGGAGGGTTCCGAGCACATCGTATTTTACCACAAGATGCAAGGGGACTACTACAGACATTTGGCTGAGATTCTGGAGGGAACAGCTAAAATAAAGGCTGTGAAACTATCTCGTTGGAAGTATGACCAGGCAGAGATTTTAGCAGAGAGAGACCTGGAGATCACCAACCCAATTCGCCTGGCCGTGGTTCTGAATTACTCCATTCTGATTGCTGAATTGGATGACGATCATAGAGCTGCTCGCAGAAAAGCTCGCCGCACCTATGACGCAGCGCTCCAACAGCTGGACTACATACCAGAGGCACGCAGAGGGACGGATAGACAGATATGGGACAGATATGGGACAGATATGGGGCAGATATGGGGCAGATATGGGGCAGATGAAAGGGTGAACACATATTTCAACATGTCATCAATTGTAAGGTACTGCGTGCATCATGATGCACAAATACATTTACTTTAAACAACACGTTGCAGTTGGACGCGTAATATAGTTGGCATTAGTTGGCAAGCTGCCTGCCACAGGGTTACAAGTTAAGTGCATTTCATGGACATTTACTTTGAGGCACCTGTGCCGTTCAGGGACATGTTTTGCCCGAGAATGCATTCAGTGCGAGCTGAATATGCTGAAGTATCCCCCTGACCAGGACAAGTACAAAGATGCAACTCTCATTCTGCAGCTGCTGAGAGATGTAGCTCAGGAGCCTTTATGGGCAGACCAGTGATAAGTAGTAGCGGTATTTGAATCTTTGGCCTTCGCAGCATTTCACTGCATCCTGCGGCTCTACCCATTTTGTCCCAGCTTTGCAAGATTTAGTGGCAGTGCAACTAGCCTGAATAGCCACTGCCAGAAATGGAATTCGCTTGAGCCTTTCTTGCTGGGGATGGGCACTTGATGGCGTGTCATCTCCTTCTCCTTTTGGAGCTTTCTATGGTAGACGAACTTGTTTGCTTCAATGAGCACAACGAAACCTCAAAAGGGAATGAAAAGCACCGGGTGCCTTCTTGACAGTGGTATTTCAAAGGTACCATGCCAAAATGTGTTCTAGTCTTGTGCAAGCACCTACCTTACAAATAAGTCATGTCCAGCTCCGTCTCAGAGTGTAAACCCGTAAGCCCCGTCAGACCGAACTGAGAATGCAGGCGCTTTTCGACAAGGGTCGGGTCTGTTAGCGCAGTGTGTGGAATGCTTTCCTTGAGGGTGAGCATATGTGAGCATGCAAGTGACTGCTATAGGAAAAGCGAGCTGCCCATGGCTGGCCACAGCAGCTTTAGCTCCAGTGATCTCCAGCGTGTGGCAAGCCGTAATTGGAAACGACTTCTATGGACTTCATTAAGACTTCCATGGATTTTCTATGGATTTTCTATGGATTTTCTTGGAACTGTTTGACAATGTTTGACAGCTGGAACGCAAAGTCGTCGAGGCCATGTTAGCACCTGTCACTGTGACACCGACTACACCCTGGCACTACTGGCAATTCCATGACGTGACGTGAAAAGATCGCGGCGATTCAAACAGGTCAACATGGCATGAGATTGCTGACAGCTGGATGCAGCTGGCAGAAGCTGTGTTTTTCTATTGTCTTGAAGTCTTGAAGGGTGCCTAATTTGTGCCTAGCTTCATTTACATGTCAAATTCAGTCTGGACTTAGTGCAGGTGCATTTGTATTACGATATATATATATAGAGCACTGTATATATGTATATATTTATACTTATATGTTCCCCATTGACAGTACTTTAAAATTCTTTAAAATACTTTTATTGATCAGCTGTTGTACTCCGTATGGAGTTCGGAGCTGAGGCGCCTTTGTGGGATTACACCTGCAATTACCATGACCCTCATTGTTTGTATCGCTGTGAGTACTGTTTTCCATGGTCGGAGCACCCAGGGACCCTCAGGGACCCTCAGGGACCCAGGTTTAAGGAAGACTGAAACGACTGAAACGACTAAAACGACCCAACCAAGCTCTTTTTACCACGATGTGGCAGACATATACAGGCACCAAAGAGGATATCCTGTACAAAGATACATAGAGATATGATATCATAGAGATAAATACAGAGATAATGAGAGATATAGGCAATATTGGTTCTTGAAGGGAGTGAAGCAGTGGTGTGGAATTTCCTTTGGCGCAATGAAGAGTACTGCAGTCCATGTCTTCTTCACTTATTATAATCGAGAAGCGTGCCGAGGTTGGGTCATTCCAGTTGTAGCCCTGGAAATCGCTGGGATTGGGAGGCTATGAAACAAACTCTTGACGTTTGCGGAGACATCACGGATGCAGCATGATGCAACCATGGAAAGGGCACGCTGGCATCTTTTTGGATCTTTTTGAACATTCTAAACTCGGGCCATCAATCTCGGGCCACAGTCTAAGGTTGGCCACTTTTGGGAACATGGCCGTATCGAACTTGCCATTTTCAGCACCTTGGCACACAGAAAACATCACAGAACATCACAGAACATCACAGAGCTCCAAAGTGCTCAATGCTTTTGTAAATAGTTTTCTTATTTTGTGTTTTGAACATATCTATGTCACAAGTACCAGTAGTAGCGCACAAGGCGGTGGAGGAAGTTTCAAAGATAGGAAAACTATAGGAGAAGTGAGTGATTGTGATCTATTTATCTACCTAGCTAGCTAGGAAGACGCCTTATTTCTGAACGCGGAAACCACCTATTTTTTGAACGCGGAAACTAGCTCGTTTTGGAACGCGAAATTGGCATGGTTTTTCTAATGTTTTCTGCTTTCCTTGTTCCCTTCCCGGTTTTCCGGTTTCCTGGTTTCCTAGTTTCCTGGTCTCCTTTTCCCTGTTTCCTGGTTTCCTGGTTTCCTTTTTGTTTCATCCTGTATTTTTGGGTCAAGAAAGAGTCATTCCCCCGAGTCAGTCGCCCCAGACGTCCGTGTCAGGAAATAGGACAAAGTCAGTCACCGCTGAACACTAGCACAGGATGCAGGGAGACCATGAACCGGAGACAGAAAGTCACCAACAAAGAGTCAGCCACCCCTGAAAGCCGGAAACAGGATCAAGGAAATCATGGGAACATGGGAAAACGGAAAGTCAACAACAAAGAGCCCCTCAAGAAACCCTACCAAAATACCCTCGACCATTTTTAAAACAAATCCTGACGAAACCCTAAATAACCCTAAATCACCCCTAAAGAAACCCTAAACCTACTGGAAATATATCCGAAACCAAGCCTAGATATACCCTAAACGAACCTAATGAAACCCTAAACTAACCCTAAATAAACTCGAACCGACCTTGAATAAACCCCAAATCAACCCTAAGCAACCCCCAAACCAGCGTTAAAACAAACCCTAAACAACCCTCAAAACAAACCCTGACGAAACCATAAGTCAACCCTAAACCAAACCTAAAGAAACCCTAAACCAACCCTCAAGCAAACCCTCAAGCAAACCCTCAAGCAAACCCTGACGAAACCCCAATGTCACCTTAAACCAAACCCCCAAAAAGCCTAAACCAAGCCTAAATATACCCGAAACCAACACTAAATAAACCCTAAATAGACCCCAAAACAAACCTTGACGAACCCCTACATTAGCCCGAAACCAACCCTAAATAAGACTTGAACCAAGCCTGAATATACCCTAAAACAACCATTCCTCGCACAAACCCTGATCAAACCCTAACTAAACCTTAAACACCCTTAAACCAACCCTTAAGAAACCCTAAGCGAAGCCAAGTAGACCCTAAAAGACCCTACAGTAAAACAAATCTTGATCGAAAGTTACTTTTCCCAACCTCCCTCCAGCTCAAGGGTACGCGTCTCCATCAAGAAAACTGGTGTTGCCTCAGATTGACCATAATTATACGATATTATACATATGATATGTATAGACTGCCAGTCTTTTATTTCAGATGGTGCCAAAATTAATCAATAATTTGATTTGTTGGAACTGCAAAGGCTGCATCGGAAAATCCATCGGTCCCGTACGGTACAGATTCACCATTCCCTCGTTGCTGGCTCAGTGCCACGTAGCTGGCTCAATGTCTTGTTGCTGGCTCAGCGCCTCGTAGCTGGCTCAATTTTTGTTGAACGAAAAAAAAAGCAACGCAAAAAAATTGAGCCAGCTACATGCCCTTGAGCCAGCTCGGTATGCCGTCATCATCCCGGCCAATACATATAATGTATTCGTTTTTAGCTTTCACATTCGTTTGCCAGCTCAACGTGACGTAGCTCGCTCAATTTTTTTGTTTTTTTTTTTTCCGTTTTTTTTCGGTCAAAAAAATTGAGCCAGCTCGATGCCATCGAGCGAGAGCGATGTGTTTGAGCTAGCGCGGTGTTGCTGAGGTAGCTCGTTCCACTTGAGCGAGCCCGCAAATTTTTCCCAATGTGTTCAATTGCCAGGTTCAGTCCCACATGATTCGTTTAATAGAGCTGGTACCCCTGTTGCAGCCCAGAAATTTAGGAGCCACGTTTTGGGCCAAATCTGCTTAGACAGCGGCACAACATTAAAGTCAAACACATGACCCCTTCTGAAATTGAGCCAGCTACAGTACATGTTTTGAGGTAACTCGAAAATGAGGAAGATTCTGGATTGCTACATTCAACTTGATGAAACCCTACATTAGCCCTAAACCAACCCTAAATAAAACAAATCCAAGCCTGAATATACCCTAAACCAACCACAACTAAACCCTACACTAACCCTCGCACAAACCCTGTGCGTAACCCTAACTTAACCTTATTAAACCAATCCTTAAGAAACTCTTAGGCCAAGCCTAAATAAATCCCAAACCAACAATAAGTAAACCCGAGAGACCAAAATGGGCCACTGGGCACGCCGGATGGCAGTCACCCCTCGCCCCTCGTGGGGCTGTGGGGGGTGACTGACTCCGACGTTGGGGGGGTGATTGACTCAGTGGTCTGATTCTGCTAGTGGGTGACCGATTCCGTCTAGTCTCTCTATTTTTTCCTGAAGGTTTTATTATTTCCTGATTATCTGGTTTCCCGATTTCCTGGTCTCCTGGTTTCCTTGGGGTTTCCTGGTTTGCTGGTTTTCTGGTTTCCTAGTTTTTTGTTGATCTCTTAGTTCGTTCCCTCTAGGTTTATTTCTTGGTTATGTCATTTCCTGGTTATTTCGTCTCCTGGTTTCCTGGTTTCCTCGTCTCCTGGTTTCCTGAGGTTCTAGTTTCCGGGTGTCGTAGTTTCCTGTTTTCCTGCTTTCTGATTTCGCAGTGTCAATCTTGGTTTCCGTTTTGTTGAAGTTTTCGAAATTGTTTTTTTTGGTGTTCCCTAGGTGTTTGGTTTCTAGATACTCTGGTTTGGTGGTTTTCTTCTTGTTTGTTTGTTTGTTTGTTTTTCTTGTGGTTTTTGAGTTATTGTCTGTTTTGGTTTCTAGTTTCTGTTTTTTTTGCGTGCGGTTGATTGGTTGCCGGGTTTTCCTTTCCTTTCGGTCATTTTCTGGTTGACTGCTTTCGTGGTATATTATAGGTTTGGTATCCACCTTCAAATTTCAGCTACGAAATGGGGAGGACTTGGGCTACAGTACAGATTGCCAGCCAGGATCTTTTTGTACAAACAGGAGGGGTTGTGCCCCCCATTTTGTATTTGGAATCATTTTGTAGCTGATTCCTTTCAAATCATCATTTTCATTTTGTAGTTGTATATGTTGAGTTAGTTGAAGCATCCAACATAAAATCTCATTAGCATTTTGTCGTTGTACAAGTTGAATAGTTGAAGCATCCAACATAAAATCTCATTTGCATTTTGCATTTGAAGAGGTGAGAGAGGTGGAAAAAAGGAAACAGTGCGTGACATGTACATGGACACAAACAGATCATGAAACTACAGAATGCCATCTAACAAACTGCACGGGGTCAACACTTGATCCAACTAAATTCAATCATTGACAACTACAAAATGTTCTCCGAATTTATGTTGGTCGGAACTTTGGATGGCAAAGACCGAACTACAAAATGTCATTGGGAAAAATCATGTTAGCAATTCCGACGTTCAGTTATTTTTTAACTTCAGATGCATTGGATTTTGTAGTGGGTTTGAATTATTTTCCGAGCCAGAAAGAATTATGTTTTTCATTTTGTAGCTGCAAAAAAAGCAACATGCACTGCATTTTGTAGTTGTGCACCCTATGCATTCCGCTTTGTATCTACCAAAACCATCTGCACAACTCCTCCCCCCTTCTCTGAACCCTGATGGTTTGGTAGTTTTAGTTGAGCTTTGTTTTTGAGAAAATGTCTTACGTCGTACGTGTTACTTGGTTTGCAACTTGTGTGGTTTATGGTTGTTGTTTAATCTTCGGATAGAGCGTCAGTATACTTGGAGGGGCCACGAGTGCACAATAAAGAAAATGAAAAACTCCGTGCATATTGGATGTTCAAAGGGAGTTTTTGTTTGTCTATATGTTCAGAAATGATCCGGCTTTCGTGTTCCAAAATGAGCCGTCTACCGCTAGGCTATCTATCCATCTTTCTATCTTTCTATCTTTCTATTTGTCCATCTGTCTATCTGGCACTATCTAGCTCTCTCTCTCCATTTTATTTGTCTCTCTGTGAATCTCTCCCAATCTCTGTGTCTCTGGCTTTTTTCTTTCTCGCTCTCGCTCTCGCTCTCGCTCTCGCTCGCTCTCTCTCTCTCTCTCTCCCTCTCCCCCCCGGCTGTCTGTCTCTCTGATCTGTCTATCTATCTATCTATCTGTTATATAATTCTGCTAGGCTTCCTTCAAAAGTACTGTATCCTTTAAAACGAATAATACTGCGAGACTTCCTCAAAAACTCCAAGTTCACAGCTCCAAAATGAAGAAAGTCTGCGAGACGTCCTCAAAAATATCAAAAATGCAAAGTTGACGACATCGACAACGGAGCAATTCTGCGAGACTTCCTCAACTTTTGATGTTGGCAACGGCTTCATCTGTCCATATTGTCGGAAGTTTGACTTCTAAACTTCCTTCGATCATAAGTCATGCCGTAACATGCCATGTCAAGATATGTCAAGCCTTCTTGATCCCCCTTGGTGCTGTCCGAGGTTTGGAAGTGATTTGTTTGGTGGCCAGTCACCCAGCCTCCTAGCCGCTCCCGGCTGCTCCTAACTAACATCTTCGAACTCCTGACATCTTTTGCTTCTTTTGTCTCTGCTGGGTGGCTTGTGGATGCACAGGAGGTTCAAAGGTCAATACAGGGAATAAATTTGAATAAGATTAACACGGCTGCTTGCAGACTGTGCGGATCGATGCAGCGTTGAATTCGAGGATGTCAAGTTGTTTCAAGTGATGCTTCTGACTGTCTTGATTTCAGAGATCCTGTGAGATGCTCAAGTTGTGCGCCATGCGCCCAGACCAGCTACCTCACAGCAGTGCTGCGTGGCCCAGGACTCACCACACCTCTCTCACTTTTTGCGGACATTTTATGAGATTTTATGTATTGTGTTTGGTGTCCTTGTCTGTAGTGTCGTTGTAGAATTTGGAACTGTAGATTCTGCAAGTCTGCGAGGATTCGTTCCTTTGGGTTGGAAACCTACAGAGGAGGAGCACAACATAATAGATTCAGATAGATTCAGAACATTGAACATTCCAAGGGCAGCAATGTGCGGCTCTATGTGGCTGGATATAGCGAGTTGAGAATGTTGAGAAGTTGAGTTTTGGAATCAGAGCACGCTCCACAGCTCCGCTGGCTCAAAGCAGATGGCATCAGATGGCCAAAGTTGCTTCTTTCAATGCGTGCGAGCTCCAAAGGGGATGTGCAGTCATATCAGTCATGGCACGTGGTTTGCACTTCTTGCAGCCGAGTTTCTTGGGTCAAAAATCAAAATGGTTGCTGTCAATATCAAAAGGCTGCTGCTAAGGTTTCTCCAGCCAATTTCCATTATGTTCTTGGTACAACCGAACGATACCGAACGGCTTAAGTTAACTCAGCGCAACTTTGCACAGGGTCCTTAGAGTGTTCTTTTTGTCCTCCAGTTCTATGGGGTGCTTGCAATGTCTTGGAGTCTTGTACGATAGGGGCGAAGTGACCGTGCATGTGCAGGAGATTCGCCGTGCAATAATATACATCTAAGATACCAATCTATAGTCTATAGATGTCTATAGTATACAATAGTATTAAGATATGATATATAAAGCAATTGTTGTTGAAGTTAAGTATGGACACATTGGTATGCTCTACCACAGCGACAGGATATGCACACGCATGAATCGGGCATCAAGAGATCAAGGATGATCAAGGACCTCAGAGGCACACATATCAGGAATAATTAGAGGGAATAGAGCGCTAAGATAGCTACGATGTGCTGCGATGTGCTACGATCAGCGATGAAGCGATGAAGGATGATGAAGGCTAGTCTTGGAGGGCAAGCGAACTTTGTCTCGTAAGACTCGCCGTGTCCTCGCTTTGATTTTTATAAATTGCATTATTGTAACAATGACCGTATATCTAATGATTTTATGATATTTTATGTATTATTCATGATTTGTTCTTCATTTCGCCGAAGATCGCTCGATGATCCTCAGACGTCAATTATCTAAGGTTTGAACCGCACCGCCTTCGGTGTCGATCACGAAGTTAGTGGGCATTGTGCCATAGGAGCACAACACCATAGCAGCCAGAGCACATAGCAAAGCACATAGCTTTTGGTTATGGAATGGTGAGGTTTTACTATGTTTTACTGGTTTACTTGCATTAATATGCATTAATTATTTTGCTTAAATGATTTGTTCGGCTATGCTCAGTCCAAAATCTGTTCAGGAGGAAATATGCCTCGCATTCAGGGCGCCATGGCAGCAGTAACCCTTGGTCTCACAAGACACCGACGGCGCAAAGCACGCACTGTGCACCGCCGTGTCCTGTCCGTATCGACTAAAAGCGGAGATCGGATTCACCGGGAACTTTTTAACGATGTCCAGGACCTGAGGGACCGACTCCTTGGACTCCTTGAAAAGTCTTTGAACGTTTTCAGACTAGATTCATCATGATTCATCATGATTCATCTAGATTCCATCAAAGTCCATGTTGCTTCAATTGAGAATCATCGTGAATTTACTACTTGCATCTACTTGTGCTGGGATGTCAACGTAGGATGACGTTAGTAGATGTTAGTAGAGTCAAAACGCTACGAGAAATCATGATTGTAGAGTATCTGACTGGCAGCGCGCAGCAGCAAGTTTCAAACTTTACATGTTTCTTTCCTACTCGTATATATATTAGCTCATTAGTTCAACCAATGTCAGTCATATTCAATTCAACTCATCCGCATTCTTCCTTCAAGAGGAGCTCTGGGCTGTGCGGATGCCACACAACGGCGCATATCGGCTGCGGCAAGCCTTGTCCAAGTCAGATTCAGGAAGAGCTGGAACTGAAACTGGAGGCATTCGAAAAGGGCCGATGCGGCAGAACTGGGCCGATTTTATTTTGAAACAACGGAAAGAGCAAGGGATTTTCAACGTCGTCTCAGAGACACTTGGTGCTCACTCTTTGCTGCTTTTAGCACATGAAGTATCACCAGCTGACCTCCCAGAGGAAATGCAGAATCTCATAGCTGCATTTCAAGGATCCTTCACTAGATACACATTAGTCTTGAACTACCATAACTACAGCTACAAGGAGGTCTTGAGCCGTTTGCTCCCTTCCACAATCACAGTGCCCTCTGGATACGAGATTGTCGGTCACATCGCCCACTTCAATTTACTGGATCAGCATTGGCCGCATCGGTTCCTCATCGGGGAAGTTTGCTTGGACAAATGCCCATGTATCAAAACGGTTGTGGCAAAGCTCGGGGCCGTCTCAAACAAGTTTCGCACATTTGACATGGAGGTGATTGCAGGGCAACCTTTGACGCAGGTCACCCTGAAAGAACACGGACTGCAGCTGCAGTTTGACTTCCAGAAGGCCAGACCATGCCACAAGAGTCAGGAGAGCCATCATATTTCAGCGGCATGGTGATTCATCAAGACCTCGCAAGTCAACCAAACTGCGATCAGATCCCGAAATTGACAAGGGGATTTTGCTACAGCATGTGCTGGGAAAGCAGAGCTGCGGTTGAAAGAGCGCCGCGTTCTTCGCAACCCCCTGTTTATTTTACGTTATATGAGCATAAATAAAACATTAAAAACTATCATTGTAAGATATTGTAAGATATTAAAGTAGTATAAGTGATACGTGTTTCTTGTAAAGAAATATGGTGAAGGTGTTCTTGATGTTTGCATGTGCCTCAATGCAGGTCTACTGGAACTCGCGCATGTCCGCTGAACGCGGCCGAGTTGCAGCCAAGTGTGGACCTGGCGAAGTTGTGCTGGACCTTTGCTGCGGTGTTGGCGCATTTGCACTGCTTTGTGCCAGGCTCGATCTTGCCATGTCTTGCCATACCAGTTGTCAAGAAATGTCAAGAACAGTTACTGTTTGGCGCGAGATACACCATATCGATAGGATTAAACATCGAAGAAAAGGGTGCGTAGAGAATATTTCCAGAGAAAACATGAGGAAGCTCACTTTTTTGCCTCTTTTTTTCAGTTTCTAGGACCAGAGTTTGTTAATTCTTGGTGCCCTTCAGTATGCCAGCCTACTGGATGCTATGCGGATCTGCCCAAGCTCCCAATGCGCTCCAGCTTCCACTTGCTCTTTGTCAACTCATGTCAACTCCAACGCTACCGTTAAGAATGCCTTGATATCCTTGATACACCACGCATGCTTTGGATTGTTTTGGAACTAGACTTGCTGACTGGTTCTTGTGCACTCCGCTGCCAGGAAGGGCTGCCTCGTAATTGCAAATGATCTGAACCCAGATGCAGTGCTCTTCGCTCAGCGTAATGCAGAATTGACTCGGGTGATCGGTTCATTATCTTTTTGGGTATATTTTCAATATGTTCACGCGAGGCTGTTGCATGTGACTCACTGTATTGGTATGTGTTGGTGATGTTGGTGGGTGTTTGCAGCACTGCATGTTGAGTCTCTGAGGAACAAATTGAATGTGACAACTTTGTGCATGAATGCCCGGGACCTGCTGCACTGTGCTTTTCATGGAGAGCTAGACATGCTAGATTCCTTGGGGCTCCTTTTGTGTGACACATCAAAGTCATCAAAGTCATCAAGGTCATCAAAGCCATCAAAGATCCACGTGGTTTTCAATTTGCCGGAGCTGGCACTCGATATCCTTTGCGACGAAGTCCATCGAGCAATTCCACCGCACGTGCAGAGTGGGAAGATCCAAGAGGCGGAAATACATAGAGAAAATCGGGCGAGAGATGAAGCAAACGAAATGAAGAATGCAAAGAAAGTCAGGAACGTGCAGGAATCCAATGAAGCGGACGACGTGCGTAACATGAAGTGTGACATGAATGGCATGGGTAACATAACAATTTCATCAAGCATGGCGCGCAGCGAGGGCAATCTGAGCGTATACTGCTACACCTTCGCCTCATCACGGTCCGAAGTTTTGGAACATTTGAAGCTGCTCCTTCCACACCTTCCGGAGGTACACACGGCAAAGATCCGTCATGTGCGCTTAGTTTCACCATCCAAAGCCATGTTTTGCGTAGAGTTCGACCTCGAGCTGAAAGGGGGCATTTGTGTTTGTGAATGTGGAAACATGAATGATAATGAAACATGAACCCATGAGAGGACAAAGGTTTGAGTTGGGTTTTGGATGGTTTTAGCATATTTTGGCGTGTGCTTGGATCGATATATATGAATGAATTTCTAAATATATACGTGACAAATTTGCTTCCTTGTTGTGCGATTTGGCTGAACATGTTTGACAGGTGCGAATCTCATTTAGCCTTTAGGCACGAATCTGATATGCCCAATCGGGCCCCGCTTGTGCGTTGCAAAACATCCGTTACCACTGTGCTGACCGCACAGTGGTAGCGGAGCCATGAGTGCTCCAGGGGATGCCCCGCACTTTGGTGGTAGAGAACCACCGCCACCTTCGTGGGATGGAAATGACCCGTCAAATGAACTAGTGATGTATGAGAAGAATGTCAAGCTTTGGGAGTTTGAGTCAGAGTTAGACCCGGTCAAAAGAGGCGTGAGACTTTTGAGAAACCTTAGCGGCGTCGCTAGGTCAGTCGCTGACACACTGGAGTTTGATGAAATAGCATGCGCCAAAGGAGCTGAGAATTTGCTGAAAGCCTTGAAGGACCACTTTGCGCCACACCTTGAAGTGAGTCTTCCTAGGGCGTTTGAGAGGGCCATTTACGGCTCACCTAGGACTTCGAAGGGGTCAATTCAGGAATACATCATCCGATGTGAGCGTGCTTTTCATATGCTGCAGAAAGAAGGCGTCACTTTGCCTGACACGGCGATTGGCTATGTGATCTACAGACAGGCTGCACTGACTGAGAACCAGGAGCTCAGATTTGGAGCTTGGAGCCGAGGGAACTACGATCAGAAGACCGTTGTCTCATGTCTTCGAAAGCTTGACAAGGTGGTGATGGACAGCAAGGGCAAGTCTAGCACTGCGTTTCTGCAAGAAGATGATGGCGCTGGAGACTCGGGAGATGACTTTTTCCCAACTTCCCAGGAGGGATACGAGGACTCAGATGTTGAAAATGCCATCTACATGGAAGAAGATGACCCGAACAAGATCTATGATGAAGCAGAGGCACAGTTAGCCTTAGCCACTTACCAAGAAGTGCGGAAGGCTTTGAATGCAAAGCAGAAGGCACGTCAGTACTATGGTAGCGGGAAACGGGGCTCGTTTGGGAAAGCAGCTTTCACCAGGCAGAGAAAGAAGATCACCGTGGAGGAGCTGAAGCTTCGCACGCGCTGTGGCAAATGTGGGCTCGTAGGTCATTGGGCGGCTGAGTGTGGAAACCCACCCGATGCTCGCGGCCGACAATTTTCGGCGGTGCAGTCTCACAGGTCACAGGGGAGCTCTTCGGCAAGTTCTGGTGGAAAGACCGGCAGTCAGTCCACGGGGCAGCAGAGTTGGTATGTTTCTGCTGGCAGTGTCTGTCCCTTGGAACTGCTTCAATGTGGGTTTTGTTTTTCATGTGGGGATAAACATGAATTTGGGAACATTGAGAAATCTCAATGCACAAATGTTTTTGTTTCCACGTCTCAGGAATCCTCAGCTGAGACTCATGTGAGTTGTAGTTTTAGTAATGGGGATAGGTTAGACGTTTTTGAGCCACCAGCCTGCTTGGAATCAGAGACAGCAAGCTATGCTCAGTTCACCGGGCTTACGACAAGTCCAACCATGGCAGTGGTAGACACTGCAGCCCAGGATGGGCTCAACGGCGCAGCGGCGCTGGAGAGGCTAAAAGAGAGGCTTGCACAATGCGGTTTGACAGTTGTTTGGACAGGTAGGCAAGCAAAGGCACATGGAGTTGGAGGTCAAGCAACAGTTTTAGGAATTGTGGCGATTCCATTAGGAGTGGCCGGAAAGACCGGAATTTTAGAAGCCACAGTTGTCACTGGCGAAGTTCCACTTTTGCTGCCAGTGAAGATGTTGAGAAGTTTGCGAGCAGTTGTTGATTTGAATGAGATGTCAGTCCGTTTTCACACCTTGCAGAGATCAGTTGAGTTGAACACTTTGCCAAGTGGACATGTCGCAATTGAAGTCACCGATTTTGGTCAAGAAGGTTTTGTTTTTCCTCATGAAGCCACAAAAGCAGCGGAATATCGAGAGAGCGACTTCCGCATCAACTTGGGTCCGAACCAGACTGGCAGTGTCATGCTTTCGCATTTGCCTGTTTTCAACGCCTCTTTTCCCCATGGCGGCAGATCTTCTTGCCAGCTTTCGTCAGCGTCTGCAGCGGTCTCCAGAAGTGGCCTCTGCGAGCGTAGCCATTGGGGAAAAGCCGCACAATTCGAAGAGGGCTTTGAAGCACTGGCGTCAAGTGCTCGACAAGGCTCACATGGTAGAACAGCTGGTTGGGTTGGAAGCATCGGTGCACTCGTGGCTTCCTCAGAGTGGAGCGCCGAGCGTTTGTGGCCAGCTTTCGCAAGAGCAGCTCGAAGAGCACGTCAAGCATGCCGAGCTTTTGACAAGCCTGCGTGGGAAGACCGTGCCTGTGAAGACGGCAGAGGAGTGCCATCACCCAGGCAACAGGCTGAACCAAGGGGGCAGCCAACATGGAGGTTGGGTGATTTGCCAGGACTGTCACTCGAGATGGAGCCTCTACAAGAAGACAAGCACAGCAGCAGCCAAGAAGAAGGCAGTGACAGCAACAACGAGCCCAGCCAGTTCAGCACAGGAGAAGTTCGATGTGGCCAAGATGGAATATACCATCAGGGGCAAACTCGAACAGGAGTTTCACACCAAGTATGTGGAGTCGATGAACTCTATGAAGGAAGAAGTGCAGATGGAGCAAGCTCAGCAAAACAGTTGGATGCAGAATGTCAACAGCAGTCACCTGCGTCGGGCCAACGAGTTGGAGATGGCAGTGCAGCGCGAGGAGATGAAGCAAGCCGAGATCAAGGAGATGGCAAGTGCAGAGATGCGTCAAATGCAAGCCAAACTGCACTTTCAACACAAGCAGCTGGGCATTGTGGAGTTGATGAAGACGGAGTATGCATCGATGGCCCTGGGGATGAAGTACCAGGAAAGTCAGGGGTACCACGACTCGGAGATGTACGAGTATGCCGAGAGGCAGTGGGAGAACCTGGAAGAAGCTCAAGCCCTAGGGAAGGTGATGAAGGAGATCGAAGAGGACAGGGCTTCGAAGACGAGGGCACATGGGTTCGACTGAAAGAACCGGTCGGAGAGCTCAAGGGCAGAGTGGAAAAGCTCAACCAAGGAGGTCACTTTTGGGCACAGAGGATCTGTCTTGAAGAAGGTGAGGAGATGTATGAGGTTGAAATGGAGGACTTGGAAGACGAGACAGAGTGCCTGGTGAAGATTGGACAGACAGAGAAGTCCAAGATGGAAGATATGGTTGAGGAAGTTGAAGAGAAAGCTCTGCCAAAGAAGACGAAGAAGCAGCTGAGGAAGGCACATGCCGAAGCATGGCCAGTGGATGTCAGCGAGGTTTTCAGCCCGCCAAGGCTGACCAAAGAAGCTCCTAAGATGGGACTGAAGCCAGGAGGAGCCTACGACTTGAAGACAGGCTACAACCTGCGATGTCAGAAGGATCGCAAGAGGATGGAGGAGGAGCTGGCAGAAGACAGGCCAGAACTTCTGCTGTGTTGTCCACCTTGCGGACCTTTTTCAGTCCTGCAGCAACTCAACTACCCGAAGATGCCAGCAGCCAAGGTAAAGCACATCATAGCAGAAGGAGTTGATTGCCTCAAAATAGCAGCAAAGAAGTGCAAGCAGCAGCATGAAGCAGGACGAGTGTTCATTTTCGAACATCCCAGAAATTCCAAGGCATGGAAGGAGGAAGAGCTGGAGGAGCTGAGGAGATTGCCAGGAGTCTATGTGTGTCATTTTGACATGTGCCGATATGGCATGAGGGTCAAGAAGGACCTCAACAAGAAGCCCACAACCATGATAGTCAACTCCGAAAGCATCGCCCAAGAGCTTCAACGACGATGCGATGGGAGTCACACACATGAACATCTCATGGGAGGCCTAGCAGCAGCAGCAGCAGAATATCCGGTCAGACTCTGCCGAGCAATCCTTAAAGGCCTGAAGAAGCACTTGGCTCAGAGGGAGCCCAAGCCAGAAGAGGAAGTCACAGTCCTGGCCATGGGATTGGAAGATGAGCTCGACGAGGAGATCGAGAGAGCCGGCGAGTCAAGAAGAGGGCCGAGAGATGAAGAAGAAGATGAAGATGAAGAGGAGGCACCAGCAGGTGAAGAGCAAACAGCAGAACAGCCGCAGCAGCAACAGCAGCAGGAAGCAGCAGTGTCCAGAGAGGACAAGATGAAGATTCAGAGGATGCACAACAATCTGGGCCATCCAGCTCTGCCAAGTTTCTTGAGGTTTCTCAAAGCTGGCAGAGTCAGGCAAGAGGTGGTGAAGTGGGTGGCCAGAGAATTTTCATGTCCGACCTGCAAAAGCCATGAGTTGCCAAAAGCTCCACGACCTGCTGTGGTTCCCAAATGCTACGCTCCAGGAGTAGCTATGGGTTTGGATGTGTTCTACATCCCTGACGAGTTGAACCAGCGTTCACTTCCGGTGCTCAACATGCTGGACTTAGGCACAAACTATCAGATGGTGGAGGTGCTGGAGTCAAAGGAGCCTTTACACATCTGGAGGACGATGTGGAGGACATGGGCACGAACGTTTGGTTTGCCTCAATACATCTCGGTAGATGAAGGCCGAGAATTCAGAGCAGGATTTGCCCAGATGTGTGCTAGTGCCGGCACTTTGGTGTTTCGAGCAGCAGCTCGAGCTCCGTGGCAGCAGGGTAAGGTGGAGCGACATGGAGGGTTAATGAAAACACTCCTCGAAAAGAGTCGTGAAGAAATGCCACCAACAAGCAGGCATGAGCTCGTCCACCTGATTTATGCCTGTGAAGCTGCAAAGAACAGGTTTAGCAACAGATCGGGCTACAGTCCGGCACAACGGCAAATAGGTCAATGGCCGAGGATGCCAAGCAGCCTTATGAGCGATGAAGAGCTCGATCCCACTCTACAAGCACAGCATCGAGTGGATGACTTTGAGAAGCTCATGGAGATGAGGAGAGTGGCTCAAGATGCCTTCATGAAGACAGCAAGCCGCGAAGCAGCAGCTCGAGCGGTGAAGGCCAGACCAAGAGTGCAAAGGACGTTTAAAGCAGGAGATGTGGTCTATGTCTTCAGATCCTTGAGGAAGAAGAAGGCGATTCACCAAGCAACGGTCCGAAGGACCCTTCAGCAGAAGGCAAGTTGGGTAGGACCAGGGCACGTGTTAGCCCTAGAAGGATCTGTGGTCTGGGTAAATATGTTTGGAGAGCTCTGGAGAGCCGCTGTGGAGCAGGTGAGGTTGGCTACCACGGAAGAGCGGCTGGGAATTGAAGTGGTCTCAGAAGAGTTTGAGGAGATGCAAGAGAGACTCAAACGAAGTTCCCACAGAGCGGGATACAGAGATGTGTCTGAGGAGGCATGGCCAGAAGTTGAAGAGGAAGACCCAGAGAGACAAGACCGCAGAGGGGCTGAAGAGGAAGAAGACGAGGTTCGAGCGGAAGGGGATGCTCGAGGAAGACCTCGCATACGCTTTGATGAAGCAGGAGCGGCAGCAGCAGAGGAGGATTACAGCCCTGGAACACCAGTGGCTGGGGACCAACAGGTTGGCCCACCTGGAGGATCCCAAGCATCAGCAACAGGGGCGAGAGGGTCCCATGAAGCAGCAACATCACCTACACAGGCAGGAACACCTACAGCAGCAGCTGCAGCAGGAGACAGGCAGATCTCCAGTCGAACGGAGGTGGAACCAGATCAGGAGGCGGAAATAAAAAGGATGCCAACAACAGAGGAGATGGAAGCCATTATGAGGTCGATACGGCAAAGCGACCGGCTGGATGGGCATCCGCCTCAAGAATATGAGGCCAAAAGAGACAAGTTGGAAGGCCGATGGCGACGGAGTCAAACTCGGCCATATTGGAACGAGGTTGAAGTCTTCTTTCAAGGAGAAGATGAAGAAAAAGGAGCAAAGCCAGAAGCAGAGGAAGGAGAGGACTCACGTCCAACCAGGGATTATTGGGTGTATGACCCAATCAAGAAGACTCTTCAAAGGCACCACGTAGTGTGGAGGAAGAACTTTTTCAACCCCATTCAAGCAGAAGGAAGCCCCATCCCACTGAGAGCTCTGGGAAAGGGAAGACGCACAATTATGGTGCGTGCCAATGGGGAAGAGGAGAAGGTGGAGGATGAATGGTCACTCTTCGCCAAAAGAGAAGAAAAGCGAAGTTGGTGGAAAGGAATCACCGAATTTCCGGTGGATCAG
The DNA here is from genome assembly GCA_947184155.2 of Cladocopium goreaui. Lineage (NCBI taxonomy): Eukaryota > Dinophyceae > Suessiales > Symbiodiniaceae > Cladocopium > Cladocopium goreaui. Next base: position 89,510 of record CAMXCT020001814.1, read on the forward strand.
CATTTTCTTCTTCACACAAGAGCGGATAGTGGGCCAGGAAAGAAGAAGAGAGGAGAAGGTGAGGTGTTTCCCCATGAAATCAAGCCGGAAGAATGGCCTGAATGGGAGGTTCAAGACAGAGAGGAATTCCAGAAGATTGTGAGGAGTGGAGCACTGAGGGTGCTGAGCCTTGAGGAGTCACGGGCAGTGAAGGCTCGCCTGAAAGCCGAAGGAAAGGCAAACAGGATACTCCCAAGCAGAATGGTGCGAAGATATAAACCAGGAGAAGGCCCTGGTGCACCAAGAAGTTTGAAGAGCAGGTTTTGCATCAGAGGAGATTGTGACCCTGATGCAGCGTCTCTGGAGAGGTTTGCGCCGACAGTTACAACCTCAAATCTCCAAGTGGTCATCCAGATGGCAGTTAACAAGCGTTTCCGAGGCAAAGTCGGAGACTTAAAGTCAGCATTCACACAGAGCAAACCACTGGTACGTGATGGCGGACCTTTGTATTGCCGCGCATGCCATGGCAGTATGCCTGGACTTCATGAAGAACAAATTGCGGAAGTCATTTTGGGCTGCTATGGACTGATGGATGCTCCTTTGAACTGGAGGCAAACACTCACAGCCTTCATCCAAGAGGATCTCAAGTACACACAGAGCAGCTTGGATCCTTGCACGTACATTCACTTTGACAAAGAAGGGAAGATCCGCGGAGTGATTGCAGTAGAGGTGGATGATTTGTTGATGTTTGGAGATGAAGTGCATGAAAAGAAAGTAGAAGAGTTGCAAAAGAGGTTTTCCTTTGGGAAGCTTAAGGAGATCACCCAAGAAGGGGTAGATTTCAATGGAAGGCGTTTGAGGATGGAAGGTGACACCGTGTTGATCGACATGCAAGCTTTTGTTCAAGAGAGACTCAAAGCGGTAGAGTTGGAGAAGGAAAGAATGAAACAAAAGAATGAGCCGATCAATGAGCAAGAAAGAAGTAGAGTGCGAAGTGCATGTGGAGCACTCAACTGGTTGGGAAGAGAGGGAAGACCTGACGCGGCCGCAGCGGCGTCGTTGTTCAGCTCACAAATGGTGGACATGAAGGTGGAAGACATCATAGAGTTGAATCATACAATAGCGCGTTTGAAAGAGGAGCCAGAACTCTCTTTGAGAATCCAGCCAATTGATGAAAAAGACATGAGGTGGGGAGTCATCACAGATGCCTCCTATGCAAACGCCAGAGGAGGAAAGACTCAGGCAGGTCATATGCTCATTTCTTTTCACAAAGATCTTCTAGCAGGAAAGTGCGCTGCAACAAATCTTCTTCACTGGCGCAGTGGTAAACTGCAAAGAACGGTAGGAAGCACTTTAGCGGCGGAGACACAATCTTTGGCTCGTGGAGTTGGAGACCTTTTGTGGATGATAGCGATGTATCTGGAATTGACTGAGCCGTCTTTTCAGCTTCGAGAGTGGCGCAAGTTCATAGGAAGGGTTGGCTACACTGCTTTTTCAAAGTATGAGAAGACCGAAGAAATGCAAGATGCCTTGGCGCTTGTCGACGCCAAGTCGCTCTATGACTTGCTCATTCATGAAACCACGGGTGGCACTGACCGTAGAAATGCGCTTGATGTACAGGTGTTGAGAGAAGAATTGAAAGAACTCAGCGGGAAAATACGCTGGGTAGAACATATGCAAATGCCAGCTGACTGCCTGACAAAGAAAAGAGGCAGGGTAGACACCTTGCACCGCATTTTGAAAGAAGGAACCTTCGGAATCACAGAAGAGGCAACAACGCTCAAAGAGCGTCTGAGTGTACGAAAGGAACATGGGTATAACCGAAGGTGAGTTCAGCCAACAACTTTTTCTTGGGAGCTGACAAATTTGCTTCCTTGTTGTGCGATTTGGCTGAACATGTTTGACAGGTGCGAATCTCATTTAGCCTGTAGGCACGAATCTGATATGCCCAATCGGGCCCCGCTTGTGCGTTGCAAAACATCCGTTACCACTGTGCTGACCGCACAATACGATATGACTGACATTACATTATTATATGACCAAACGGAACTTTATCGAAGGCCTTGTTGATGGTGTTGAGGGACTCAGATATTGAATGATATTGGCAAGTTCAGAGAAACTGCCTGCAGCCTTCAATTCACATAGCTGCTCAGCAGTGAGGAGCTCGCAAGACTTCTGAAATCGGTGCCTTTCTCAGATTGCCAGCCGACATGCTCAATTTCTCACCACTTGTTGCTTAGAATGTCCCTGCGTAAGTGGGAACTAGATGGAATTACTGTAATTAGAATATTTTTAAGTTTGGAAGCTGGCGAAAACATAGAGGTGCAGCCACGCACCTGGTTTGCAAGGCGTTCCTAGTTTTGATCAAGATACGTTCCCATGCCTATATTCAAATTAAAGCAGACAGAGACCAAAGCCATAGGAGCGCTGCACGCGGCCGGACAGGACTTAAGAGAATTCCCAGGGACTCATGACCCATGCTAGCCAAATCTAGCCAATATGATTGCATTTGCAATCATTTGCATGTTTCTGCCATGTTGGTCCGTTTTCATCCATTTCCTGGTTTCTTTGTCGTTAGGATTTTCATGGACGTGCTTGTTCAAGTCCAGTTTGCATAGTAGTCATATTGGCCAAAGCTTCAGGGCCGCACAAGACTCCCACAAACACACACACACATGTTTGTTGTCTTCATGTTTGTTGTCTTCATTGTAACGTCAGACGAATCTGGTGGGACTGACGAAGCTAGCTGACAAAGATAGCGCATAGCTGTCCCAACCCTAGACAAAGGAAACATGTCAATAGGATCGAATAGCTTACCATAGCGGATGCTGCTTCTTCTTGATACGTTTCGGAGGTTTCCGGAGTGTCTGAGAGACCTGTCATGACCTGTGAAAGCTTGCCATGCTGCAAAGACAAGCCTTCGCGAGCTCTTGACCCGGCTGGGTTCATTTCCCGCATTCCCTATTCACTGATATTCACTGCACACATCTGCACACTAAAGCTTGGTGAAGTACTCCGGCAGGTCGAGGGCAAAGACTTGCCATTGGACACGGAAGAGATTCCTGTCAAAGCCCTCAACACGCGGCATGCAGAATAGAAGTGGTATGTTGGGTATTGCATGCTGTCATGCATGGATTTCTTTGACAGATTTGACAATCATACTGTAGCATTTGCCTTTTGTCTCCTTTTGTTCTTTAATGCGTGTTCAAATGTGTTTAATCATTTTCATCCCGTTAGGTATTCATTGAAGTGATGCTGAGGTCAACGATCTACTTCAGTGGTGTCCGATTTGCAATGGCTACAAACCGCCAGAGACTTGCAAATGAACGATCTGAAAATTGTTTAGACATCTTAATGTCGATTTGGTAGAAAAGGGAGCATGTTTATCATGTTTGAAGGCTAGACATGACAGCACAGGAGTGCAAGAAACCTCTTGCGGCCGTTTCAGCTGGGGCAAAAGCTCTGAAGGCCATCCTGTGCTCATGAGAAAGGGCGCAAAGGTTGCCATGTTGTGGTAGATTTTCCACTCAGGATGCAGAGATTTTTGAGCTTTGGCTTTGGCCTTACTTTGACAACATGTCGCTCCGACCCACAAAGCGAGGGCGACACCTTCAGCACTTTATTGCCTTGGCTGAACTTTCGACACTTTTTGGATGGTAGCACCGTGGGCACCATTGGCACCGTGGGCACCGTGGGCATCGAGGTTGGGGCAACGTTTTCAAAGCCGCGGGAAGTCCCTCGGCGTCGCGAGTTGAGTCTGGAAATTTATCAAAAAGAGTTCGAAGGACAGATTCCGGTAGTGGTGGAAGGAGCCTATGATGAGATGCCTTGCTTGAAGGATGGCTGGATCGAGGAAAACATCATGAAGCCTTTCAAAGATGAGCGTGTCGTATTCACGGGCCACAAGGAGAATGAGGATCGCATCATGGGAACCAAGCTGAAGACTTTCCTCAAAAATGTGAACAAGAATTCTCAATCTGCATGGTCCTACCTACGTGATGAATTCTTCCTCCACAGACACCCTCACTTGATTACTTCTTGCCCTCCACTTCCCCCCTTCTTGAAAAACCAGGATCAATTTGCCCTTATGCCTCTGAAATTCATGCCACCGAATGCAACCCTACTTTGGGGCGGCAGATATTCCCGATCAAAGCTGCACGTGGATTCGTACAATTGGACAGGCACCAACGTGGTGATCCGCGGTGAAAAGTATTTTCGCTTGATACCGCCGGGTCACGATGAGATGTTGGAGGTGGTGACCAAGAGATGCCACATGGCTTTGGAGTGCGTGAGCTATGAATCTACCAACGATCTCTTCGAAAAGGCCGTGCCTCCAGGACTGGTGAAAGTCCTTTGGGAGACGAAGTTGCAGAAAGGCGACGCTTTGATCATTCCTTCGGGCTGGTGGCACCAGGCAGTGAATTTGGGCACAACGCTTGCCATGGCCTGGAACCTCAGATGGGACGCAGACATTTCGTGACCGTCACGTGACACCGCAGCACCCATAGCCCGGGCCCAGACATGCTCGACAATGCTCGACATAAGATTTGGATAGATTTGGATAGATTAGATAGGACCGATAGGATTCATATTGTTTTCTTTCAATTCAGTTTTTTTTGATTAGATCCGCACTTGTGATCTTGTGATACTGTATCAAGATGTATCAAGTATACAGGATACGCGTTGGTGCTTGGTCATGCTTGGAAGTCACACTGTCGCGTCACCCGCTGACATCTAGAAAGCTTGGGACATTTTGGGACGCCTTGTAGCAGAGATGTATTGGCAGTATTGGCATTAATTAACTTCTCCACATCGCGAAGTTTGCTGCCGTGAGATCGGCGGTGGAAGAGACATAAAATAGTACACTGTGTAGCACTGAAGACCGCCAAACTCAAGTTAGAAGTGCAGCCCTCTGATATGGGCGCGCATAGTTGGACTCACAACAAATTGAAGTGTTGCAAAGAACAGAAAGTCATCAGACAGGTGCAAAAAACAAACAAGATCTAACGAATCTAACGAATCTAACGATTAAGAAAAGACCACGGAGTTGCACTGAGGCCAGTGGTCTCATCACGCCGCGAAGTGGCTCCTGGTCTGCGGTCGCTGAAGTGGTGCGCTTTCATTCCAAAGTGCACCCATCGTGGAGATGGGGCAAGCTGCCACGTCCACCTGATCCACCTGACGCGACCAACGCCGATGCAACGGATGCGACGCGTCGCTTTCGTCGATTTATCAATGCTTTGCCGGAAGGAACTTTCAAAGCTGCTGAGAAGTTTGTCAAAGAGAAGAGTGAGTTCCAGCAGCGTCAAGAACTGTGAAGCTTGTTGGTTTTGTGCTTGAAAATCCGGAAACTGCTACATTGAGGCCATCATATGCCATCATTTTGCCATATTTTGCCATTAACGACTTGGAGACTTGGACTGAAAGAAGATGAAAGAAGGGGAACTTGAGTCCAACGCCTCGCCCAGAGTTGCCAGGAATAAACCCATCTCGGAAAACTGTTAGTTCGGATGCGAAATGATGTCACTGAAAAATCTGAAAACTGCATCAAAAAATGCAAAGCATCTTGGAGCCTGAGCCTCACATAGCCGGATGTCGAGATCTCCAGAAAGTCTTGGCGGCGACGGGAAAAGGTGCGCGTTGAAGATCCAAAGATTAAGATATTATGCAAATATTATGCAGATACAACTTCATGCTGTCTCCTTCGTGTGAAGGCTGTTTCCTTTCAGACCCGTTTCTGTTTTGGGGGCAGAGCTTGAAAAGTTGCGTTGAATGTTGTGGATCAATGTGGATCATTGTTGCCCGCTGTGATCCGTGGTTTGTTTGTTCGCCTACCCTGATTCGTCCTGAGGCCACGAGCACACCACTGCTCAAACTGCAGTCGCTGTGTTCTGAGGCAAGGCGGCATGCATCAGCGAGTCCTCACCTGGAAATTGTTTGGTTGTGGAATCTGTTCACAACGAAACATGTGATATGATATATAGAGTATATACATGTATATACAGTACACACACACATATATATATATAATATATGCATATACTGTAAAGGTTTGGCTCTGGGAGTGCAGGACCTCACCTGCATCTCCTTAGCTGTGCCTTAGAGGGTTCGACCGTTAGTGCATGTTGCGGTGGATCCTCGCTCGCGCGCTGTCTTGGCATTTTTGGAAGGGGCTGGGTGTGGGAAAGCTGACGAAAAAGCAGGTCGAACCCACCTGGCATCGCTCGTTGAGGCGGAAACGGAGCAAAGCCAGGAACTACATCAAGTGGTGTTCGGCCAAGCCTGTTGGAAAGAGGAGGAAAAGGGCACTTGGATGTTGCATAGCACAGTTGCAAGGCCATCACAGTTGGAGCTGGCAAGGGATACCAAGTGTAACCAGAAAGCTCTTCACAATGACCTAGTTTTGTCAAGAATGCAAAGTGCAGAACAATCAACGGCTGGAGTATTGTCGCATGTGCAGCAAGCACTGGGAGGCAGCATGGGCTCCACCAAAGAGAAAATCCAGAAGCAAATCTCGAATACGCAAAGGAGAAGAAGGGAGACGAGACAGATAGCCAATGGCAGGTTTTTCCAGGGAAGGTTCCATGGATTACCACCACACCATCTCGTAGAACTACCCTGGGAGTAGAGGCTATGCAAGGATCAATGGAGAAAGAACTGTTGGCAGTTCCTCAGCCTGTGGTAGCTCCAGTTCAGCCGCCCCTTGCCGAAGCCGAGACTTCATTTTTGACGCGGGAAGAGATCAAGCTCCTGGACCACCTTCGTGTGTTGCAAGAGATGGGAGTCGATTTGGCCGAGAGCATGACAGCGCAGTTGGAGAAGCTTCAGTTGAAGGAGTCGCAGACTACAGCTGCAAAAGCTTTGTCTCATGGCCACTTGAATCGATTTCACAAATTGCGAACCCAAGTCACTACAGCTGGGAAAATCCAAGACGTGGACGCCGGATGGGAGAAATTCGTCCAGTCTATCATCATGGAGAAGATGCAGTCCCATGCAGTGATGTACCAAAAGCACAGATCAGATCGGCTAGACGCTTACAATATCTTACAATGCTCGAATGGCAGAGCTACAGTTGATCAAGAAGCAGGTTGGTCAGGCATCGCAAAATCTCTTGGCCCAACCTACTCAGATCGAAGAAGTGCCGGAGATGCCGGTGGCAGACCAGTTGAGGCAAGCTCAGGAGCTGGTTGCCCAGGCAAGCCAAGTTGGTGGAATGGTAGACTTGACGGAAGAGGTGGGGGACGAGCCCATCGATGTGGAATCAGCACCAGAAAGCAAGGTCAAAAAAGGATCTCTGATGCCCAAATTTCGAGCAGCAGCAGCATTGCCGTCAAAGGTTGCCAACCGACACGTCAAACAGAAAGCCGAGAAAAAAGACAGAGAAGAAAAATTAGATGCATTCATTGGGACCATATGGACAGAGGCACCAATGAATATGCTGATCAAATATTCCATGATGTTCGCACTCTACTACAATTTGTGCGTTCGTGGAAAAACTTTTCAAATCGACTGCAAGGGCAAACACCTACTTGGGAGAAGGTAGGTCGCAATGATTGTCAACATGTCCGTGAACATGAGGTTCACAAGCGGGCACATTGTGCTCATTCAGATCAAGATGCCCTTCATGCGGGACTGAAGTTGGAGCCCCTGGCTTTCAGAGATGGATCCTTTGGCACTGCAGATGAGAGGCACCAGCCAGGACAAGGACAAACACGTTGTATCAATTTTCCAGAAAAGAGCTTGCGGAATCAGGTTAAGATGGTTAAGCATGTCACCTCTTCCAACGTTGTCGATGTACACTGCCATCATGAGGGAAATCAAGTGTCATTTAGCATTTTGGAAGGCGACAAAGATCTTCTTTTGCGATGTTTTTGGCATCTTCATGGACAGGTAACTCATTGGCAGGAATAGAAGCACACTGTTCTCAGAAAAGCTTTGGCTGCACATGTGGGTAATGCGCCCAACCGGAACCATGTGCTTTCGGAGATGGATGTTGGTTCACAACATGAGATTGCGGTAGCAAGTTCTAGGGTGCCATTGACGATGAGATACAGTCAGGAAGAAGCAGGTGTTTTGCGAAGTGAATTGAACCCCGTTTTAGATCATGACATGCGTCGGGGCACGAGAAGGACTATTGAGACATGGTTTGTGTCGAAGCAGCGATTTCGTGTATCATTGAGGTCCCGACGGGTTCTCATCACTGCAGACACTACTGTGGACAGTTTTGGAGCGGATTGCTTGCAGGTTTGGTCAGACTTGGGCGATGGCCGTGTGGTCACTTTTCATGTGGTCAAACCCAAACCGCCTGGCCTTCCCAGCAATGTTGCTCATGTGATTTTGATTCAGGGAGAATTTCAAGGTTATCGCCCAGCCTTGTACTATGGCACCACATTGCCGGTTTTGCAGCGACTTCGTGCTGGCCTTTACAGTGTTGGGGCGAATATTGAAGAATTTTTGATGTCATCCAGCATCCAGAAGCTTGGCTTGGACATGGGACGGTTATGGACGGTTTGTTGTTTGTGTTATCAGCGAGATGGCATGGAGATTTACAATAAGGACATGAGGTCTTGGAAGCACCACATGCTGCAACGGTGACAGGGTCCATCAGAAGAATTGAAGAAGAGAGGGACGAGGATAGAGACTCAAGTAAATCGTCAGAAACCTCCTCCGATATCCCGAGTGAAGAACGCAATGAAGAAGGTGATCACAGCTTTAGTGAGGATGAAGACATGACTGTCCAATGGAGTCTTGAAGATACTTACGCATAGGAAGGCTGCGTTGAAAGTTGTGATCCTCCAGGAGGGCTAACTTGGATCCTCCCAGGCAGATGTCACCAGACCAGCGCAGTGAAGATTCCCGCAGAAATGGCCAACGCACTTTGTGAGGTAGAGAGGGGGTTAAGCTGGGTCCACTCTTGCCTCAGGGGCGTGTGGTCGACGGTGATCAAGGGTCTGGTGATCATGGACAAGAAGCAGACAAAGCAGGCTTCATGGCTTGTATATTGGCAATGTGCATTCATGGGAAAACATTGGTTTTGAGGACCCTGTCGCAATGGAGCAGGAGATTGAGGAAGAACAGCCTGCAATTGCTTTCGCGCCACAGCATCAAGGTCATTTGCAAGATACAGTTGATGAACTCTTGCAGTTGAATGGAAATGATGGAGCAGGTGACGTCGAGTTGGGAGTAGTGGTTGAGCCTCAGCCTGTGAACACTCAAGCAGGAGGTGGAATCCCAGGCGGTGTGCTTGCTTCTCCGGGAGCGTCCGCTGCGGCTTTGCAACCAGGCATTGTGCTTGCTTCTTCGGGAGCATCCACTGCGCCGTTGCAACCAGATCCATTGCCTTGGACGGCAGTTACTTTTGGCTTGGGCCTTGTTGATCTTGGACGAAGAGGTGCCGAATTCGATCCGTATAACATTCCGGCCTTACTGGAAAGTATCTTGCAAGCATGGAATGATCATGCTGCGTATGGCAATCTGGTGCTGTTCAACGTTTACCCTCAACCCATTGGTGCCGTAGGGCCCAAAGCGATCGCGATCATTGTGGAAACCGACATGCCAGATGCATAGCTTGCTCTTCAGTACACAGATGGAGTTGCAGATGATGTGCGGCGCTGGCATTTTTTTTCTGATGGTGCTAGTCGGAAAAAGAAAGCTGCAGGGGCTTTGTGTTGATTGGAGAGAGCAGAAAGCAAGGACGGTGCCTGATTCAGTCATTTGGGCTTTGCTGGCGGAATGATTAATGATCATTTGGATGCGTGTGAGCAGATAGCGTAGAACGCAGAGGCAACAGCGTTGATTGCAGTGTCAGAATTCGTATCAGTTGGCATGAGTGCTTTTGGTGTCTACAATGGCTGTCAGGGAGTTGGAGCGACAGGGGCAAGACAGAAAGACGCACGCATTTTGATGTTTTTGGTTCAACGTGCTAGCACCAACATTGCAGGCTTTCACACTCATGCAGCATGACTCAAGCACATGTTGGCCATCCATGGAATGGGATGGTAGACAGCATTGCTGGTGCCATTTGTGAGGGATGGAAACCTCCGGTTCATGCACGATTACGTTGTCTGCAGTTTCTGAAACACCCACTGAAAAATTGTGCATGGATGCAAGTGCAGCGGGATGAAGAGATGCCGAATCTTGAAACTGTGTTGCAGAATGCAGAGCCCACTCAGTATAAAGGCAAAATTGACCTGACACTGCAAAAGCAACTTTGTGCACGTGGCAACAAGCAATGGACCAAGAGATTGAGGCTTGTCACCGCAAATGTAGGCACCCTGGAGCAGAGTGCTGGTGCGATTGATGGACAAGTCAGCCGGAAAACGGTCGAACTGCTTCAACAATTTCAACAAGAAGGCGCACACATCATTGCCATACAAGAGGGTAGAGCCAGGAAAGTTCGACATGTTGCACATGGGCCATTTGATTGTCTCATTGGTGCGGGACAGCAAGGGCAAGCAGGAGTGGAACTTTGGCTCCACACAGCAGAATTGCAGAAAATTTTTGGCAGTGGTGTTCAAGTACACAAAGATGTGTGTGTTTGGGTATTGGCGCCAAGGCTTCTAGTTGCCAGTTGTCATTTTGCAGGAGTTCATGTTGAAATCATGGTAGGATATGCGCCGCAAGCTGGAAGACCGGAGGAGGAGATTGCCAGTTGGTGGAGTGAGGTGGATGAGATTTGTGCAAATTTTCCCCAAGGACAGTGTTATCTTGTTCTTGGGGGATTTCAACTCCAAGATAGGTAGCGTGACAGATGATGGTGTGGGTGACTTGTCAGCTGCTTGTGAGGACATTGTCCGAGTACTGAGTGACAGATGGAAGTTGATTGTGTCTACCACATGGAAAGATTATCACGAAGGTGATTCCATCACATTTTCCGCAAAGGAAGCAGGATTGACTTCATTGCTGTAGGGCAGGAACGTCAAGGCGGAATTGTGAGATCCTTTGTGGCATATGATTGGGGCCTACTCAATGGTGATAGAGGTCATCATCTTGTTGTGGTTGACATGGACATCACCTTCAATGCAGGACAGCCACCAGGGTGTGTCAAAAAAGCTTTGTATGATCGTGACAAAGCCAGGGCTTACAAGAAGACTGGGCTAGGAGACGTGCTGAGCAATTTGCCGCAACAAGCGTGGAGATGTGACATGAATGAGCATTGGCATGCTTTGAGGTATCATTTGCAAAAAGAAGTTGCTTTTTGGTTCCCCAACCCCAACAGAAAGCAGAGACAGTTGTACCTTGACCCAGACACCTGGAAACTACTTTGCAGTCGTAAAGGGCTCCGACAGCATCACCGCCAAATCCACCGGGACATAGACGGTGGCATGCTGAAAGCTTTCTTCAAGATTTGGAAGTTTGCAAGGCAAGCAGATGAAATCATGGATGAGTGGCAGAAAGCACGACATCTCCTGTGGCAGTAAGATGCCATCACACTAGATGCGAGGCATCAAGTTGACAAATGTTTGCGGCAGAGAAAGCAGCAGGCATGGAAGAAGTGGGTTGAAGATTGAAGATCAAATGGACAGCAAAATCATGGGCGCACAGAAGGCTCGTGGTGTGGAGTTTTGCAGGATTGTGAAACCCACGCAGGTGATCATGAAAAGCAAAGGACGGTTGATAAGGCATCACCCAGGGCAGCAAGATGCCAAGGGTGATTGGCAACGATCAAGAACTGATGTTGCAATGGCATGGCAGAAGCAATTTAGCGATATTGAGAATGCAGATCCAGTTACATTTCAAAAGCTCTTGCAAAAATCAATGCCACGTTGCAAAACAGTCAATTATGAGGATTTGGTGCAGGTTCTTGATGTGGAGGCCGCGCTACGTAATCTGCAAGATACAAAGGCCACTGGTGTTGACGGATTGGGCATTGAACTATTTCAGTGCAACATTGCCCAGGCGACGCAAAGAGTGTTCTCCGTCCATTTGAAGACAGCTCTCAGGCGGCAAAATGTGCCTGAACTTACGGGAGGCTTGCTGTTGCCTCTGCACAAAGGCAAGACCAGCCCCCCCAAATGATTCGATACAGAGCAATTTAATTATGCTTGAGCCGACTCTATCCAGGGCATTGTCGCGTGCTTGGCGACCCCAGTTGATTGAAGGTCTTCAGCGTCAAGCACACCAGCTGCAGTATGGAGGGAGAAAAGGGCTCAGCATAGAAGCCCTTCACCTACAGGTCAGGCCCTGGCAAACATCAGCAAAGAGCAGGGTGACTCACTGGGGCTGGTTTTCATTGACATCAAGTCGGCATTTTGCACTGTTGTGAAACCAATGCCTGTTTTTGTTTGATGGGGACAGCTGTTTCATGATGCCACATTTTTGAACGCCTGCAGTTGCCTCCAAGTGCATACCAGGAGTTTTTGGAAAATGTTGGAAGTGGTCAGCTTGTGAAAGAGGCAACGGGATCGGAGATGATATCAGATGGAGTGGCTGCCGCACTCAGCAACACATGGTTTGTGATACCGAATGGCACGCACATCATGGATCCGCTTACTGGATCTAGACCGGGTGATCCAGCGGCCGACATCTTGTTCTCTTTGGTGTTGACGCAGATCATTTTGGAGTCATCAAGGAAGGAGCTCAAAGCGAGGGAATCAATTTGAACCCCAATGACTGACATGGGACAAGTGAGCCAGCTTTTTGGCTTGGACTGACGATCTCACCTTTGCCATCATGGCAAAGGCTACAGACTTGACGAAGAAAGTTACTTTCCTGCTCTCTATCATCACTGACACCATGGCCGAGCACGCCATGAAACTGTCTTATGGCCAAGGGAAAACGACTGTTGTGCTGGCGTACAGAGGTTGGAAAGCTGTCCGAGAAAGACAAAAGATGGAGAAGCAGATGGGCAACAAAATTGCACTGCCCACGGCCCACGGAACACTATGGATGCTTGGAAGTCCCGGTTGTGCCATGTTGCAAACATCTGGGTGGATACATATTGAGAAGTGGTGCAAAATTGCCTGAGGTTCGAGTGCGACAAGCACTTGCCATGCAAAATTTGAGGCCATTGAGGAAGTTCTTGACTGATCCGCGCGTACCCTTGCCAAAGCGACAGATGTTGGTGCGCAGTATGGGCATGTCAGTGGTCTTATTGCATGCAAGTACATGTTTTGATTTGACCATTGGAGAGTACAAAGCATGGCATGCAGCGGTGGTCGGAACCCATCAAACTCTTCAAAAAAAGGAAGCAAATGAAGCAAATGAAGCAAATGCAAATGCAGCTATGGAAGCAAATGCAGCTATGCCCATGGAGTTGCTCTATCTCCAACGTATCAGACTTTTCCTGCATATCTTACAAAAACTTCATGAATGTTTGATAGCTGGAATTTTGCACAACCATCATGTCGCCCGAAAAGGGTCGTGGCTATATGGATTGGTCAAGGCTGTTAAACGGTGGCAATCTCAGGTGGGGCGAGAATGCATTCCTGATGAGATGCTAGAGTTTCATGAGTGGGAATGTTGGCATCATTTCAGAGATGCCATTGGTGAGCTCAAAAAGATGCTGAAAAAAGCAGAGAAGTTCCACTTGATTCAAATCAAAGTGTTTTGCGCGGTCAAAACACAAGCCAAGGAGCAGAATGATTTCATGGCAGAGATGGGATGGGTTCTTGAAAAAGAACAAGAGGAAGACGCAGTGTTGGATCACCAATGTGAACAGTGTGACAGCATCATTGGCTGTGCACCGGCAGAGATTACACGGCATGCGCATAGCCCTGAGAAGATTCGTTCGAGATGAGGTTTGCCGATGTTGCCGAAAGCAGTTCCATACACGACCACGGCTCCTGCGGCACCTTCACAGGGGGACGGTCACAGATTTCTGGGTTTATCACATGCGAGTCTTTGCGCCTATGACTGAGGAAGAGGCTAGTGCGCAGGATGAAAAAGCATCATGCATGGTCATGCTTGCCATCAGCAAGGTCTTCAGAACCAGAGTGTGGACAAGGCTTGGTGCTGGGCCAGCAAAAGTGAACTACAACCAGCATTAGTGTACAATACAGATGTGGAGATTGAAACAGAGACACAGCCTTCTGAAGCAGAGCTTTGCGGTTGGCGGCATTGGGGGCTATTACCACCTGGAAAAGGAGGGCGCAGTCTAACAGTACGCAAGCCAGTCGATCTCAAGATGGCAAATGTCTACCACGACACAGCCAATCTTGAAAAAGCTTTGCGTTTAGAAGCGAAGAAATAAATAGGTGCCGAATTTTGATTAATTATGTGCCACCTCCTACGTCGCAGGGACAAAAGTTCTTCCTTGTCTTGTTTTCAGGACATGACGCATGGGTGATATCGCTAGCCGTTTCCATTGGAAGAGTGACATTCAGCCCGTATGTATTGACGTTGCTGCGCGCCAAACCCACGGTAACATATTACAGCATGAGAGCTGGTTGCAGCTGATCAGGGCAAGGGGTTTTGTAGGAGGCCATGCCGGGCCTTCGTGTGAAGCTTGAGTTGGCAGATGCATTGATGCCAACGCCTTTGAGAACAAGCCAAGTCGCATGGGGATGCAACTACAGAACACTGGCGGAAGTGTGGCAATGTCATGTTGAAACTCATTTGATTTGATGATGGCAGCTCGGAAAATCTTGTGGTGGATCTACGTTTTTGTTGGGCCAATTACGCTGGAACATCCACGAGAAGAGCCAGAAGGGTCAGAAAAATAGTCCATTTGGAGGTCATCGTTTGTAAAGCAGATGCTACAAGCTGGTGACACGAATTAGGCCACTTTTTTGCAAGGACCTTTAGGTCAGAATTTTCTTAAACCAACAACATCCAACAACGTTGTTGGCAGCCAGATTGGAAAATTTGGCTGGTGACCTTTACCGCAGCTACGACCGCAAGTGGCGGTGTTCGAGAAAGTCGACAGTGGAGAACAGCCAAGGCTAAAGTCTACCCACCAAGACTTTGCTGTGTTCTGGCAAAATCCCATATTCAGTTTGCACAAACCAGGCCATGCGAAGACAATGGGCCAATGCCAAACATCAGTGAGCGCTGGTGGCACTTACAAAGGTGCATGATCCATATGATGAAGATGCAACTCGTGTGGAAATGCGATCTGATTTTCATCGCTGCAGCTCCGTCCAGTAGGCGCATTAGTGACATGTGAACTGAAACACGTTGAGCCATTTTTCCCCTTGGGATCGTTTTCTCACACAAATCGTTGGCCAAAGCGGCTTTTCAACGTTTTTTGCAAGCAGGCGTCGCAATATACTGTGCATACATGCATACAGGTATACATGTTTGCAGCTGTATGCATGTGTGGTATATAATTGTAGGCGTGCGTGCAGACAATAACACTTCAATTACAAATATACTGAATACAGATCGGCGTATTGTACACATCCATATGAGTAGATGGATGAATGGATGGATGGACGGATAGACAGATATATCATAAATATCGATAGATAGATGGATAATTATTTAGGTATACATATAAATTATATAAGCATTTCATTTTTTTTGTACAATCCAGTATGCCCAGGTAAGTTTGCCGCTCCATTTTGTGCCCACATGGGAGCCCTTACGTGCAATGTAGGGAAAATCCTGTAAGAAACCGTGGCACAGACACAACAACACATGTATGTTTATATATTTTTATACAACTTTTACATGTGCAAACTATGTTTACTATACACTTTTGTGCGCCATGTAATGCGTATTATAGATATATATATATATGTGTGTGTGTGTGTGTGTGCGTGCGCACGCACGCTATTTGCCCTACTTGCATTTTTTGTTGCAAAATAGATACTGAGACATGGACATGCAACTTATTATTAACGTTCAGTTTGCAGCGAACTCTACACCCAATCATTTTTTGGTGTTGCATAGTTGGTTTCGGTTTGATCTTTGATTCATTTTGATTGTTTCCCCTGATGACCGCGGGCCGTTTTTGCAGTATGGACCACCATTGCCCGTGGACGAACACTTGCGTGGGCCTGTCACTAAGGGTGGCTGACAGCAAACAGATCAGACAATTTCACAGTGGACAAGATTTCAATGGAGTGGCAACTTTTCTGGCTTGCCTGAGACAACTTGAGACTCGGGGATGCTTCGTGCTGAGTCTAAACTCAGGTCAGATCAATCTGAAGGCCTTTGTCCAGTTTGTACACTTTGTGCCTCTGGCAACTTTTCACAGTGTGCGGAGCTTTGCTTCAGAAAACCCATGGAATGTATAGGAGATGCAAGATGCAAACACACGTTTATGCATTTCTTGATTGAGCAGTGGTGCGGAGTTTGTCGTTACCAGAGCTAGGTAAGGATGGATACATAGGCAGAGTAATGCAGAGTAGAATTTCAGTAAATCCTTACGGGGTGGAAGTTTCGGAAGATAGGAGACGAAGAGGGAGCTTTGAGATTCATTGATTGACTGATTGCCTGATTGCAATTTACTACAATCTGTTCACGTTCAAGTTTAGTTTAGTTTCGCAATCTCACCTAATACAAGCATTTGATCGAAGGACTGGTCCGTTTGACTTCACATGACTCATTCATAGTCCTGTGCGACTGGATATGGTGTGCAGCCATATGCAAGATGGTGCTGCACATGTGGATCGACATAGATCTACAATTGAACATCGATCTGCTTTGGATTGTGACGTGCTTTGGATTGCTTCTGTTTTTGAGATGCGAAGTTGAGATTCGAAGGTCGCTATCCATTCAGAGCTGTTTGCATTGCTCATTTATGCCTTGAGCTCAGATTTTCTCGCTGTGCCATCGCTCCTCGCTCACTCTCACTGGCGCATCCTTACCAATTGCATCCAATTGAGATTCTTTGATATCCTTTGCTTGTCACATGCATGATTCATATTGATTCATGTTGTATCACCCCGAGGCCTGGCAAAGAGCCCGGAAGAACGCAGATTTCTTCAAGGTCTTGCTGCAATTGCAAGTCCTGCCCGGTGCCTAGATTTGCTGAGGCAACATGGATCAACAATCGGGGTAACAAAGGACGTCCATTTGGACATCAGATGACATTGGTGTACATTAGTGACAATGCACAGTGCGGAAACAATTTTAAACACAAACCAGCCGGAAGGGCCCACAAGCAATGCAACATAATGCTACAATATGCTACATACATCTATACATACAGTAGTCATCAGTAGTCTGTGAGTAAATTATGAGTCTACAGTCTATGTCCCTCCGTGAGGCTTGGGCTCCTCGCGTGGTTTGCTGCTTTGGTGGTGCCCTGGCGAAAGCGAAACATGAAACAACTGCAGTCGCCAACCTTTCACAACATGTCAACATGTCAACATGTCAACATGTCAACATGTCACAACACCTCCGGCAAATCTCCAGACTTTCGGCCCCAAGCCGAAACTCGACTGTAGCCATCGACATGGCCCTAGGTTATGCTTTTGGTAGGAACCTTGGCATGGGAGTGGCGGCCTTACGCTGCAGAAGTGACGTTTCCGAAAGCTTTCGGTGACTGCTGATACGTGGTGTTTGATATTTGGTGATCGGACCTGAAGGTCGTCATAGGTCACCCCTGCACAAGATTTTAAAAGCCTTTTTTTCTCATTTTTTTGCAACTCGAGTGCAGTACTGCTCTGTCTGTGCACTTCATGTAGTTGCCGTCGGCTGCTATTGTTGCGATGTTACTTTGGGATACTTTGGGGCTTTGGACCGAGTAGACTAAGCAAACACTGCACGCACCTTCGTTTTCCTGGTTTCGTTTGGTTTCGTGTTGTTCTGCGTCATTTTGCAATTGCGTTTGTTGTTTCCGTGGAAGGATGCAGCACACTGTGCGGACCAACATGACCATGATCGAGGCATGGTCCCTCAATTGTGAAACAAGTCCGAAGAGTCCGAAGTGTCCGAAATCCAGTGAAAGCTACTGAGGGTCATAGTCATAGTCATAGTCAGATATAGTCAGAATTTAGAATGGGTCTACATGGGACTGTAAGTCTAAGAGGGAGCACCAATTTCTTATTTGCATTCACCCAAGTGTGTCCAAGTGTGCTTTCCATGAAACGACTCAACATGACATTCTACCATTGTGTCGCAATATAAGCTAAGCCGGGAGTGTGGCGTCGCAGATTTGTCCGCATGGAGGGCGCAGACAAAAATTGTGGGCCCTTGAGCCTATGCTGCCTATGCTGCCTATGCTTGTGTCACAAGTGCTCTGGTAGGAGTACGTCATCGAGAAAGCAGAGGTTCGCCGGCGAAGAAATGGCGAAAAGAAATTTGTGCCTTGGAAGAAGCTCAGATAGCCCTCAAGAGAGTGTGAGAATGTGTGAGATAGCTCCAAGATGCTCCAAGAGTTTGACATGTTGTGACGTTTGATGTTTATTCTTTGATGTTCTTTGATTCGAATTTGACTGGAAGAAGATTAAAGCGCATCACCTGAATCAGCTATACTCTACACGCACTGAGCTGTTCATTGAGCTGTTCACTTGTTCATTTTGTTCGATTTGTTCGTGTATTTAGTGTCTCTCACGTCTTTCACTGTGGATGTGGCTGAATGCGGCTCAGGTTTTCCCATACGACTTGGGCAAGGGCGGGAACAAAGCTGCAGTCCCCCGCCCAACTGACAGATCTGACAGACTCAGAGCAGATCATTTTTGTTCCCAAATTGGATCAAATTCAAATTGGCGAAATTATGCGAAAATCATAAACCGTTCCGATCCGTTCCATAAACCTCTTCAACCCTCTTAATATCTCTTCATGTTTTAAATTATTTTTTATATGTGGAAGATTTTGGAAGCTTGGATTCAGGTGCTGGGTTCTGGTCGTTTCTCCTGGCTAATACCTGGAGGAGTGGGTGCTTGGAGCTGGCGAGACGCAAAGATCTCCAAGGCAAACCAACAGAAGATTTTATAAAGCATCCAGAGGAAAAATATGGAAAAAGAACAAAATATCTTAAAGATTTTTAAAGCATCTCAAGGCCCTCACTCCATCAACCCTGCCTATCCGATACAATCCCTTCTGCCATCCCTCCCTCTCCTCGAACAAGTGGAACATTCTGAGCTAGGCATGCAGGTCCAGATTGGACGGAGACGATGATTGACAACAAACATCAACAAACACAGAGGCACCTACCATGAACCAATGGACCATAACCTTGTCATAACCTTGTCACCTTGTCATCCAGCCCCACATGGACCAATGGAACTGCGACACTCGGTGCTCAAATTTATTCCAACATCTCCCGATTTCAATAGCTTTGTCGACCACCATATCTGTCAACGATGTGCATTATACAGTGTTATACAGCAGTATACAGCAGTATACATCATTACAACAGGTCCCTTGGACAAAGTGACAGAGTTGACTTGATCTTTCCATTCAGGGAAGACGACATTTGTGGAAAGCGAGAGCATGCAAGAGCGATATTGTAAGGTTTCATGACGGTTGCTGCATGCACAGATGAATCTACATATATCTACATTGCAGAACTCAGTTTCAAAGCCATAGCTCCAACCGCTCCAATGACATGATTTGCCGCAGGAGCAACGCCAGGAGATGAGTTGAACTTTGAGTGGGGTCATGGCGGTCATTGGTGCAGTTCTTTGTCCTTCGGTTGTGTTGGATTAGGGCCTTAGGGACTTGAAATCCACACATGTTACTAGTAGAGATCATATTGTATATACTTCATATTATGTGATCATGTAGCAGTTCTGAGACTTCCGCTGAGACATGTTGAAACATGTTAAAACTTTTTCTTCCTGAGACTTATTGCTCAAGGCCGTAGGGGCAACATTTGTCACCCCTCGACAGCCACGAAATCTTCACAATGTGGAAGAAATAACATCGAACATGCTCATGTCGAGTTGTGTCTTCATCCAATGGCTCTAACCTGTTGTCTTGTTGATGCTGACCTCATTGTGAATAATTTATTGTTGTTGCATTTGCGATCAGATTCTGCTAAGTATGTTGCTGTGCTCTTCACATTGCAATTGCCAGCATTCATGCCAGACTAGGTCCAGTTTTTACATCCTTCCCTTACAAGGGAAACATGTGCTTAAACTGAGACTGGAACTACCTGTGCTCATGCTGTTTTCAGGGCACCTTACCGCCTACCTTCACAGTGCTACTGCTCAGACACGATTTGCTAAATTCATGTACTAGCTCTGCTGCTGATGCTGCTGCTGCTGCTGCCGATTCTCCTATCAATAAATCAACTACGTACGTATAACATCGTATAACATCGTATAACTACGTATGAGTACGTATAACTTCGTATAACTACGTATAACTACGTATAACATCGTATAACTACGCATAACTACGTATAACTACGTATAACTACGTACGTATAACTACGCATGACTACGCATAACTACGTATAACTATGTACATCTACTATTTTCTGCTGCCATATGCTAGTATGATCTAACAATATCTAAGTGTATGGTCCACTCTTTGGCTTTCTGACCGCGGTGGGTTTATTTTTTGATCATTTTTCGTTTTAAATTTCATCTTTTTGGTGCTTTCGTTCTGGCTTTGCCCGCATCGCTTGTAAAAAAAGGAAACATGTTGCGGTTTCAGATATCACGAAAAGATCGGGGTATTTTCTGGTCCATCGTCCAGCCCGGTCCCACTGTTCCTCCTTTTGCATCCCTGGAAATGCTGCCCCTGCCACCAAATATGCATTGAATTTGGTGTTCTATATATATATATATAATCCATTTTCATGCTCCAGGGTTGTTTCATGCAAAGGGTTGCTTCACATTTGCTCTCCCTTTGGCATATTTTTTTTGGGCACAAAATCTCCTTTCAAACCAAGGTTTCTTTTGATGTAGCCATTACTTTCTTCAAATCCTTCAGAAGTTGAAGGGGGTGATGACACAAAAAATGAACCTATGAGATACCAATCCCATTCTCAGCATGAAGTTTTTGAATAGATCGTCTTAAACTATGGAATTCATGTAGGCTATTTCCATGTGTTTGGGTTTGGCCGTCAAACCACTGTTTAAGAAATATAGTGGCGGTGCTGAAAGGTATACCTTGTCTAAGGAAAGCAGGTGAGATTGACATCATCTTGGCCGAGCAGAGTCTGGACCGCCACTTGCAGGGAAACCAAATTCCATCCAGACTCAAGGACAACTTGGGTTATAGCGCTGCACAAGCGCTTGAGCCGCTGTACAAGCGGACGTTGGATGGAATTTGGTTTGCCAATGGGGGAAGTGTTGAAAGAGACACCCAGTAGATTTGAAAATCACAACCCTTTTGGAAAAGGGATGATCGCTGGAAATGCGACCGGGCGTTGAACAAGCGCCAGTGATTTTCAAAGCTACTGCCCACTGAAAAATGTGGTAAGTCTGCGCAGGGAAGCGTAGCAAAACATTCAGTGTAAACAAACCAGCCGCACGTGGTTTGCTTACCCTGAGTGTTCATGGGGTCATGTTCGCACACACGCACACGCACCACACACAAACACACAGTATGCGCATACCAGGCCATTTATGTCTCAAAGTAATGATGCGCTGGCTATAGTAAATATGTGACCCAAATAAAAAACATAAATATATCCGAATGAAGTATTCCATTCAGGCTGTTTCATGTGATAAACATTATGGCCCCACAAAACAGTATTGGATGGTCCAACCATTGAATAAACATGACATGTGAAACTTGGGCCTTAGGTACCATTCCTACAGCGCTTGTTCAGCGCTATTTGGTGCATGTTTCAGCACCGTAACTCAGCCAGGTTGTAACCATTTTTTGGTGTTTGCATTAAAACCTTTAACTGAACCATAGTAGAACAAGTTTTCAGGGAAGATTGGTTTTTCCCATCTTTAAAACTCTGTGCTATTGAAGGCGCCCCAATCATGA
This sequence comes from Cladocopium goreaui, assembly GCA_947184155.2. Taxonomy (NCBI): domain Eukaryota; class Dinophyceae; order Suessiales; family Symbiodiniaceae; genus Cladocopium; species Cladocopium goreaui. Next base: position 111,272 of record CAMXCT020001814.1, read on the forward strand.
TTTTCAGTGCCATGACCTGGTTTCACTGAGGCCCCTCCAGTGCTCAAAGCTTTGAAACAAAGCTGTTCCTCGGCACGCCTTGGCGGCGGGAACAGCATGGGACTCTAAGGAATTTCCAAAACTAAGCTTGGGGAAGGTGCAAAAGACACAACCTGTGTTGGCCAGCCAGCTACTTTTTCCAAAAAAACACACGCTGCGCCGGCCAGCTCCTGTACGTTGATTCATGGCGCATAGGTGCTACGCAATCCACATTTTTAACACTATCAATTAACATTTGGCACAGGTGGCTTGAGCTGTCATGGGCTGTCACTCAAAAGTTGCCTCGCGTAGCACCTGCACCCTACTTGCTATCGCTCTTGCGCCCGCTCTCGTTGTCCTTTTTCTGCTTTTTGGCCTGGGAACAGCGGCTCAGAGATTGCATTTCAACCAAACTTAGTGCCATGGGATGGGTCTTGAAGTTTATAATTCGATGATGGTATGCCTTCATGTAAGCCTCATGTTATTCAATCCAGCGTCATGATTTCAAAACTCCACCATCCCCGCTGCTGGCCTTCTGGTTCTGGTCCATGTGATCATCTCCTCCTCTTTTATTCTCAGCCTTCTTGTGCGTGTTCTCATCCTTGGGGCCATTCTCAGCCTTCTTGAGCTTGTTCTCATCCTTGGGGCCATTCTCAGCCTTCTTGGGCTTGCTCTCATCCTTGGGGCCATTCTCAGCCTTCTTGGGTTTTTTCTCATCCTTGGGGCCATTCTCAGCCTTCTTGTGTTTTTTCTCATCCTTGGGGCCCTTCTCAGCCTTCTTGTGTTTTTTCTCATCCTTGGGGCCCTTCTTTTCTTCTTTGGTTTTCTTATCCTTTTTTCGTTCCTTCTCGCCCTTCTGGTCCTTGTTCTCCTTCTTGACCTTATCCCTGTTCGGACTTTCCGGTGGCGGTGGATGGAGCGGCTGGCTCTTTCGGTCTCGCATCTCCTCGTTGCTCATCTCGACCTGGCCGGGGCATGTGAAATTCAAGTAATCAACGTGGTTAGTTAACACTGCAGGCCAATCCAGATTGGTCCATGTGAAATGTCAAAGTCAAGGAATTAGTGAATAGTGGCAGTGCCCTGGCTACTGTGCAAGTTGGCGCTTGTTCAGCGCCATGGCGCTTGTCCAGCGCATGCTGACACGAAGACCCAACCCGCCTTCCGCTCCTCCTCAGACTCATCTTCTTCTTTTTTGATTTGCGATGAAGACGATGCTCCAGAGCCACCTCCTTTGCTTGCTTCTTCCTGCAGCTGCTTCATCTTGGCCATCACCTGGCGGAATGCTTGGGGAACACATGAAAAAAGTATGTAATGCCCATAGCTTTAATGCCCAATCCCAGCTTAGTGTTTTCTTAATCAGCTTGAAGAGTCAGTTGGTGGCTGATGCAACAATCTGATGATGGCAAACTCTACTAGCGGCCCTGGCCTCCGCCATGACCTCCGCCATGACCTCGTCTCGCACCGCCTTCTTCATCTCCTCCGGGTCTTGTGCGGCCTGGGCCGAGGAGAGGTTCTGCTGCATCTGCATAAGCGACGCGCGCGTCTGGTGGCTGAACGTGTTGATCTGCTGGGTGTCACGGTCCCTCTTCTCAGCCCACACTGCCGTGTCACAGGCAAATCTCTGCAGGTGCTGCACCGCATGTCTAATGATGCGGCGCTCCCTTGAACCACCATGGGAGCGGTGAGGTGTGCAGCCCGGGTTCAGCTGATTCACCGTCCGCCCTGATGTCAGGAGCACCCCCATTGCAGATGGCATGTGTGGCCTGTGTTGCTTGGGAGTGGGGTTGACTGGGCCTGGCTTGTGTGGCACTGGTCCTGGCGCGACTGGCTTTGGATTTGGTGGAGGTGGTGGTGGTGGAGGTGGAAGCGGCGGGGCCACTGATGCTGGCGGCACACTTGCACGAGGAGGCTGTTCTGGATGGCTGGGGCTGGTGAAAGGCGGCGGAGGTCGATGCATTGGTGCAGGCTTGCTTGTTGGAGGCAAAAACCTCGGTGTGGCACTGGTCCCTGGCGTCGTTGCTGTGCTTTCGGAGCATGCTTTGTTGGTTGCTGGATCTCCTGGCGGTGGCTTGCTAGCAGGTGCAGCAGCTGGCGCATGCTTTGGTTGGTCAGGTGCAGGGCTCTTCCCAGGTGGGACTGCTGGCTCTGGTGGAGGTTTACTGCCTGCTGGCCGTGGCTTTGCTGGCACAGATCCAGGTGCAGCAGCCGAAGGAGGCTTTGCCAATCCGGGCTTGTTTAGAGGTTGTGGTAGGCGAGGCTTTGCTTTTGCTGGGGATCCGGTCTTGTTACCAGGCGGGACAGCCGGCTCTGGTGGACGGTGCTGGCCGGGGGGCTTTGACTTGCTGCCATCTGGCGCTGCTGCAGGAGGGCTGCCAGGTGGGGAAGGCTTCGGTGCATGCTCTGCTTGCTTTGGTGGTGGTGGGCTACACGGGCCAGGCGGTGCTGGATGCAGGATGGAGAAGGGCTTGGACATGGCCACTTCTCCAGGTGCCGGTGTTGTGCTGGGTGGGCCAACGTTCAACGGGTCAGGCAGGTTGATGGGTCCGGTGATGGTTTCCCACCTGCCATTCACCTTCACCCAATTCTCACCTTCCCACTTCTCCACCTTTCGCCAATCCCCCTTGTAGAAGCACCAGGGCATGGCTGGCCGGCGTAGCGTGTATGTGGTGAAACAACAAAAGGTGGAAAGATAGTGGCGTGAAAATATGCCCTTTGGTTCCAGTGCTGTTTTACAGTACCCAGTGGCCAGGCCCTCTAGGATGGTGTCATTTTTTCCCTATGTGCTATTCTGATTCTATTCTGATTCTAGTTCGAAGAAAATGATAGTGTCTGGCACATGGCTTTAATCTTTCCCTTGAGCAACAAGGTAATGGGTCAAGTTTGGTCACGCGGGCCACATGTTGACCATTGTTTATTCAAATTCCAAGTTAGCAAAAACAACTGATAGCACAATGCATTGTTTTCCAAGCAACCAATTCATAACCACAGGAGGGCTGTCAAATTCCCAGAATATCATTATTAATATTATACGGTCAGTCCAGTACATGATTCCTTTGATCCAAACAACTGTGTTGTTGTCCCTGTGCCTCTCTGACAATTGCTGCATCTGAGGCTGCCGACGAAAGGGCACGGAGGTGCCAAATGGAGAGGTTTGTCCTGGACCGCTGGTCAACCGACGGTTTGGTTTCATTACCCCAAGTGGGGTTTACAGCCACACATGGGGGGATAGAGGAGCCTTAAAATGATGATGATTCATTCAAGTTGCGTAATTAGTATAGGAGGCATGTCATGCGCTTGTTCAGCGCCATGTGCGCTTGTCCAGCGCATGGTTTTCAGAAGTTGCAATTAATGACACAGATAATACACACAGATTAAGATAGTCAGTTACAGTAGCTATTATACAAAATATAGCCTGCATTGCATGCTGAATTTAAGCCTGGTGGCGCTGCTGAGTCACGATGTTGGTGCGGCCTGTGGGGCGGCGACAGAACATGCAAACATGTTCGGGTCATTACCATTACCACCGTCACTTCATTATGTCACGTCTCAAATTTCAAAATTAAAAACGACCTCGACGCTGAACAAGCGTCCTGCGCGCTGAACAAGCGCTTGTCAGAACACTCACCATCAGAAACAACAAGGGTTCAGCAATGGCTCTACCAAAAAATTGCGCTGAACAAGTGCACTGTTTTAGGGCGCTGAACAAGCGCTGGGGTTGGGGTTGGGGCTGTTGTGGGGCGGCGCGCTGAAAAATGCGTTGGGGCGCTGAACAAGCGCTGACTAATATCTAGCTTCAAGGCTATATAGGCTATGGGGCTGGCAGATCGCTTCTTTTGCCCGGTTGCTCGCTCTTGCCAGGTGGCAGCACGCTTTTCCTAAGCCGCAAGCCGCTTTTCGCAGGCGGGAGCGCGCCAAATGGGCATGTAAGGAAGTTTCCGTTGTCTAAGTGGCGCCGCTCTACTTAATTGACAGAAGGGATGGTTGCCACGAATAGTTTTGATACCTTTTTTCCCTGAATAACCAAAACGGGCGGCAACGTCACCAAAACACAAGTTTCATCATTACATTAGCAATGGATATCAGGTTGACGATGATTCTATACTGTTAATATCTCGGATGAACAAAGACAAAAACTGTTTTGATATAGACTCACTGTCATCATTGCCCTCAGCATGGCGATATCGGCTATCACATTGAAATTGGAAACTCATGGCCCATTTATAAGTCAGCTACCTTCAGAAGCCTATTTGGCTCAAAGGCAACTTCAAGTGGCTTTAGTGAACTGTCAAGGTGTGAGCGAACTGATTGCAACTAGCAACTTTAGTTTGTGCAGCCTACTACCAATTTTATGGCAAACATGGGTGAGGATGTTATCCATACATTTTGGAGTTCCAAGATAATGGTTTCAATGGTAAGAATCATCTCACATCTTTCTTTTAGTTTTCATTTGCGTTTTGTGGCTGTGTGCCATCATGGGGAAGAAGTCAAAGGCGTCAAAGGGCAGCCTCTCTCTGAGTCAGCTCTTGCAGCGGCCGTGTGTTTGTCTAGCACGTGTCTGCCTTCAGCAGTTTGGTGGCTGTCAATCTGCAGTTCTTGCCGCTCGAGAAAGCTTCCGGGGGCTGGAGCCAAGCCTGAAGGCCACATGGTTCAGATTCATCACTCAATCACTTTTTGCTAGTTTTCAATATTGCCAACCATTATCGGGTCTTCTTTGAACATCTTTGAACTGTTTTTTTGGTAGCATGATCATGCGTCCCCGCTTACTAGGTTGCTGCGTTGCAAGATTTCTTCAATGTCTCATCTGGTCAATCAGTTCAAACAAATCGGGTAGTAGCTGCCATCAAAACTACTAACAGCAACAGCGTGGAGTCTGTGCCATCAGCTACGGGTGAGATGTGGTTGGCTTCGGACGAAGAGAGTTTTTTTTGGGAATCAGAGCAAGAGGATGCGGAGCAGGTGGCTGGACCAGGTCAACAATTTTTCTCTTCTTCAGATGATGACAAGGCTACAAGCCCGAAAGTTTTGGACATGGACATGAACAGCGGCAAATCTGAAGGATTGTTCATGCCCTCTTCTGATTCTGATCTAGAATCTGGTAGGAATGGTGGTCCTGGTCATGACAAACCTGAGTCTGGTGGATGTCCTTCATCATTGTCAAAACAACGAAGAGTAGCTGGAACAGCGCAGTTTTTGGGCAAACCTGTGTGCGTAAGGGCTTTGTCTCGACTTTTGGCGGTTGGCACAAGCACTCTCCACAAAATGCGACGAGGAGAAGAAGTTTTTGCAGGAAGGCCTGCAAGGCCGAAACATCCAGTGTTTGGATTTTGTCTTGATGGCGAACTTCACGCCAAGTGGCATGCAGTGGTGGTCTTTCTCTGGAGAATTTATCATAGTTCTGCTGAATTTTTGCCAAATCATTTCAAACTGCCAGCAGCGCAGTGCGAAGCACCATTCCCAGATGAGGGCGGCGATTGTGCAGAGGACTTCAGTCAAAGGTATGTGTCCAAAGTCCTCAATGAGTTGGATGTCTATTCTGCAGACATGAATGTGATGCTTCTTGGACCAGGGAATCCAGATGCGCCCAAGCGCTTTTTACAGCATTCAACGAGAACCGAGCTCTTCTTTGAGTATGTGGCCTACTCTGAAGCCAATGGGCAAGAGACGGCAAGCTACTCGACATTTCTGCGGGTTGCCAATTGCGTTATGAAACCAGGTATGCGTGGTGGGCAGTTGGCTTACCGGAAGGCTGGAGACCATGCACAGTGTGATATTTGCTGGCAGCTCAAGCAAGAGATTCGGCAAGCAAAAGACAGGAAAGAGCGCGAAAGCCGGAACAAGGCCTATGTGAAACACGTGCTCAGCCAGTGGCTTGACCGCCAATGCTATTGGCAGCACCGGAGCACATCACATGCCTCTTTCCAGCAACTCATGGAGATGGGGTCCAAGATGATCAGCGGATCAATCCATTCTTCAGCTATCACAGTGATTCAGGATGGTATGGATCAAGCCAAATTTCGTGTTCCCCGCCTGAATCCACAGCTTCGTGCTTCCAAGTTGAGTCAGAGGCTGTACAGGCCAGTGCTCCACATCCTCTGCAGTTGGGCACACGGAGCTCAAATGACGTTTTTCGTCAGCCATGAAGACCAGCCGAAGGATTCGGTCACATCAATGGAAGCACTGTCGAGGATGCTTTCTGACTTGACCAATCAGCACGGCACTTTGCCACTGACGCTGCACATCCAACATGACGGAACACCAAGGGAAGCGAAGAACCAGTTCTTCATGGCGTATGTGCTTTTGCTGACTGCTTTGCAAGTTTTTAGGCAAACAACAGTATCATTTCTGAGACCTGGACATTCCCACGAAGATATTGATCAAATCTTTTCGCAGGTAGCGGCGATGATGTCCCACAGCTCTTTCTCAACGCCAGATGATCTGCTGGAACTTCTCAATGGCACCTGCCAATCTGACAATCCTGGCCATGCAGCTCGCTTGAAGAAGCAAAAATTTCAAAAGATCCGTGCAAGTGCCTGCATGTTGGATCAGGCTGCTGACTGGAAATCTTGGGTCGCTGTGGCAGGGATGAAGCTCAAAGGCTTGAGACTTTTGGCATAGCTGATCAATCCTTTGATTTCTTATTTTAATGATTTTGGGCGCAATTTTTCTGATTTCAAAAAGCCACTTGGGTCGTGATTCGCATGCATTTTTCAGATCATCTATCATTTATGGTGCCATGTCAAAAGCCAACGAGGAAAGGTTGGCCAACTGCGTTTCCTTTTGCGGTCAGATCTGAGTCCATCTGCATATGGCTCGTGCGAAGTCGAAGAGTTGAGAGGTTCAATCCCACATGGGCATGACGTGCTGATGGTGGTCAGGAGGAGGATGGCAGACGGCACCCCGTCAAGCATCAAATGTGTCATGAGCGCCCAACGGGCAGCGTCCTTGAGGCTTTCCTTTGAGCAGCCTGGCGGCCTTGCTTTGAGACGACCCATTGGAGATCAGGTCAAGAAGAACATCAGTGTTTACGCACCCCGTTGCAAAGATCAAGGCGTGTTGACTGAAGATGGATCATACTACTTGGAGTCGTGGGCGCAAGCCCAATGGCCATTGAGGCCAAGACCGAGGAGTTATTCGATCTTGAATCACCGGCAGCCTTTGGTGGATCCTGTTCGTCCTGTGGGACCTTCAGTCTGGGAGAAGCCCCGGAGGTCCACAACATGGGATCTCAGGCCAAGGGCTGATGACAGCGAAACAGCATCTGAAGATGATGAAGCTCCCATCAACATGGTCTGAGTGGTGTGCCGCAACCGGTGCAACTCAAAGAGATGCGTCTGAGGTAATCTTTGGGCTGTTGCCAGTCAGTGATGGAATCACCGAGTCGTTTTCTTTCTGTTGCGTCAGCCGGCTGCAACTAGATGTTTGTGACCGAGTGCCGGTAGCCTGCGAAGTACAGGATTTGGGATCTGAAAATCATTGGTTAAAACAGAATGTGAAGTTTTTGGGTTCGGATACTGCAATGTGCCACTGATTGAGTGACTCTGGTCGCCATCTGACTTCTATGTGGCTTTCATTGAAATTTTCAGGAAGGTTGTCAGCTCTGACTAAATGTCAAATTCCCATTGCCATCAACTCACTGTAAGTGATCTCCGTTTTTCACTCACCAATCGCTGGCACTGATTCGCCATTGCTCAGGTTGTTTTACTGTCAAAAATCTGGGGCAGCCGCCGGCTGTGATTCATACGGCGGGTGACAAAAAATGCGTGGGCGAGGGATGGGGGTTGAACCGCTCTGCACAAGAGCGTGCATTCCGCTGAACAAGCACTGGACCTCAGACCTAGCTAAAACTTCCGATTTAATTAGTTAATTATTTGCAAAAAATATCTTTTGTCAGGAGCTGGCATGTGGCGTCTTTAGATTTGTTAAGTTCCCTTGGAGGGCTTGTTTTGGATTCATCCTTTGTTCCGGGATTTGAAGAGCTTAGCCTAAAGCTTCTTCAAGGCCATTGCCGTGTTCAGCGTGCAGTCCTAGGCAGTATCCAATGGACTAGCTAAATAGATTCTGGAAGACTGATCAAGAAAATCAAAACTTTATCAGCCTTTGCAGGGGATGTATGTGACAACCGCAAGCCAGGCTTTCCCAGGTGTGTTCAGCTTGTGTCCCCCGCTGTCATCCTTCTTATTTGGTTTCAATGTTATAGGGACCAACAGTGCAGTTTTCCAACAAAACATGTTGGACTTGTTTAGATCAAAACCCAAAGGGTAAGGAACTTTCTCCTAGACTTACTCAGAACTTCCATGGGCCTATTGTTTTCGATGCAGGTGGCCACTTGCTGCGAGCCACTGCAGGCGGATTTCGGATGGGCATGCGGCATGCAGGGTGATGATGCTGAAGCCAAATCCGTTATCTAGACTTGGTCCTGCCGGAGACAGACGCATTTCAGTTTATTTGACATGGGTTCAGCTGTTCAAGCCAGTGTGAGTTGATTTGATGAAAGCAATCTGGCAGTCAGTGAAGTTCCTTGCCATTTTGATCAAGCTCTGCACAAATTCAGCGCCACTTGTTTTGCGGTGATGGCGCCCAAATCTATGAAGCGCCCAGCGGCGAAAAAGCCCCCTTTGAAGCGACCTGCTTCTAAGCGCTCAAGGACGGCACATGATTGAAGTTAATCTTTATTTTTCAAACATAAAGTTAAAGGCGTCGTCAAAAATCAAATGTGATCGGAAGTAGCTAGAGAAGCAGATTGGCTAGCCTCAGTCCAGGGTGTTTGGTGCTTCCAGGAGCAATGAACAAATTCAAAGTGAGCAAGAAGTTTTTCGCAGCTCTGACGAAGAGCTCAATGAGCCTCATGACTAATGAGTTTTGTTGCCTTTTTTCCAAGGCCTTCAAGCTTCGCTGGTCATGATGGTGTCAGGACTTGTTTTCAATCCCTACCCCTGTCAAATTTTAATGGCTCCTGTTACACAGCCTTAGGTCACAGCAGCCGGGTGATGACAAGAAGGAGGATGCTGAGGCTGGCGAGATGTTTTTTGCCAGTGATGATGAAGATTGCAAGACGGCTGGAGATCACGATGCCCAGGGGCATGTTGGTGGCCCAGTTGAAATTGAAGATTCAGATCAAGATGGTCAGGAGGATGACGAAGACTCATCAGTGGATGCAATGGACTTGCCGAAATGGCCTAACCATATGGAGTTGGGAGTATCTTGTCTTGAACCCTGGCATTGCCCCAAAACTGTGGGACACACAAGGAACAATAAAGACTCAGTTAATATAAGCTTACTCCAAAGGTGGAAAAAAAATCAGACCTTGGCTTGATCTGCTTTGCTTCAGGCACGCGGCTTCATTTCCAGGGCTTTGACGGATTCCTCTTTCTCTGAGCTTGTCGGAGACCTCAAGTCTTTGAGTTCAGCCCTGCAAGGCTTGGACAGGCCGTCCCCAGCCATCAAAATCGGCACCATTTGCTCGGGCATTGGCACGCAGGAAATGATTGGGGATATCTTTGCTGAGCTGTGGAACAACATGGACCCAGATGCGCCCCTGAAGGCGTGCGCAGCTCTCTTTGACCATTGGTTGGCCCAAGGGATTCCAAGGGTACGTATTACAGTATCAGTTTTATTTTTTTGATGGTTAGAAGTTTCCTGTGAATTAATAAACTGATTTTAGCTGTGGCGAGCACAGGTGGAGCATACCTTTCTCTGTGAAAATGAAGGCGCCAAGCTGAAGTTCCTCGAGGAGGCATTCCCATCGGCAGTCCACATATTTACGGACATGCGCGACCTCCACAAAGGACGCGCCAGAGACTATAAAGACAGCAACAGCTACAAGAATGTTCCCCAGGTCGGAGACACATGGAATCAAAATAACAAATTCAATGCCGGTCCCCCCTGAGTTGATGAAACTTGCAGCCCCGAGCTGCAATGATGTCAATATTATGTGTCCATGATGTTGACAATTTTGACACCTGGTCATACCTTCAAAAAAGTGAACTTCAGTCTCAGTTCAAAAAATGCAAGCAATTCATTGGATATGGTTTCCCTTCACTGGATATTGTTTTCTCTTCACCGTGCTTGTTTGCAGGTCGATGGAGTCATCTCTGGCTTTCCTTGTATTTCAGTTTCCCCTCTCAACATGTATGACTTGGAGTTCCGCGACACAACCCAAGCCACCGGATGCGGCTGGCAAAGTGTCAGGCAGTTTATCCGAAAGTTTCGACCACAATGGGCAATCTTGGAAAATGTCAAATCACTTGCCCATTGCAGGAAGGCTGACAATTACCACAAGCCGGTGGATCACATCTGCAGTGTGATGCGAAAGCTTGGCTACATCCCAGCATATGATGTGGTGAACACATTGAACTTTGGGCTTCCCCAATCTAGAGCACGTTGCTGGATGATGTTCATCCGTGCTGATTGTCAGCATGATCAGGCCGACCTTCTTGGATCCTTCCGATCTTTCATGCTGCAGCCTTGTGGTTTGGGCAAGGTGCTTGTGGGTGGCCATGATCCTGTGGGCAAGTTTGGTGGCATTGTCCGGCACAGCACGAATAAGGCCAGCAAATGGCAAAAGAAGCTGGAAGAAGCTCGCAAGAGGCTTGGCTCAGCTCCTTGGCTTGAACCACCTCCAGCCTTCAAGGTTTGAAGGGGTCCCCGTGAATGTTGGCTGCTTTTTTTTGATCGTGCTTGTTCAGCCCGAGGCTGCAGTGGATCGAATGATTGCTGCCATCAAGGCCAAGCACTTGGCAACGTGCATCCCGGAGCGGGAGATTTGCATTCTTGCTGTGGCTTGTGTGGATTTGGTTCAGAACCACGATATCGATCCACAAGCTGAAGCAGTTATTGTGCAGACCGCAGCTCGAAAAGACTTCAGCACTTACTTCAATCTTTTCAACTGATGAATCCCAACCAATTGGAAATAATTGAACGATTTTTTGGAACCATGCGCTCTAAGCCGACCTGAGGATCAGAACTTCGACAGGGGCACCTTTCTTCGAAGCAACCCCAGGTATGTCAATTGCACCATTCCGAAGGGTCGCTACATCCTTACGAAGGAGTGGCGGGTAGTGACCGCGCAGGACTCTGAAGGGTTGTGTTGAAGTCTTTTGTGTTTCGAACATCGAAGTCATGAATGATGGGAAATAGTGCCCTGTTTCAGACGTAAAAAAAAGTTTAAGAAAACTGTGGTGTAGCTTGCCTATCCTTGATCAGGAGTGCAGTCGCTTGCAGGGCTTTGGCTACCACGAGCATTGGCGCTACAACTTGGGACAGCTTCCCCCCAGTCTTTTGAAATCCTTTGCTGGAAACTCGTGGGGGCCTCAATGTGTTCTTTCCTACAATCTGCGCTGAACATGCACAGGGTTTCCAAAAAAGGTATAGTGGGGCGATGCGCTGAACAAGCGCCGTGGGGCGCTGAGCAAGCGCAGTGCGGGGGCTGGACATGCGCATTGTTTCCAACAAAAGTATAGGGGAGATGTGCGCGCAGTGGGGGCGCTGAACAAGCGCAATGGGGACGCTGGACAAGCGCAGGGTTTCCAACAAAGGTAGTGGGGAGATGTGCGCTGGACAAGCGCAGTGGGGGCGCTGAACAAGCGCAGTGGGGGCGCTGGACAAGCGCATGGTTTCCAACCAAGATAAATAGTGGGGAGATGTGCGCTGAACAAGCGCAGTGGGGACGCTGGACAAGCGCAGGGTGCCCAACAAAGAGAATAGTGGGGGAAATGTGCGCTGAACAAGCGTTTGTTCTTTTTCAGTCTGACATCTTCCAAGTTCATTGGCCATTTCCTTTTCGTGCTGAGGTTTTCGGTTCCGGTGTGCGTGGCGGCCTTCCTGTCTGTTCTTCGACATTGGCAACCATCGGATGCTTGAAGCAGCAGCTTTCAAGCACAGGGCCGTGGAGGTCTTGATGATCAACGAGCTTGGATGGGCTGCGATATGAGCAGTGGGCGGGCTCTAATTCAGACTTTAAAACTTATTGCCTGAGGAGTTTTAATCTTGAGCTCTTCTTTAATTTGACACTAGTTTGAGCGCAGTGCTTGCCCCGGAGCCGAGCAAAAGGCATGCCTCCAATGTTTGAAGCCAGGCACTGATATCATCTTCTGAATTGTCTAGGGGAAATCTGAAGCTGAATATAGTATGATTCAGCGTAGCCAAGGAACCAAGTTGAAGATTTGCTTGATTACCAGGTGGTGGATCTTAGGAACCACGCAGGATCTGAGGTTCAAGTTCATTTCATCGCGAAGTTCAGCCATGCCACCGAAGAAGAAGCAGAAGACGTGCGCGCGCACTGTGGAAGATGTGCCAGCTGTTCAGGTCGCCTTGGACCAATGGCTTCAGCAAACCTACAACCTGCGGCACAACAAGGCTGATGATGGCAAGATGGCCTTGTTCCCATGGCCTGTTGAGCATGGTGGAACCTTTCTAGAGATTGCCCAGCGTGCTTGGGGAGACGGTGATCGCATTTTGAATGGTGCGCTTCGGGTTTGCCAGAAGGCTGGCATTTGTGGCACTGAATCTTGTTTGGATGACTTCCAGCGGAGGTTCTGCAAGATGGAGGCACGATGCATTGTGCTTGGTTTGAGATGATTCAGACCTTCAAATATTAGATATACGACAATTAGACAAAGATTAAACAGGGAGAAATTGGCAAATTTTAAAAGTTTTGAGTAAGTTCCAGCTTTGTCAGGACTGGCCACCTGTGGAGGGAAAGATCAGCAAGACTTCCATTTTGCAGTGGAGCATGATGAACGAATCTTTCTGGCGTGGCTTTGTTCCGATGAGCGAAGTTCTTGGCGTTGCTCGGTCCATTGCTATGTCGCGCTTCCGCGAGGCTGGACTTTGACAGCGGAAAGCAATTTTCTAGCCAATATGTTTTTTTTTTCAAAAGTTGTTCTTGGCTAGCACCTCTAGGAGGTGCTAGCCACTGGCAATTCTTTGTATGCAATGTTTTTTTTCCAAAAAAAACAAAAAAAAAACAAAAAATGAGAAAAAAAACGTGCTACATACGAATCATTGGCCATGGCTAGGACCTCACAGAGGTGCTAGCCAAGAATGGCTTGGGAAAAGCAATGCTAAAGCGGAGAGAAATTTGGCTTCCGGCAACTCAGAACATTTGTGTACTAGCTAAGCCTGATGATCAGTTTTTCCCCAACAGCAGAATGCTTTGGGGTCTCAGCCCACATAGCCTTCGGGGTGCTCCGGGGCACTGCTCGACCCTGCCGCCTCGTTTCGCCGGTTCCGGGAACCAGGGTTCCGAGAACCGGTTCCGGGAACCAGGGTTCCGGGCAAGGTTCCGGGAACCCAGGGTTCCGGGAACCAGGGTTCGGGGCAAGGTTCCAGGAACCCAAGGTTCCGCAAACCAGACTTTCAAGCAAGGTTCTGGGAACAATGGGTTCTGGCTACCTTTTGGGTTCCGGGACGTCAAGGTTCCGGGAAGGTTCCGGGCACACTTGGCTTTCGACAAGGTTCCGGGAACCTTAACATGGTTTCGAGCAGCCAGAGCCTGGATTGTGCCAAAGTTCTGGAATCACCGGAACACCAATTTTGAGACATCCAGCAAACCCAGAGTTTGGGGAACCAGGATTCTGGCAAGGTTCCAGCAACACTGGGTTCCGACAAGGTTCCGAGAACCACCACAGATGCGGACCCACAGTTTGGATATACTTCCTGGATTATGCCACAGGTTCCGGACAGGGACAAGGTCAGAGTTCTGGCAAGGTTCCGAGGTTCCGGAAACAACCCAGGGGTCGGATATACGCCGTGGGTTGTACCAAGGTTCATGCTACGGACAGGGTCCCAGAAAACCAATTTGCAAGGAAACCAAGGTTCCAGGACCAAAAGGGCCCGGTCAACGAGCAATCGCTGACAGGGGGGGGGACAGGGTGACAATAAATCAGCGCGTCTCGGTTCCGGAAACCCAGGGTTCCAATATACGCTGTGGGTTGCGCCAAGGTTCCGGAAACGAGGGTTCCAGGAAGACAAGGTTCCAGGGACACAAGGTTCCAGGAACACAAGGGATTCCGGAAATCCCCCAGCCAATCTTGGGTGCTTTGTGGCCCCTCACTGAATTCCGAATTCATGTTCGTTTGCTCAGTGGGCGCACAGCGTCGGTCGACTGACCTGTTCTGATGTTGCTGTAAAATCTTCTGTTTGAACTGTTCCGATGTCGCATCTACCAAAGCACATGCCACATCAAGCAACTAAGTTCGATGCCTTGGAACACCTAAATATTGGCAGCAAACCTGTGTGAGGCTTCTCGAAGCCAGGTAGATGATTTTTTGAAGCTAAGTGACCAAACAGCAACACACAATGAAACTTCAGACACAGTTGTGACACAACAACCAAGTATTGACATGAAACTAATTCTGGAATCATGATGGACAATTTGGCCAAAACCAACTGTTTCACCAATCACTTGCGCAAACTGACCGATGTTGTCCAAGCACGACAAGATAATCCCAAACCAACACACACACAATTTTGTAAACACTTAATGACACACCGTGGTCTGCAAATACTGCCATTCGTTTGTAACCAAATGTATGTAAATTCAACTATGCGCGCTTTCTTAAAGAACATGTCTCATCCTGCCTTTGGTCCAAAAGGGGAGGGGGCAAGGCGGGCAAAAAATCGCCGAAGAGACTTAGGCTATGGAATCCTGTTCCTGCCATCATTAATCCGTCTTGGGTTGCAAAGTTGGACCACTGTTTGAAACCAACCGCTGCCGGTTCCGGGAACCAGAGTTCCGGGCAAGGTTCCGGAACTCAGGGTTCCGGGAACCAGGGTTCGGGGCAAGGTTCCAGGTTCCGCAAACCAGACTTTCAAGCAAGGTTCTGGGAACAATGGGTTCTGGCTACCTTTTGGGTTCCGGGACGTCGAGGTTCCGGGATCCCCAGGTTCTCGGCGCCAGGAAGGTTCCGGGCACACTTGGCTTTCGACAAGGTTCCGGGAACCTTACCATGGTTTCGAGCGGTTCTGGAATCACCGGAACACCAATTTTGAAACATCCTGGAAACCCAGAGTTTGGGGAACGAGGGTTCCGGAAAGGTTCCAGCAACACTGGGTTCCGACAAGGTTCCGAGAACCACCGCGGATGCGGACCCACAGTTTGGATATACTTCCTGGATTATGCCACAGGTTCCGGACAGGGACAAGGTTGCGGAACAACAATTTTCAAGAAGCCCAGCCCAGGTTCCAGAGAACCAGGGTTCTGGCAAGGGTCCGAGGTTCCGGAAACAACCCAGGGGTCGGATATACGCCGTGGGTTGTACCAAGGTTCATGCTACGGACAGGGTCCCAGAAAACCAATTTTCAAGGAAACCAAGGTTCCAGGACCATATAGGCCCTGTCAACGAGCAATCGCTGACAGGGGGGGGGCACAGCGTGACAATAAATCAGCGCGTCTCGCTTCCGCAAACCCAGGGTTCCAATATACGCTGTGGGTTGTGCCAAGGTTCCGGAAACGAGGGTTCCAGGAAGACAAGGTTCCAGGAACACAAGGGATTCCGGAAATCCCCCAGCCAATCTTGGGTGCTTTGTGGCGGGTTCCGCACATGCCGATTCATGTTCGTTTGCTCAGTGGGCGCACAGCGTCGGTCGACTGACCTGTTCTGATGTTGCTGTAAAATCTTCTGTTTGAACTGTTCCGATGTCGCATCTACCAAAGCACATGCCACATCAAGCAATTAAGTTCGATGCCTTGGAACACCTAAATATTGGCAGCAAACCTGTGTGAGGCTTCTCGAAGCCAGGTAGATGATTTTTTTAAAGCTAAGTGACCAAACAGCAACACACAATGAAACTTCAGACACAGTTGTGACACAACAACCAAGTATTGACATGAAACTAATTCTGGAATCATGATGGACAATTTGGCCAAAACCAACTGTTTCACCAATCACTTGCGCAAACTGACCGGTGTTGTCCAAGCACGACAAGATAATCCCAAACCAACACACACACAATTTTGTAAACACTTAATGACACACCGTGGTCTGCAAATACTGCCATTCGTTTGTAACCAAATGTATGTAAATTCAACTATGCGCGCTTTCTTAAAGAACATGTCTCATCCTGCCTTTGGTCCAAAAGGGGAGGGGGCAAGGCGGGCAAAAAATCGCCGAAGAGACTTAGGCTATGGAATCCTGTTCCTGCCATCATTAATCCGTCTTGGGTTGCAAAGTTGGACCACTGTTTGAAACCAACCGCTGTTGGGGATCTACGTCGGCTTATTTTCAACAAGACTTAGTTCAAATAGGTGAGGCTAGCACCTCAGTGAGGTGCTAGCCACAGCTATTTGAACTATGTCTTGGTGGAAGAATCTGGAAATCAAGCCTGGCTAGAAGTTCAAGTGATGCTCTGAGCCTCTGTGGCTCAAGAACTTCAGTTTCACAATCCTTACTTCTAGCCAGGCCTCATTTCCAGATTTTTCCACCAAGACATAGTTCAAATAGCTGCGGCGAGCACCTCGCTGAGGTGCTAGCCAAGAATCTTGGTTCTTGGCGAGAAATTTCACAATCCTTACTTCTAGCCAGGCCTGATTTCCAGATTTTTCCACCAAGACATAGTTCAAATAGCTGTGGCTAGCACCTCACTGAGGTGCTAGCCAAGAATCTTGGTTCTTGGCGAGAAATGTCAAAAACTTCGCCGCGGCGAGATATTCAAAACCTCGCCACGGCGAGATATTCAAAACCTCGCCACGGCGAGATATTCAAAACCTCGCCGCGGCGAGATATTCAAAACCTCGCCGCGGCGAGATATTCAAAACCTCGCGGCGGCGAGATTTTCACAACAAGGATTTTGTATTTTGATTTTAGTTTGTTTTGAATATTTTGTGGCAACCTCATTCCCGGCAGGGCACCATGCTGAGCCTGCGATTGGACCCGGAGCTAGATATGTCCTCTGCAGAGTATGTCTACCAGGTGAACCTCTTGTGGTTTGATGATGGCTCCTTGAAAGGCCTGGCTTGCTTCATGAATTTGATCGGCCTGGTGATCTTAGACCAGCAGGGAAGCTTCGGGCCGGATGACTTTTCTCATCCTCGGGCGAAGATTCTGATTGAGTCAATGTTGCAGATCGCCACGATTTACAAGAGCCAATCAGGGACGGGCACCTTTCTGGATTCACAGCTGACAAGAGTGGTGAAGCAGAATCAGGACGCAGCTGCGCAGCCCTTGTCTTCCTTCGGATGGGCATGCCTGCTCAATCAAATGGGTGCTGCTGGGACAGACGATGGGATGAGTTTTGATGAAGCCCTTGCGCTGTACAATGCACATCCCCTTGTGCAGCAAGCAGGAGATGCACTTGATCCTGGGTCTTTGGTTTAACCTGATTATGAATCAATTGTAGGTACTGCCACCAGCTACCCTTAATTGTATCTTTGAAGATATTTGAAAGAATCTCTATGGTTGCATCCCAGGACTCGACTGGATCGGGGACTGTGAAGTTGGACAACAAGAAGACCACCGCAATCCGTAATTGGATGGAGCGATGTAGCCCGGAAAGCTTGGCACTGGTGGAGAGCACGCAACATGATGTGCCGTTCAGTGCCGGTCCCTTTGGGGAACCCTTGTCGCAGATTCCATGGCTTTTCCTCGGAAGCACCAGTCCAACACAGCTGACAGCCTCAGCAACCTCAGGTCTCGCCCCGCTTGACGGTGAGCAGACAGTCACCGTGGACTGGGAGCTTCCCTTGACGGAATGGGGCCAATTCTTGCTGTTCTCGCGGATCATCTCCGACTTCTCGGCGGCAACAGCACTGGTGGAGGTGAAGTCGAAGAAGAGGTACAGGGCGAAGGAGGCGGATTTGATGCAGATCAGAAATCTCATAGCCCTTTGGACTCAGATCCGTGGTTTGTGTCAGGCGGGCAAGATGGACATTCAGGAGTTCGAGAAAAAGCTGGTGAAGGGCAACCACGTGGATGAGGAGGTGCAAGACGTTCTTCTGCAGCGTCCAAGGGCCTTTGCCTTGAGCATGATGCCTTCACAGAAGCAGCACATGCAGCAAGTGGCTGAAACCAGAGAACAGGCGATGCTGGGAGAAGTGGAGCAGCAACGCCTTGAAGTTCGCCATGCCAAGTTTGATTTCCTGAAGAAGGCATTGAAGCGAGACCAACTCCAGCTCACGAGGATCCAAGCCGCTCCAGCCAAGCTCTCTGCTCTTCAGAGCAGAACTGAGGCCGTATGGCGGGAGGAACAAGCAGCGCTGGGGGAACGAGCAGTGCACAATTGGTGTAACAAATTCTTGAGGGTTGTCGAAGTGGAGAAAGCGGATTTCGCCACTGGACCTATGATCGAGTATTTGAATTTCCTTGTGACTTGATTTTCATTAGTGACGATCACTTTGCAGTTTGCAATGCTTTTGATGTCTTGTGTCACTGCAATTTCCAGGGAAAGTTATTGTGATAACTGAACACAGACAATCTGAAACCAGTCTGTGCTGTCGAGTTCCAAGGCCAAGCTTCACAACGTTCCTGTTGACCAAGTTCACATCGTCTGCTTCTGTGACTTCAATCACCCTCAAGCCTCTGCCAAAGCTCGAGTTGCAGATCTTGCTCGCCTGTTTCAGTCATGCTGCGAGATGAGCCCAACCACATCTGTGGGAATCTGCGACTTTCCAGAAGTTCCCAAGGCCAGCAGCAAGCGCGGGCTTGCAGATGAAGAGAATGACATTCAGGTGACATTCTGGGCGCAAAAGCTGAACATCGACACCCGCTTCATCTTGGCCTACGATCTTCCACCAGCAGGCGAAGCCTTGACGAAGCGCAGGCGGGAGTGATTTGGCTGGTGCTGCTGCAGTCGTCAGGGGTATTTTTGAAAGAATCAATGAGACATCTTATTAGTGAAAACATAGCGTTGGCCACCATTGCCATGGCACATCAAAAAACGTGGGCTCATCCACCCTGCACTCAGACTCTCGCTTGCAGGCGATTCAGCATGGGGAGGTTGGTTGCGGACGGAGCCACCATTGAGGAGAACATTTGGATCAACGCTTCGGAGCTCAGCATAGCTGGCCGACCGCTGACCAATGAGCGTGTGGTGCTGCCAAGGCAGCGAGACCTTGTTCTGCCGGAATCCACTGACGCTTCAGCAGACCTGCGCACAGCAGAGCGCCAAAGGCCATCACCTGAACAACTCCGAGCACAAAA
>CAMXCT020001815.1:0-37500 GCA_947184155.2 Cladocopium goreaui
GGCAGGGTTCAGGATTTAAACCTGGCGACTACTTGATGGCACTGGCATTCAATATATTCAATGTACAGATCAATTCTTCAAGTGAATCCAAATTGGGGTTTCCTAAATTGGGGATACCATTTTAAGATATTTTAAGATCAATCCCAATCATCCATTTTAAATCATTTTAATGGGATTGTCCATCATAGATCATCCGTTTCGGGGTACCCCCAAGGCAGGAAACCACCCCCAGGACGGTTGGGCAAAACCATGAGGTTGGTCAAGCTACTCCCTCGGGGCTGCGAACCTCGTGGCATGGCTGGAAAGCATCACTCGGAAGCTGTCCTTGCGGCTGCAGCTTGGGGAGCAGACGGATGCACACTTAAATGGGTTCCCAGCCTGCAGTCAGTTGAGACAAATGCTTCTAGTATCTTCTAGTTGTTGTTGCCATTGGACAACATGTTCATCTGATTTCATCAAGTATCATCCGTTATTGTTCAGCTGTCTTCCACAGCAGGACTGGGGCAGTATACAGACATCATAGTTGTTTAATGTTTTTTATTCTACATGTCACCCTTGAACGGGTATGGATCAAATTGAGATCCGAAGATCGAAGATGTGCGAAGCCTTGCACAGAATAGCCGCAGGTTCTACTCTCATTTGTTGGACAAGGGCCAGGCGTTGGTCTCAGCAGTCGTCGAGGAAATCATATCAGATGTATCCTCGACGCTTGGAATGCAAGAAGGAAGACCAGCCTTTCACCCCCAAACTGCAACATGTTGGGATTTGTTTGAATTTTGTTTTTGTGAATTTGCACTTTGTGCATATATACTTCGTACATAATCAAATTTCTGGCATGGTATATGCAGGATATATCGTGTTCCGAGGTGTGTGGTCAGTCTTATCATTATTCTGCTTTATGTGATCTTCGGACTCCTTCATCCTCTTCCGATCGGTGGCAAAGTGAGCAATCTTGTTGGGCTCTTTGATCATCTTATCGCGTGGCCTGTGATTTGTTGTGTGTTTGAGCACTTGGATTTCTCTTAGGTCAGAAGCTATTTGTGGAAGAAGACCCTGGTGTCGCTATTGTATGGCTTCTCTGTGACAGCCTCGGTTGAGAGTGCACCACAAACTCTGACGAACATCTTGTTCCATGTCGATTCTGGTCATTGGAGCTTGTTCTTTTGAGGTCTCCGCGCTCTTCTTGTTGCTGAACAATGATTTGGTCACTCTTGCTGCATGACATGTCATTGTTGTCATTGTTACACTTGCGAAGCTTCAGGGTCCACATTGATCATGCCCCTGTCAGTCCATTGCCCTCACTGTCTGCAGCCTATCCCAGGCAATTTTCTTTGGCATCGTATCCTTCTTCTTCAATTACGTTCCCGAAGTCGGCAAGCAACCCAGTTTGCTCACGAAATCACTATGCACGGTGGATTCGAGAAAATGTCACGACTTCCGACCTTCGATAGCCTCCAGGTACCATCATTGCCATCATCATTCCCATGCCAGTGATCTTGTTAGACGGCCGATTGGCATCTCCAGCCACCACCTTGATGAAGGCAACAATGGGACAATTAGCATCCTGGCTCAAGGAGAATGCACCTACTACACCTAGTCTGACACAGACAGTGCGGAGTTGTTGTGTCTTTATGATGCTGATGCCTCGTGTTCAGACATGTAAATGTTGGAGGACTCCCCTCATTCTTATTTCGCTTGTTTGCTTGGTTTCGTTCGCTTGCTCAGGCGATGAAAATCGTTTTCAACAACATCATTGAGACATCCCTAATCCAAGCAGATACGGAGATGAAGGTACACCCAGCCATGTGCTCAGTCACCCGTGGATTTTCTCGAAATTACTGACACGTAGTGGCACCAGTAGTGGATCCTAGTGCATCCTTGTAACTTAGTACGTAGTAGTTGCAGCCTGTTGAGGTTTGGGTCCTGTTGACCATCAACTACTTTGGCTTCATTTGGGGCCCAGTGGGGATGATGATTGGCGTTCCCATTCTGTCAGTTCTGAAGCTTGTACGGCTGTGGAGTCGGGTCATGCTTTCACACACAATTCCATAGGTTGGTAGTTCTGGCAATGTAGTGAACAGGGGAAATGAAGGCTGAGCTTGCCACAATGAGTGGGGTATTGCGCAAAATTGGGGTACCAATTGCCCACAATGAGACCATCAATGTGGTACTTGGCTGTATTCGAGCATCCCATGTTTATCATTTTTTGGAGTTCAGAATTTTTAGCCACTGCAGTTCACCATCATTTTGCCAAGTCGTGCTCAGGAAGGGCGCAGCGGTGTCTACAATTGAGCTTGATACAGAGAAGGATGACCTGACCAAGGCGGTGATTCGGTCGATCTTCAAACAAGGGTGGGATTAGAGAAATTAGAGAGAAATGCTCAATTGCCATTGTCCTTTTTCTTCTCTCTGTATGATTTGATGGTACTTTTTTTTAATGCAATTCTTCTTTTAGTCCAATCTCGGATGTTTTCCTGTTCCGTGCAATTAGCCCATGTTGCCTGAATTCATCTTGAATTGCTGGATCCTTTGTGGAAGGCGTGGGCTGAATCCTTCTTGGCATGCTTGGAGGGCCGTCCACAAAAAGCAAGTCGCTTCCTCAGAGTCACGTTCTGCCTGCAGTCAGCCAAAGACTTTGCTTTGGATGACGGCGCAGGAGAGAAGTTGGAAATAGCAATTGGAGCAATGAGTCTAAAAGCAAGACCTGAAGAGGTTCCTTGGCTGAATATTTCAGCTTGTCTGAAAATATGGTACTTTACCTCTAAATCCATTGACATCATCATTTGAATTAGATTGGAAACTTGGGGGATATACCATGATATACCATGATATACCACATTTTCAGACTCACCGATTTGCATTGAAACGCACGGCATCTTCTAGGTGGCCTCCCTCGTTCACTCAGCTGCAGGAAAAGCTCCAAAACTTTGGTGAAACCACCAGTGCAGCGTGAAGCGAAAAATCTTGCACCGTTCCGCCCAACAGATGGGTATGAGTCAAAATTGGGTACCCCAATAGTTCGATGGTTAATACTAAGAATAGGCTAAAATCTGTGGTCCCAGGTCTTCAATTTTGACCCATTCCCAGATGACTGCTGGAGTTTGGATAGTGTTGCTTCAAGGCTTCAAGGCATCTTTTGAAACATCAAGCTTGCATCCTTGCACATCATCACAGCAATTGAAACACAATTCGATTTTAACATGATCTTTTCCCCCTAATATTAAACACCACCTGAAACCATCTAGCGGCTGGTGAATACTGGGGGGATGGCATTGATCATGGACGCCTGAGGCCTCCGAAGCAGCACAACCCAAGTTTCTATGCAGTCGGACGCCGGAGAGAGGCCTGGGAGGTCTCTCCTATCTACCGGCCGAACAACAGCTGAAAATATACATAATGATGATGCACGGTATATCATAGATTAGATTGGACATTGGATTGCATTTGATTATATATATATAATCTTATGTGATGTCATGTTATCAACGTACCGTATAATTGTATAAACTAATATAAACTACATATTATATAATGTAACACGCACAGACATACATACATACGTACATACACACTTACATACACACATACATACACACATACATACACACATACATACACACATACATACACACATACATACACACTACACACACATATATAATAACATATATATATAATTCACAGTCACCGTGCACAACCATATCCTGAAAAATGCGAAATCCGGCTTTTGCGCGTCAAGACCCGGTTTTGATTCGGTTTGACAAATGATTCTTTCTGACGACGGCTTTTTTCAAGTATTTGTAGGGAATGTCTACTGGTTTTCACGCGACATTTACAGGTTTTGGAAGGGTTGGCAAAACCAGGGTTTTCCAGCCTCCTCCGAATTCCAACTTAAACTTTTTTAATGGATATGGAGTTACAGGATATGCATATATATATATGTATATATATATATAATATGTGTTAATATATACATCAATTTATACACATAATATACACATATAATCTAATAATACATGATATACACAGTCCAATCTTCCCTGGGTCCTACCGCATCCAGAGGCGTCTTAGAAAATCGCAGGCATGGGCCTGGCGCAGTGCAACGCGTGCGAAAGCTGGTGTCCAGCCATGGGATTGATGTCGCAGACTGAGTGGTGGATGCTGGCGTCACCAACATGGTGATTTAACCATCAAAAGTGGTGTAAACATGGGATATTCATGGGATATATTTATGGGATATCATTCAAATTCTATCCAACATAGTGATTTAACCATCTATCCATCATAAACAGGGGAACATCACCTTCAAATGAGAATAGAATGGGATATTCATGGGACATATGAAAATGGGGATGATATTGATGGGATATGGGATATCACTTGATATGATATTTGGGTCTGTCTGAAAATTGGTAGTATACCATGGTGTACCCAAAAAATAGTCATTCAATAGGGAACACGAGAAAATCACCAAATTTTGGCCCTATTTTCAGACAAACCCGTATTTAAGCCATGTTCAAAACCACTGTTGATTGATAATTATATGGAATTACACTATCCAATATATTGGGGAGTATCACAATCCATTAGCTGGGAAATCCCTATTCACCAGTGAACTGGAAGGATGGAGGACATAATGAGGAGCAAGAGTCGTTCGGACAGCTACTGTAAGCATTTGCTGGATAGTAATGACTCTTGAGCAATGCTTTCTGAGCGCGAGCTGCACAAGCTGTCAGATTGCAGCGATTTGCGCCAAGGCAAAGTTACATCGGCGGACCGTGTCGGTTTCTTAGGTCATAGCCAAATCCTGGCTATAATGGGCCTGGTTCAAAATTATCAATCACCCAGAATCGATGGTTTTTCACGTCACCAGGCTGGCCCAGCCAAAGGCAGGCTCGAAGTCTACGGAGTCCGATGCGCCTGATATGCAGGCTCGGGATGGCTTGGGTATAAACATCTCCCAGAGCCTTGGGCAAGGAAGCGTCTCAGTTTGATTCAAGATGTTCAAGCTTGGAAGGTTCTTCTTAAAAACTTCATCTATAACATTCTATAATTAACTGCATTAATCTTTTATCCGTGAACCGCGACGTTGATTCTCTCATTTGCACACGAGACTTGCCCGCATCGGCGCTGAATCCTGAGCATGTGACAGGCAAGCGCAAGCAGCGAAGATCCCTTCAGCAGTGAAAGAGAGATGCTGCTGGTTTGGAGCCTGGTTTTTGCCCTGCCGTTTAGCCCGTTTTGGCCTAAGAGTCGTGATATGTCATGATTTCGGGAACCTGTTCACGCCTTACAAAATGGGAGGACGTCTGAAATAAGGTGATTTCATGTGATTTCCACCAAACTCTAGGGTTTTCCCATGCTTTTTCTCTATGAAAATCTATGAACTGGTCATCAATTTGGGGCCCATCCCCTCATTCCTCCAGGCTGCAGTGGAAGGTTTGCGAGAAGCGGCAGAGGCCGCCATGCGACGAGCGGAGGCTGCAGAGGCGGAGCCTCCAGAGCTTCCAACCATTGGGAGGTTGTGAAAAACCCATGAAAATATGGGACAAATTGGGATGTTGGGATACTATTCAATGATGGGATCCTACTATTTTCCTTCAAATATTCATCATATAAATTTGTAGGAAAATAGTAGAATCCCATTATCAATTAATATTGATGCCCTTGCTTGTTTTCCTGTCATAGTAGGGGGCTATGACATGAATAAGCAAAAATAATCCCAAGTGGGGGTATCCACAAGAACGAACCGCAAATTGGATCAAATTGGTATGATATGCTGCTATTGTGGATCCAAGCTAAGAGGATGCCACATTGCGCCATAAAGGACTGGGAGTGAACCAAGAAAATTAGGAATATATGGAGGTGTCTCAAGTCATGGGGGATCCCAAAAGTCACCATAGGTTTCAATATAAAGTTATGGTCTAATGACTTGGATGATTTGGGGTACCCATTTCAAGATATTTCAAGAAACCAGCATATAACGGTAATGTGTATATATGGTTCATGGGTCAAAACTAAAAGCCCAGGGTATCACAATCCCACTGTTTGGAATCCAATTTTGACCCATGCCGGCAGCGAGGCTGCGTGCTTCGCACCAATGAAGCTCGCGCTGGAGGCATGGAGTGAGAAGGGAAATGGATCAGCTTTGATATGTGATTAAAATCTGGATAAATCTGGTTTCGTTGATTGGGTTGATTGGTCAACCTGTGTAGCTATTTTTTTGAAAATCATCTTTAGCAAAAAAAACGTTGCCATGATTTTGTGTGATTTCAGTGGTAGCGTGTGAGACCATCTGATTGGCAAGGCTCACTTGAAGGAGTACAAGGAACACATGGCATCTGAGATTCGAAGTACGCTGCAACAGGAGATCTCAGAGGCGGGACTTGCCTATGGCTTGCCTATGTCTAGGATCAGCTTCACTTGGGTATGGGTCAATTTTTATTGTACCAAAAAAGCCTCCAAACATGGGTTCATGATGGTTGATGATGGTTGATGATGGTTGTTGATGGTTGTTGATGGTTGTTGATGGTTGTTGATGGTTTATTTCAACCAAAACTATTATTTCTTATAATATTAATAATTTATTAATATACAATACATCTATTTCCTCCGTTCAAGGCTGGTACTCACTGCCCCACTTTTTTTTGAGCTGAGCTAGGCCACTGCAGAGCTGCGTGCAACTGCTCGTGAGCTCTGCGTGCTTTGTCGAAGTCTAAGCATCACCGGGATGGGTCGGGCCGGGAGACTCCGAGGCCGCTCACCGCTGCAGACTGCCGCTGGTGAGGCTGCGAGTCACGTGTCGGATCCCCGTGGGTCAAGAGAGAAGGCAGACAATGCATATCATGAATATCATGTATATCATGTATATCATGTATCCAGTGATCTATCTGCGGATTTGCGCATGATGATGGGATATACCCCTAAGATCCACTGGTTCCGCTGGTGCATCACCTCTTTGGTCGGTGCGTGTCGCGCCTGAGGCCAGAAGGCTTAAGCTTCACCCCCTGCAGACAGCCAGCAAAGGTGGCAGCCGTTGCAATGACCTTGGAGCCACAAGATTTTCCAGTCGTGATGTGCCAGGCTGCTGATTTTGCGCCAAGCAGATTGGATCCTCAACATCACACCTTGCCAAGCTTTACACCCAGTGCTGCAGGTTGACCCTTTGAAAATTGGGTGATGAATCTCGCCAAATCCAAGGCCTCGGCTTGAGCGGTGAGGGCCTTGAGGTGCCATACCCTCCGTGGCACTGGGCAGTTACCCTCTGGTAATTTAACGTAGCTATTGAAAATGGCCATTTATAGTGAGTTTTCCCATTAAAAATGGTGATTTTCCATAGCTATGTTACTTTACCAGAGGGTAGGGGTTTCCCGTTGCCAAGGTTGATTTCCGAAGGATACAATGTCATAATGTGGTCTCAGAATGTCTCAGATATGTTCATCTGTTCCCCCCCATAATGGCGATATCCGTTATCCCCAACAAGATGGGGATGTAGAACCAGTGGTTCACAGATTTTGACCCCAAGTGACGATCGGATTTTTTCCTGTCAACATGTTTAAACCAACACTCAGTACTGCATGACAGGAAATGTGCGATCATGATTTGTTCGGGTGGACGAACCAGAGTATCAGAGTATGATACCCTCTGGTTATGTCAAAATAGCTATTGAAAATGACCATTTATAGTGAGTTTTCCCATTAAAAATGGTGATTTTCCATAGCTATGTTAGTTTACCAGAGGGTAGAATTTCCACTCTGCTGAGATGGCCTTGAAACCCTATCGGTCGGTGAAGGTTGACATGTCTCCACGGTTTTTTGGCCCAATGCAGACCCTTCGGTACCGAAACGGAACGAAACCCCATGCTGTTTGGTGCTGTCTAATGGTCATTGTCGACAAGCATCAAAGTTGCCAATGCAACTACCACAAGTCACAAAAAGATGTGGAATCCCATGATTCCTTCAGATTGGTTTGGACGAGCGTTACAGTACAGACCATTTTCAGTCATATTTCACTGCCTTCTTAATGAAAGGTGCTGGTTGCGAGCCAAGATCATGTTCCATCTAGGAGTTACAGTAGGATCACATTAGATCTAGGAGCCAGCATTAATGCAAGTTCTCTTAAAGATCTTAAAGGATCTTGAATAGTACTGCTTGGCCTTGGCCTTGAGGGTTTGCAATGTTCCTGCCCTTCTCTGTCGGCCAATATTCTGTCACTCCAGCTTTGCTGGAGCATTTCATTCCTGCGTTTAGCAACAGAAGCGACACAGCTGATGGCGGAATGTTCCTCCAATTCAACGTAACCTTTCGGAAGGCTGACAATTTGATACTGCATCTTGTCCAGCCTGGAGGTAGCTGGCAGAATCTGTGTCTCGTTCCTCTCCTGATTGCGCTAAATCTGACCTTTGTGTTCGTGATGCAATGCATCGCCCGCCACACTCGCATCTCAGAGACTCTGCGTTTACAAGGAAAACGATCAGAAGACAAGTACTCTGCATTTACGGCCCTTCTGCGAGATCTTTCGGGCGTCCAGAGCGTGTACTTCATTTCTCAGGGTTGGCTCACCAATCCTTCATACAGATGGATATCAAGAGGTCTTTGCCTCCTGACAATAGCACATTGGTTTGCAAGAGAATGGCTTTTTGCAAATTTTCTCTCGTCGCTGACAGCCAACTTGACGAATGCAGTGGTTGCACTTCCAATTTCAAAGGTGTCTTGGATTCTTGTGTGACATGTTTGTTTTCTCGGCACCCTCATGACATTGCCGATATCGTTGGCAATGTTCAAGCTCGGATTAATCACATGTTTTATATTGTTTTATCAATGTTGATAAACCGGGTGGTACTGCCTAAATAGTGATAATCGCTGTCAAAGTGGCTAGTATAACATGAATACCAAACATCTTCATGGCCAAAATTTGGGATGTTTTAAACCATCAGCGCCAAGGATTTATCTCTAGTCTACAGTCGCTTATTTTCCATGCTGGCTTGGCAAATAGCAACAGCTCCGCTGTTTCTGATTATCGTGCCTGGGTTGGAAATCATCGGACACCATGGAGTTTAAGCCAATATTTGGATATGTTTTGATATTCGTAGGCTATATGATGAAATTTGAAGATATTTGCATATGATTTGGACATATTTGGCTGTTAAAACCGATGTTTTCTGAAGATGTTCCTATCAACATCCAGGGATGGCGGATCCGATGACTGAGGATCCGATGCTTCAAGCGTGGCTTGGCCCATGGTCCAATGATGTCCAATGGTATTCGCAGCGGGCATGAAACGCTCGTGTCTACACGACATGTTTGGTTCGGAGCCGAGGTGGTTTTCCTCCTCGATGCAAAGTAACTTGGAGGGGTCTTAGACAGAGCCTCCAGGTTTGTGGCGCAAAGATGTTGGTTTGGACGGCCTCATGACTTTCACATACTTTCACTACGCCAAGGTTACATCACAAACTGCATGGTATCCTCATATATTGCAGGCTGGGCAACAGAATGCACGGCAGAACGGCAGAACCTACTATATTCAGCTGTGTGTTTGATTCTTGCAAATGGTTTGCTTTGCCTGCAATTGTTCAGGAGGAGGGCAAGCTTACTACAAACTCAAGATGGATGATGAGGTTGGAATGTTTTGCTGATAAATTAATTGTGAGAAGTTGAGACTCTTCAGGATGTTCATGGGATATGTCAGTCATGCGATGTCTCACACACCTTGGCTCCAGAAGCGGGACATTGACAATCCCGACCAGCGCATTAGTGACTCCGCTGAGCAGCAACTTGCCTGCAGAAAAACAGGATTAGTGCATTGCATTGTCACTCTAAGTGCCAAGCTGTGCCACTCTAAGTGCTACCTGAGGTTTTCCAACATGATGTACATCCTTTTCTCAGGATTCCTATCTGCTGTGCTGCTTATTTGAAATTGGAGCTGTGGCTCATGTTTGTGGATGCCAGATAATGCCAGCATGATCAGCGTGGAACACGAAAGAGCTAAGGTTTGGAATGGTCGCTTGGGCAGGAGTTCGTGCCTTAAATCAGTATCAGATGTATCATAGACTCCTGACACATCCTGAGACATCCTGACACTATTTGGGTTTTGAGAGAGAGTCAACCGACAACCGAACCAAAGTTCTGCAGATTGAGTTGGAATATATCGAATGATGTATCATGATCACAATCAACCGAGAGCTGGAGGTCATGATACAGCTAGGAGGTCCAATGCTTGTCGTGACGTGCATTGGGATGGCCTTCCTTCGTCTCCTCTTATCGATTAGTGCCGGTCCGAGCATTGCTGCTGTAGAACTTCTAGATTTGACTTGGTAACGATTGAGGCATGTTTGGAAATGCGCTTGTGGATGCTTTCAAGGATATGCTTGAAACAGGCTGGACTTCCTCCAACCATGCAGTTTTGCACCAAACTCAACGGCAAAGACAGTTCTCAGCTTTGGAGGAGCAACCTTTCGATATTCTCTCACGCGCATACGTCTTGGACTTACAAGATGCCTGCACCAAAATTATAAAGCATACACAGATCCAATGCCTGGTACAGACTTTCAACCAGCGCAGTCTGAAAAAATCAATGCAGCTACCCTCTGGTTATTTAACATAGCCATGGAAAATGGCCCATTTATAGATGGTTTACCTATTAAAAATGGTGGATCTTTCCATAGTTATGTTAGTTTACCAGAGGGTACCCATCACATCTCATCGCTTCCTGGTGACTCACCAGGTGAAAATGCGGAACCTGTCGCCCTTGCGCATGGCGACCAGGTTGAGGAGAGCCGTTCGCGAAATCTCTTCAACTCTCACATCGATGCCGCATTCACAGAGTGTTCAGTGTTATTCAATGCATAATACTCTTTCAATATCTTTCAATAATGTACTTATCTTCTCTGATTTTCTTCACTTCGACAGTTTCAAGTGCTTCTGACAGCACTTTGAAACATCTCAAGCCTCGCATAGCCTCGCTATCCACTGAGGCCATTCGATACAACGCACCTTGGCAGCCGCCAGCTCCAGATAGCTCCAGCGGACGATGTGGACACCTTAAGGCCTTGGTGAACATGCTGTTCACCACCACCTTGGGCATCATCGACTTCTTCCCCATTGCTGGCAGCTGAGGGATGGCCGGGCCACATGGTGTCCCCATGGTGTCCCCAATGGATGACTCATGGCGGGCCACTTGAGGTGATCCTGTGGTTATATCAGAGCCCTCAGATTCTGGCAGGCAGGGCACCACTGCTTGCAGCTTGCAGGACGTTGCAGGATGTTGCAGGTTTCTTACGTTAAACAGCAGTGTCAGCTGATTTCCAGTGCCAGGTCAGCTGAATTTTGGGGATGCTGTGCGGTGCCAGACAGGATACATGCAAGTGGCCAAGGCTGGCAATCGGCAGCAAACCATAGCTTTAAAACACAATGAGTCCCAGCCAATGGAGAAGAATCGAAGTGATTTGGGGATGGGTCAAAACCCTGGTACCTAGTGAACCCCAAGTCATAGCTGGGATTTATGGATGTGAATAACCCACTAAAAATGGTATCTATAGGTATTGACCCATACCCATTTTGGAATTTGAAGATTTGGAGGTGATGGACTTTTTTGCCAACTCTTTCTCCAAATTGAAGCAGCTGTACCTTGGCATTTTGGGTCATAGGTGAATCCTGAGAGTACCATGACCACAAGTGCCACGTCAGAAACACCAACTAAGGCAAGCCAATGGCGAGCGATTGTGGCAGCTTTGGGAAGCCTCAGATGAGGCAAGGCAGATCAAAGTAAGACAGAAGCTGGATTTTTTTCGGCTATCCATGGCTATCCATGGCTATCCAATGGTTCAAATATGTGAAAGTAAAAGACATAATCTGTGGATGGGCCAGCGAAATCCTGCATCACCAAACGGATGGTTGAAACATGTTGAAACCCTGTAAATCATGGGGATAATAATACCACATCCCTCAACTGGGGATTTCGCGGGCCCAGCGTAAGGCCAATGCGGCTCCCCCAGTGGATGCCACCATTCGTTTCGTTGCCAGCGCGTCTTGGCTTTGCCAAGGCCAAGGTCATGGCGACATTCATGGGGGTTTCCTTAAATGGGGCTACCATGGGCTACCCCACTGGATGGTTTATAAGGAAATCCTACTAAAATGGATGATTTGGGGATATTTGGGGTACCCCCATTTTAGGAACCCATCATATTTTCTCGTATCCATGCAAAGTGTGAGTGCCAGCAGTTAAAGAAATGCTATGATGTTGCTGTTGTCATGTTGTTTTGTGCATTTTGCAGTGATGGGCACTTGTAAACGAGGCTTTACTATCCCAATCAACTCCTGTGCAGCCCATTGATAGTCATAACTTGATGATCCCCTGTGTCTATTTGAAACTTATCATCATTTTGCCCTAAGTTGTTGGTAGTCCTAAGATTTACTCCCCCCAAAAGACATCTGCTATTTGCGGCAGTCTTTTGGCCCATCTTTCTTAACCCATCTGACACGGCCGAACCAAGGAGGTGTCGGAAGCCTTTGGCTTTGATTCACTGGTGGTCTATGCACCTGGTGGCAAGACACCTGTGGCGGGAGCGCCTTGGCAGCTTTTACTGAGGATTCCAAGCCATGTGTACCAAAGTGCTTCGGGGAAATGAGTAGAAGATAGCTTGTGTACAGTGGACATTGAATGATCGTTTGATAAGGGTTGGCAGATTTGCTGCAATCCTTAGATTGAAAGTGAGATCACGAGCCGACTGTACTGTATACATCTGTATACTGCTCATACTTGTTTTAAATGACGTTTCTTGGCAATTCATTCTTTTGATGTTTCATGGCAGCTCTTGAGCTGCTCAATTTTGACAGCTGCAAGAAATTGAGGTGACTCTGTCATGCGCCACTGGACAAGGTGGGCAGCGGGGTGGGCAGCTGAGAATCCCTTGCTTCGCAAAACCTGTCCACAGCCATGACTTGTGAGGCGTGTTGATCACTGGCAACTCAGGCCTGGGATTTATTCGATTTTCTGCATCTGGGATTTTGATCGAATGATCCGTCATAAATCTGAAGTAGAACGCCCCATGCAGGTATTGGAAAGTCATCCATTCTGCGCGCTATGGCAGGGCTTTGGTTGACGGGCGAAGCCACTTTGACTGAAAGTCATGCTTGTCGCAACTCTTTGATGGCTTCCAAAAACACATAAAGCATCATAAAGCCATATTGGGTTGCCTGAATATTTGATACCCAAACATTCGGTGGTTTATCATGGTTTATCGGTTTATCATTATATAATATTATATATACTTGCCCTGTCAAACTTGGAGGTATAATACCCCATTTTTAGACGCTGCACAGATTGATGGCTCTACACTAGTCTTGACATCTCCGTGCTAAGGGAAGTGTGGCAAAGTCTCCTGGTGCAGAAGTGGTTTTCCTACCGCAGAGCCTCAGTATGCAATCAGTGCCTAATCAGTTTGTGTTTATCCCCACCAAGAACAAACACATGTTTTTTTCAGTGCCTAAATCTGGGAAACCACAGCTGGAGATTTTGGTCACACTTCGTTCAAACTTCGTTCACACGTATTTTGATGATATTTTGATGTAGTTTGTACATGTTTGTACTGTACTGTATTTATGTACTGTATTATCTGGTGATGGTTTTCATTTGGTAGCTAGGCTAAATGATAGTCAGCCAAACTTCGCGACATCCCCACAGCTCTGAAAGGAACTCCTACTTCCCCGTGGGGACCTTACTGGAGGCTGGAACTCATACCCCGGAATTTCACTGGATTATTAATTTTCTCTTAAAATGGCAATTTTGGAAGTATCCACTTCTTGTGGCGCATCCCCAATCGTAGTTGCTGAATTCACCATCTAATTTCCCTTCTTATCCTTCTTAACGGCCACGAATCAGTACAGATTGGGTGTAAATCCCCCCAAATCCTCCCAATTTTGGGTGGAGAACCATTGCGAAAGCTCCCATCCATCTGCATCAGGCTGTCATCTACCCTGCGCACACTGACGACTCTAATGGCGCTGAGAAGTGTGGTTTGCAGGTGCAAGCCACGCTTGCTCTGAAGCCACCTGACCTTATGCATGCCATGGCTTGGTGCATGGTGTATACCCCCCGATCTTATGGCTATTGAATGATAGGGAAAATATGGGAAAATCATGAAAAATGAGGATCCACCTGGATGTTAGGGAGTGTTGGGGAAACCATGGGAAACCCATTTTCGGACAAACTCAAATCGACCTGTTCAGACTTGATGGTGAATCCACGCATACAAGTACTGTGCATAGCCCAAGCCAAGGCGAGCCATGATGGGCCCAATTCTACGAAAGTGGGGCTTGCAGGACATCCGAAGCCACTCCAAGACTCTTCAGATGGTTTGTCATGGTTTGTCTGAAAATTGGGTAGCCCGAAATCCGTCGCTTTGTCATCATTAGCCCTATTAAGTGGCCATAATTGGGGGTATACTGCCCATTTTCAGACCGAGTGGTCTGACATGATCTGTTTTTCGCGGCACCAGGAAGTGCGGGACTGGACCGCCACGTTATCTGCCGGTGAGCGGCAGCGCTTGGCCTTTGCGCGGCTGTTCATGATGTTGGCGGCTGGGACATCAGATGGTGTACCAAGGAGTACTTGACAGTACGCGTGCATACCCGTGTCATCTTGTTATATATATCTTGTTGCAGCCTTCCATCCGTTGAAATTTAAGCATTTGAACATGATTCAATTGACAATGTTTATTTCCTTCTGCTAAGGCACTGCGCTCGCGCTGTGAAGAACGACGCAGACCGCATCAGCATCATGGCAAGGTCAAAACGGCTGTTTTCACTGAACTTGCCAGATGCAGCAACCTTCGCAAAAGCAAAGGTTGCACCTGTTTAGTGAAAACGCTGTATTGGGCCATCGGAATGGGTGGAAAAAGTAGCAGCCATTTTTGTGTGATAATGAACCAGGGTATTTCAGTTTTTCTGATCCATGGTTATATCAGCCGCCAAAAAATGGAGCCATCACCGGCCCAGGAACATCTCCATGGAAACACACAAGGCGCAGAGCACCACAGCCCTGAGCCGAATGGCAGGCCTTGGAGGTGCAGGCCCTGGAGGTTTTATAAATGCTTGGTTTATTGTAGGGCTTCGCACACTAGCGATGCCCCAAGGGTTGGGGTTGCACAGAATGTCGCCCGCTTGCTCTGCTGTTGTTGTTGTTGTTGTGGTGGTGGTGGTGGTGGTGGCGGTAGTGTGATTTGCATCTTGCAACCATCTGACTACACATCTTTTTTCTCATTCATTTAGGAGGCAGCCAAAAATCGTCAAATAGGTGGGGTTTCACGTTTTTTTCGAGACGCTCGGAGCAAACAACACCGTAAATACCGATATTTTTGCGCCTTGGAAGTCCAAAACCACGGTTTTTGCATGTTTTTACGATGTTTTTTGCTTCTGGTAGCAAACATCAGGGTATTTACAGTGTTTTGTGGACAGCACCTAGCAAAACATTGGTACTTGCGCAGTTTTCAGCATGTTTTGTGGAGTGCGTTGGCTTCTTTATTTGCCATTTCTGTAAAATCCAGAAACTATTTCTTGCACAGGTAGTAACCATTTGCTAAATTCTAAAGACCATTTGCTAAATACTAGAAGCTATTTCCATCTATTTCCTAAGTACTAGAAACTATTTGCTATAAATATTGGAAACGCCTCGAAAGCAAACAGGGAGATGCAATTACTCCATATGAGGTACTACAGAGTTGCCCATCGGGCACCTGGTGCGACATTTGGACCATTTGCAGTCGACCACTAAGAAACAAAGGCCTTTTCTATCGATGCATCAGGACGTCCTGGGAATGGAGGCTCATGGCCCTTCGTGTGACGCTGAGGCCGAGATCGAATTCCAAGTGTGGCACTTAGACGGATCCCATGTGTCTGTGAGAATCAACCGCTTTCGCTGTCGCATACTGTTTTCCATTTTTGCGTGACATGATGGCTTAAGGAACATTTCAGACATCCTTTGGGATATAGCGCTTGCCCACCGGGCACTTGGTGCAGCATCTATGGAAGTGCATCAGACTATAGCAGTCGCCCCTCTGGCACCTGGTGCAACATCCAAAAGAGCTTACCGTATCAATATGGGATCAGATTCTGACTCTGATTTGCATCGGACAGCATTTGGAGCAATGATAAAAGAGTCACGGCTCTCTTTGCCCCGGGCAAGAACTTTGAGATCAGACCTGTCCCAGCAACTGGAATCGACGTCTGGCAATCGGCAACAGCAGCTGGCAATCGACGTCTTGGAGCGTCACTATCAGGTTGAAAGTGAAATAAACGAAGACAGAATCAGGTTCTTATCAAGCAAGATGGCATCGGAATCAGAAGCAGCCAAACAAACATTACGGATGACGTTAGAAGAGACTGAGATGCGCCACGCCCATGAGCTGAGGTGTATGGCACTACACAATGAGATAGCATGACCCATTAGATAGGATTAGAGGTGACTGGGAACTAGAAGGCATCTCGACATAGTGTGAGTCTCTATGGGATCGCTGCCTCGCCTATCAGAGAAGCAAAAGGGTTTCTAGAAAGGGAAGGTATCACCAAGTGGATTGACAGTGAGAATGAACAGGATAAAGATAATTGTTACGCTGTGCAACATCCTGCTTGGAAAGTTACATGTTTACATTGTTTGTGTAATGGTGTGAGAATCACCGTTATGTGAAATTGTCACTTTGTGTGAGTTACATTACGGTGTGACACAATAGGGTTCTTGTGCATCTATTATTTTGTTTTTCGTCGTGACGCGATGGCTCCAAGAAAATTGTTAAACCGATGTGGATAGAGTAATCGCCCATCGGCCTCCGTGTAGCATATCTTCCAAGGTAAGCGCGAGTAGAACAGAGTTGCCCATCGGGCACCTGGTGCGACATTTGGACCATTTGCAGTCGACCACTAAGAAACAAAGGCCTTTTCCTGGGAATGGAGGCTCATGACCCTTCGTGTGACGCTGAGGCCGAGATCGAATTCCAAGTGTGGCACTTAGACGGATCCCATGTGTCTGTGAGAATCAACCACGTTGCATCTTTGCTACAACTCAAAGACAAGATCAGGCAATATACAACTCATCCATGTTTCACCTTGGTGCCATCGCGCGGCCCTTTGCTGAGTCCAGCGGAGATCCTCGCAGAGACCAACTGGAGCGACGGACTTGACCTGCAAGTCGTTGCACATCGGCCGCTGCGCTTGTGACAACGCAGGATGCAGTCTACGCATGGTTCCAAGATGATGATATATTAGCCGTGTGGGGTGAGCATAGCCCGCCACGCATACTGCAAAATCCGGTCTTCTGGCGAGTGACGGCTTGCCAGGTCAATGTGGACGCATGTGCGATGATCACTCTGTGCGGGGAGATTGCTTGCGTAGGCTCAGCATACTCTGGCGGCAGGGGGCTGGACGCCGGTCAGCAAGGTGTAGCACATTACATACAAGCTGCAGACAAGGCATTTGCGTCCATTCTAGACACTGGGAATGTCATAGCCTGGGGAAATCCACTCATGGGAGGTGACTGCTCACGAGTACAACATGAACTTAGCGATGTGCTCGCCATCCAGCGTGCCTCGCAGGCTTTTACCGCCTTGCATGCTGATGGACAGGTGATCTCATGGGGAAATCCCGCAGCAGGAGGTTGCAGTGCCAGTGTGCGTGAACATTTGCGCAATATACAGAAGATCCAGGGAAATGACTCCGCATGTGCAGCTATCGCAAACGACAACACCGTCGTATGCTGGGGAAATCTTGAGGATGGCGGCGACGATTCAGGTGTCGCTTCGCAGCTGCGAGAGGTACGCGACATCCAGGCGACAAGTGCCGCGTTCGCAGCCATCCGGCAAGACATGACAGTGATCACGTGGGGGTGCCCTTACAGTGGAGGCGACTCATCTCATGTTAACTCATTGTTGCGACAGATTACTGAGATTCACCCCAGCCATAGTGCCTTTGCGGCTCTTCGTTCTGATGGCCGTATTGTTGCATGGGGTAATCACAGCGCTGGAGGTATCTTTCCTGATGCTTGGAAATATAAAAAAGTCAAGGCCATACAAGGAAATAAGTCTGGTTTTGCAGCTTTGCTACAGGACAACAGTACTATTAATTACGTGGGGACATGTTCAGACCACTGACGGGGCAGACATGCGACTGAGCCAGCCTTTCCGCTGCATCGCTGCCACCGCACACGCTTTTGCAGGACTCACAGAACAAGGTCTCATCGTGGCTTGGGGCGTGCCCGAGTACGGCGGCGATGCATCGTCCGTACAAGAGAGTCTGACGGAGGTTCGGGAACTGGCAGCAACCTCTGCCGCCTTTGTCGCTATCACAGAGCCTGGTATGATCCTCACCTGGGGCGATGAGGCGCGTGGTGGAGATTGCCAAGATTTCAACATCTTTTTTCTGTCATATACAGAATGATTTTTTTTTTCGACATATGTAGTCATTGGAAGCAGATATAGATGTTCTAAATCGTGATGGGAAATTCGAAGAACTGATGACAAAGAAGAAAGAGGAAGAGAGAGAGAGAACACAGTGACCGAATCCTTGCAGTGTTCACCAACGCACGGACACTATAGATATTTCGCATATCTTGTTTTTTTTCCTCATTGATGTGAGCTTCGCTTTCAACAGCAACCAAGGGGAGCTTGCCATGGAACTTCCTAGTACAGGATTTGACAAACAATCTAATGGTGACAGAAGACGTACGCAGAAAAATAAAAACATAGCATGCCTGCAGTTTGCATTTGCGTGAGAGAGCAGCTTGTTAGGTTTGATCAGTGTACTATCTATTCCTTCCTGCCCCCATCTCCTTCAAGTCTGAAATAGTAGTTCTCAATTCCCATCTTCCTTTTACCTACAATTTTGTGTGACTGCGTCTACTCTCCTGCAATCCTTAGATCGCTGTTTTCTATTCCCATCTTATTTTTCTCTATAAAGTTCTGCTACGCCGACTAATATCCTTCTATTTGTAAATAGCGGTTCATATTTTTTCCAAGGACAGAAACAGCGACCAACAAGTAGCTTCATCGCTAAGCGGTCGATTCATGATTTTACTTAGTGCGTTTGTTTGGACAACGGGCTGAGCGCAGTGCATGTTAACTGATTATCTTTCTCTATGTCATTGCTCATTGCCGTCTACATCCTTTGTTTTTTTCTCAAGCATAGGAAACTCTGATATAGAAAAGGAGATGTTGTCTGAAGGACATAGGATTTCAGCAAAGTATGTAGTATGAATCTCTTACTTGTTCGCAGAACTGATGAGAACTCTCTGTATTTTTTATAAACAAAATTGTAGGATAAGAAATGTGGAGTCCAATTGAAACAATCAAATAGGTTAACATGACAGAGCAATTCAAAGTTAGTATCCTTTGTCTTAGGCTGCCCAACGGGTACCGGACATTGCAAGCAATTAGCAAGGATAACATGAAAGATCAAGTCAAAGTTAGTTTACTTTATATTAGGTTACCCAACGGGTACCAGATATTGTGCGCAAATGGCAACTCCTGCAACTCCTTCCAGAGCACCACAGTCGACCGACAGCCGACAGTGGAGCCTGCGGGCCGAGCTAGTTCGGCAAGACCATCGAGCGTCCTTGGTGTGCAGGGAGTGGAAAGGCAGCGGCAACAAACATCAGCTGAGGATCGACAACCGGAAGCCAGAGCACAACCCTCAAGAGCGGAATTAGTGCACCAAAGATCCGCTGAAAAGCAAGAACCTGCAGTACCAATACAACCTTCCATAGCAGAAGTAGTGCACTCACGCAGGAAGAGAAAACGCCATAGACCACGGAAGAGGATGAAGGAAGAAAAGTTGACAACTGAAAATTTACCCGAAGATGAACCAGAGGATAATTCAGATGTAGAAACCAGTTGCTAAATACTAGAAACAATTTGCGAAATAAGCAAGATATGTAGAAACCTTTTTTCAAGTAAAGTAGAAAATGTAGAAACCATTTGCTAAATCATGCTGATTTCCAGGAACCATTACTTGAATCAAAGGGGTAATGTTTGCAAATAAAAGTTGTTATTGACCATGTTGTCAGGGCAAACCTGGTCAATCTTGGAACACGCATTTGCCAATGGTAGTTTGTGGTGAGAAAGAACTAATGTCTTTACCGCACATGCCAGTTTAATAGTACGAGAGCCTCTTTCACCCATGGTTCACCACACTGAAACTGTTGATGCTTGAAACTTGAAACCATCTAGAATCCAATTGGTAGTCCTATCGTGCCGTACCAGTTGTAATGCTGTTTCAATCCAGGAAAGGGTGTATCAAACAGCAACATAAACACATACCCTGTCCCAATGCAGTTTTTTGCCAAATGCACCATACAACGCTGTGAATACTTCCAGACGCGATACCCACAAGTTGTGGGATCCAAAAACATATGTCCCCCAAACAAAACCATGTGGCTGATAGCCTTTGTGGGTGAGTTGGGGGATGTTGTTAGCAGGCCCTTGCCACATGGCATTTTAGACACCTCAGAGGATACCCGAGCTGGGGGTTTCCCCCAAAAGTCCGGACTGGTGTGTGCCTGAACTTTTCTCTATTTGTCCAGGTCTGTCGGGGGAGCCTGGGGAGTCCGGTTTCTTCGGGAGCCTACCAGCTTAACCCTCCTGAGATGCAAGTATGAAAGGAAACTATTTCTTAAATCCCAGAAACATCCAGAAACTATTTCCTAAATCCTGGAAGCTATTTCTTAAATTCTCGAAACTTTATTTCTTATATCCCAGAAACTATTTCTTAAATCCTAGAAACTTTTTCCTAAATCCCAGAAACTCCTTATTAAATCCTGGAAATTATTTCTTAAATCCTAGAAACTATGTCTTAAATCCTAGGAAAAAAAATCTTAATCAAACCCAGTAACCATTTACAAAACCCGGATTGCTTTTTTCCAATCCCAACCATTGGACAAGGATAGCAGTCAATCACTTGAAGTCCAGAGATTGCCCCAGACAAGTGAGCCATGTTCTCACCAAGAGAGAGGCTGCCAGGCTGTTGGTGCAGGCATTCTTCGTTCTCTTTCGTTCTATGTTCTTTGACTCCTCATCTCAGAATCAGTCACTGTTTCTTTCTTACTTTTCAATCCCTAAAGAATTTCAATATTTCATGATGTATGTCTATATTTGTCAACTTAGGTTTTATTTTTCTTTATTAGTATTTTGTTTTCGTTGTTGTGTTAAGGCAAAGTAAGTGTATCACAGAAACCGTTTCAAACGGTTTCCCGCTATTTGCTAGGTAATAGTCCGAAGCCGTCCGAAACCGTTTCCTACTATTTGCTAATTCACCTTGGCAAAAATTGCTAATAGTTTCAAATAGTTTCAAATCGTTTCAAATAGTTTCTGAGAATGGCTATTTAGCAAATAGTCCGAAACCGTTTCAAACCGTTTCCCGCTACTTACTACGTAATAACCCGAAACCGTTTCAAACCGTTTCAAACCGTTTCAAACCGTTTCAAACCGTTTCAAACCGTTTCAAACCGTTTCAAACCGTTTCAAACCGTTTCAAACCGTTTCAAACCGTTTCAAACCAATCCCTAGAAGGCCTAACTTGCATTCTTTAGTTTTTTATTAAAATATAATTTATTGGATATTTTTTCAAAAGTTTCCTAAAATTGGATTTATTTAGGAAATAGTTTCTGTAAATGGGGTTATTTAAGACATAGTTTCTGCAAATTGGGTTTATTAAAAAAATAGTTTCTGTAAATTGGGTTTATGTAAGAAATAGTTTCTGGCCTCCACAGACAAAGAGGCCAAGGCACTCCCCAAAGCATGTTGCACAAAAGGCACAAAAACACTATCGAGCCAACTTTTCTCCGCAACGGAATCTCCTTCACCCAAAAAATCACTATGTTTAGTGCAAATCGTAGCATTCAAATCACATCTTGAATGTAGCAGTTCCACTGCGATCTGCCAACAGTGAGAGTTGCAAAACACGATGCAATCGCAACACATTAGTCAAGAACAAGTACCTTGATACGTACCTTGCCGCAGCCACTCCACTGCGATCTGCAAACCTTGAAGTGGAAAACACCATAGCACAGCATCAACAAAGAAAGAAAAAATGTCAGCTGGAAGCCTCAGTTCCAGTGCCAGCGCAGTTCGAGATACCGAGGGAGCCCGCACCCGAGGGAGCCTGCACCCGTCGCGCAAGCGAGCCAACAACTCTCCGCAGCCGAAGGTCTGTTTACCCGAAAAAGCACAATGTTTCTTGCATTGCAAATCCTAACATTCAAATTGACGTAACAATGCAATCTGCCAACAGTGACTTGCAAAAGACAATAAGAATCGCAACACGTGACGCAAAAGCACCACCTTTCTCCTCTTCACTTTACTCTGCTCTACGCTGCTCTACTCTGCTCTGTTCTAGTCTAGTCTACTCTACCCTACACTACTCTACTCTATTCTACTCTAGTCTGACTAATTCTACCTCTACCCTACCTCTACTGTACCTCTACTCTACCTGGACCTCTAGTATCACTCGACTCTATTTTACTCCCACTCTACTCTGCTCCAGTCTTCTCTACTCCCACTAGACTTAACGATCATTTGAGCTACTTCTCTACTTCAAGCACATGCCAACTAGACATAGTGATCTTCTGAGCTTCTTCTCTACTGCAGAAGCATGCCAACTGGACACGCTGAACTTCTACTACTTCAGGCACATGCCAACTGCACACAATGAATTTCTACTTATGGACTACTTCAGGCACATGCCAACTGGACACAATCAACTTATACTTAAGGACTGCTTCTGGCACATTCCGACTGGACTTAAACTTCTCTACTTCAGGTACATGCCAACTAGACATAATGACTACCTCTCTACTTCGGGCACATGCCAACTGGACACAATGATCTTTGGGCTAGTGAGAATGTGACTTACTGTAATGATTTCTTAACGCAGGTGCCCACTGGACACAATGATTTTTGGGCTAGTGAGAATGTGAAAGTCCGAAGGTTCAGTATAACCATGGAATGATTTTAGGAACCTTGGCAAGATATTGAGAACATTGACAGAATATGTAGAACCATGACAAACACAGGGATACGTTTGCGACAATAGCATGCAAGTGTCATAGATAGGTAAAAGTGCCAAACATATATATATATATATATTTTTGTGCGGTGCCTGTGACTGGTACATTTTGAATCATTTTGGCCACTAGTATATATCTTCAGGCATGCAGCGGCTGGCTAACCCTGCCGGAGTGTATGCTTACCCTTCCTGAGTCCTGAGTGTATGCTAACCCTGCCTGAATGTATGCTAACTCTGCCAGAGTGTATGCTTACCCTTGCAGAGTGTACGCTAACCCTGCCTGAATGTATGCTAACCCTACCAGAGTGTATGCTTACCCTTCCCGAGTGTATGCTAACCCTCCCGGAGTGTATGCTAACCCTGCCAGAGTGTATGCTTACCCTTCCCGAGTGTATGCTAACCCTGCCTGAATGTATGCTAACCCTGCCAGAGTGTATGCTAACCCTGCCTGAATGTATGCTAACCCTGCCAGTGTATGCTAACCCTCCCGTAGTGTATGCTAACCCTGCCTGAATGTATGCTAACCCTCCCGGAGTGTATGCTAACCCTGCCAGAGTGTATGCTTACCCTTCCCGAGTGTATGCTAACCCTTCCCAATTGTATGCTAACCCTGCCAGAGTGTATGCTAACCCTCCCGGAGTGTATGCTAAGCAGTGGCAGATGCTGGTAGACTTTGGCGTATTTTTTTTTCAGCGCCTGACAGGTGCGGTTTGTTTCCTTGCTGACACGTGTGATAAGTATATATATAGGACAAATAACATGTGCGTTTCCGGTCAGCAAACCACACGTAGCTGGAGTTTACGCGATTGTTACATCTGTCGTAACCATGCTTATCAAGCATAGACCAACAGGACTGCAAATCTGAGTTTGGAATTGTTGTCTTACGGGAATCAGATTCAGGGTAGGAGTAGGTGTGCGATTGATGTTTTTGATTTTTCCCCAGATAGCTGGCAAGCTATAGGGGTTCTTACTTCTCAAAGGTGAGGTCCTCGGTGGCGAACTTTTGAGCAGGGTGCTGTGCAGGGTGCTGTGCAGGGTGCTGTGCAGGGTGCTGTCCAGACTGCGGTGGCGAAGTCTGGCAAAGGTATTGTGCAGGGTGCTGTGCAGGGTGTTGTCCAGAGTGCGGTGGCGAAGTCTGGCAAAGGTGCTGTGCAGGGTGCTGTGCAGGGTGCTGTGCAGGGCTGTCCAGACTGCGGTTGCGAAGTCTGGCAAAGGTGCTGTGCAGGGTGCTGTGCAGGGTGCTGTGCAGGGCTGTCCAGACTGCGGTGGCGAAGTCTGGCAAAGGTGCTGTGCAGGTGCAGGGTGCTGTGCAGGGTGCTGTGGAGGGTGCTGTGCAGGGTGCTGTGCAGACTGCGGTGGCAAAGGTGCTGTGCAGGGTGCTGTGCAGGGTGCTGTCCAGACTGCAGTGGCGAAGTCTGGCAAAGGTGCTGTGCAGGCTTCTGTTACCGGCTCAGTAAACAAAACAAAACAACATTAAGAACCATGAGGTCTAACTTTTTGCAATCAACAGATCCTTCCACTGGTAACGTGTGCTTTTTCAGGTCTGGAACCATGAGTTTCAAACTTTGGGAACCCGCAATTCCTTACAATGAAAGCCGCTTAGCTTCGAAAACTAACTTCTGG
This sequence comes from Cladocopium goreaui, assembly GCA_947184155.2. Lineage (NCBI taxonomy): Eukaryota > Dinophyceae > Suessiales > Symbiodiniaceae > Cladocopium > Cladocopium goreaui. The sequence goes on from CAMXCT020001815.1 coordinate 24,666, forward strand.
GAACCGGCAATTCCTTGCAATGGCAACCTCTGGTTTGCAGGTTGGGAACCGTAAGTTTCAAGGTCTGGGAACCGGCAGTTCCTTGCCATGGTAACCTTTGGTTCCCACGTTGGGAACCATCAGTTCCAACCTTTTCTATCTGGGGTCTATGCCGGTGTAATTTTCCATGGGTTTCAACAGCTCCATCCCAGTTGTGGTTTGCGACCTTCGGCAGGTCCCGGCCATCATCCCACGCCACGTTTCGGACGCAGCCTGGGCAACGAGCTGTGGAAGGCGGGCCAAAAGGAGCTCGCGCCCGAGTCGCTTGGTTGCACTGTGATGATTGCACTGGAAAGTGAGGACTCAAAATGGGAAGTTACCCGGGGAAGGACTCAAACCAAGCTGGTAAATTTGGACCCAACAACGGCACCTCCATCAATTTACTTGAACCGAGTTTAAGATTAGCTAAGATATGCTAAGATTGCTAAGATTAATTAACCATCCAAGTATGAATCTGCTTTAAAACATGGAGCACCCAACTAAGATCCAACTAAGTTTGTGCCGAGTTCTGAGGCTGGGTCGCTTATCGCGTCAGGCTGGACTAAGAACCTTGGGCAGCATGGGATTATCTCAACATGGGTGTTTTAGCACCACAAATTGTGGCGGATGACATGAATCGATGAAAATTGGGAAGTATTCAAATGATGATGAACCACTGAATGTTTAATCTGAGATGATCGTCATGGCCATAGCTCAAAAAAATACTACCAGAATTAGGTGGTCAAACACAATTGATAAAAACACACAGGCATAACATATGGCACATACCAATATATCATGATATCAATAGTTATCATCACAATAAAAAACATAAACGTCAGATGATATATAGTTATCAGCATGATTATTGTACATATTGTTACCAACCATTCTTCAGTGCCATGATTTATTATGATTATTACTATGATCATTACTACTATGGTTATTACGAATTACTATGATTATTTCTATGATTACTATGATTAAACAACTTGTTGCCGTTTCCCTACACCAGAGTCCGAGTAGTCCTCCGGCGCTCAGAGGCTTGGGAGACTTGCAACAAGCCTCGGCTCTCTGCGGCATCCTTGCTGCACTAGCCCCATCCAAGTCCTTGGAGGACTATGGAAAGCTATGGTGACTGGGGATAGATGGGATAGCCATGGATAGCCCATGATCTTATATGATCTTATATGATCTTATATGATCATATATGATCATATATGACCGCCCCCAAATGTTGATAAGTAGATAATCTAAGTAGATCATGGAGGTGTCACGGAAGCAGTGAATCCTGCCCAAATTCTTTGAGATAACAATTCCCATATTCCCAAAGACTCTCCTGGCAGTCTGCTGCTGGCTCCACTTGAGGTGAGCTTCCAAACACCGGAGTCATCACAGTCGTGGTTTCCGCCTCAGAGTGGATTCAATGTGCGATCCCCAAAAGAACATGGAAAAACATTGAGAAATCATTGAGAGAGTGAAAGAACTGCAAGACAGGTTCTTGACTTTCTCTGACTGTTTGCTGACTGTGTCGTGACGTGTGCCACGATAAAGTCAGATAAGTGAGTATACATATATACATTGTAGGGATGGGCCATGAGTTTCTTGTATTTTCAAGTCATACAAGTCATGATGACAGGATGGTGTACGCATAAATTCGGACAACTGCTGCCTTTAAGGATGAGGGCACCAGCGCTGTGGAGATGAGCGTAGAGGCTGCACTCTATGGAGTGACCTGGCCGCAACAGATCCGAGTGCAGTGGCTAAACCCATGCTGGTTGATGATTATTTGTATGGGGTTATACTATGTTATACTATCCAATATTTTGGGAACTATCACAATCCATTTCCATTGCCGTTCTTAGCATCAGCTGATTGAACAAAAATGATTTGCAAACCTGTCATCAGGAATTGCGAAAAGAATTGCAGCGTGGTACATTGCTCCTGGGCTTTACCGTCAGCTTTTGCCTCCAATCGTCAGGTAGTGTTGATGATGTTGATGCATCATTTCTGCCCACATTCCACAATTGCCAAGCAAGGCTGGCGGTGGCATCTGCAACTCGATCCCAACGTCTTTCTTGCAAGCACATGCAAGCGCTGCATGCATGACGCATGAGTGCCATGTTTTTCCGAATTACTGCTGTGCAACGCATTCTTTGGAACCGTTTCTTGGTGCCGTTTTTACACGTTTTTGCTACAGGTGAGTCACCGTCCAAGTTTACAACAATATCACGACACAGAGCTTGTCATTGGAGATGAGTCGACAACTCAGCATTGAGTCCAGCTTGTTGCATCTTTGGCCATTGCCAAGATATACATATAACATCAACATAACCGTAGTTGTAAGGGCCCCATATCCACATAGTTATATAATATATAGATATGGTGATTACATACTGTAAGAGGTATACCGGTATACCATGGTATACCCATAACATGTGTCACTGCACTACGAAAATTCCATTGCCAAATTGCGCCAAGGGCAAGGATGCGGACAGAGCCCGTCCTGGACGAGGGAGTTTGGAATACCCCACTTGGGAAAGAGACCATCTGGAAGCATTTGGATTTGAGACCTCCATCACCTACCAAAAAATTTGTCCGGCGCTCAGGCACGTGAGAGAGAATGGTAGAACAGACCAACGTGAGGACATCCATGCGTCAGATTCATGTCCTGTGTTGAGGAGCTTGAGGAAAAGGTACTTCAAGATACTGACAGCTGAATGAATTCATTAACAAACTCTCCTGCTTTATCCGGATGGTCTGGCATATTCCACCAGAGAATTTACAAACCATTCCGTTCTGGGCAAGGAAGAGGTTAGACTTTGTGCGCAGTGCAAAAAATGGCAGCTGGTGTGAGAGAAAGAGCTGCTGCCTTGCAGCAGTCTAGACTTGTTGCTCCCAGCAACAGCAAGCTGCCTCTTGGCCATTCTGGGTGGTGTCTTCCAATGACCAGAATGAATCTCCGTGGCTTTCAGCGCAGGTGAAGCGCAGTGCTCACGAGCACCAGAGAGGAAGCAATGTGTTTGCATCAGCTCCCGAAGCACTCTTCACTGTGTGATCCTGAGATCTGGCAGTTTCTAGGGGGTTCAATCATTGTAGGGTTGTTCAGCCTTTTTTTGGAATGATAATTCAAAGTAATCCAAAGTGCTCGTGTTGTCCAGGGGAGGTTGAAACCCACCAGTTTTCATTTGAGATGTCCTTCGATTCCTTTAACTCCGGTCCATTTCAATCATTCCAATTGTCACTCCAAGTGGAACATGGACCTGGCCAAGTGTGGCCACAAGGCAAGCATTTCCGAAGTGACGCCTGCAAGGGCAAGAGTCATGCAACTGCACGAGGACGCGGCATTTCGGCAGTGCTTTATGCAGGGTGAACGTGTTGGCCTTGTGTTTCGCGCAGATCCTGTATCCAGCAACTGTTTACATGATTTTTACATGATTTCACCAATGATTTTCTTGAAACGTACCAATCCATATACGTAAAATCATATTAAATCACATTAAATCTATATAATTTCAACGACATACTAGCACCAATTTCACAGTGAGATCAGTGAACTCAAAGTCATGCCGACCTGGTGAGTTCTGCTATTAAAATGTCGAATATTTTTTGAGGAGACACCTGCCACATAGTTTTGCAGCTTGAAAGCAACATACCAGGACGCAGTCCATCACATAGAAGTTGGACCAGCTGAAGAAGAGGCACAAAAAGCTTTGTGCTTCGGTTTTGAGTTCTTTTCAATTCAGGTGATTTCTGCCAGGACATTGATGCGCGAAGGCGTCGGAGCGTTCGAGATGTAGCATCCTCAAAGTCCCGACCCATTTTTTGCGACAGCGGTCCGACAGTCCTCCCAATTTTGGAAGCCCTGAATTGCCCAGGTTGTATCACACTTTGAGAAGGTCAACAGGACCACCATGCACCAGCTATTTCGAGTTTTTCATCATGGATTTTCCTTATTTTCCTTGTTATTTGGATTATTTGGGAACTATGGGAGCAATGATGGAGCTGACAAGAACGAGTCCTGAGTCAGGAACTTGCCATTCACCGAAGCAGCTGGTTCCTTCATGTCAGGCCAGAAAGTGCAGTGGGAATCGATTTTTGTTCTCCAACCCATATGTTGTTTCCAATGGTGATTTTACCCATCAAAGTTCCAAGATATTGTTGGGCAAGCTACTAACTGTGCAAGATGAGTACAACAGGTTGAAACATATTTTGACTTTTGGATACTTTTGGATAGAAACGCTCAGAGCTCCCACGGGATTTCGGCTGCAGGTTTTGTATATAAGGCAGCGTTCCGGTTGAAATCCTTGGTGTCTTCCAGACTTCAAACTCCTGGGACTATAGCTGTGGCACAGTACTTCATTGCCAGCTACCAGGGGATACCTAGCGGGTAGCAGGTTTGATGTAGATGCTGTGCAGGAAGAACATTGAAAAAAAGACATCAAACTCATCAAACATATGAAATCGCCTTAGAAAACCAATCAGAAACCGATACTGAGACTCATGCTGGTTAGGGATGTTAGGGCTGGTATGCCGAAGGTTTGTGGAAAGCTGTTTGGCTCGAGTTTTTCAATGAGCCTGTAGCCCAATGGAGCTGGAGAATTTTGAAAAAAATGGAGAAGGAGGTCGACGAGTCTTGTTCGATATTCTTAAGGAATGGACGTCAGCCTCATTTCATCGACAAGTCAGAGACACCAGCCCTCCGGGCTGCTCCTGGCAGAGCTTGGCTATGGCTTTCCAAGAAGCGCAGGGGTCTGGTGAAGTGACAGATGTTGAAAAAAAAATGCGAAGATTGCTGGTCCAAGCTTACGGCTCACTGTCAAAAGAACAATGCAGATCTGTCGCAGAAGAAAAGCTGAAGTGTCGTCTCTCTTTTTTTCATCAAACCAAATATCGAAAAGTGGATCGGGTTTTGGAACATTGGAACTGGTACTTGTATTGCTTGACATTTTGCAGCCAGTCCTTTAGCGACCAACGTAGGTGGGCAAACACACTAGAGGAACCTGTTCAAGGCGTTTTCGTTGTTCGGATGCCATTGGACTCCGTCGACCTCTACTTTTTTGCAAAGCTCTTAAGACTGCAAATTTTGCTTCTGCAGTTTTGCGAGAAGGCGCTTCGATTTGGGGACAACGGCGTGACCTTGCACTTGGTCACCTATGGGGGCATGTGGGCGCCACTGCTCTCCACCAAATTGTGGCTGCAAGAGAAAGCAGATTTGTCTGGCAGCATCGTTCAAATCGACAGTTCGTTAAAAGGTTCTCTGGCCCCCTTTGCGGGAAAGACTGCTTGTGTCCTCGGCTATGATGTGGACAAAGACTACCACATCGCTGCTACCACACGGCTATTTCCACTGAAGAGTGTGCAGATCAGCGAAATCATCGCACGCAGTGAAGACAGGAACATCACTTTTTGGAGGCATCACAGTCGTCATGATGAACCACCTCTGCGTGGCATTCCAGACAAAGCAGTGGAATTTCAGATCCTGCTGCATTTGCTGCGCCTTGAAGTTGGACAGCGCTTGGAAGACCTGCATGAAGTGATGGCTGGACGGTGCCCCAGGCCAGAGCTTCAGGAGGATTTGGCACCCTGGGAAGACTTCGTGTCTGGACGGGCAGTACAGAACTCAGACAGTCGAGACAGTCTTTGGGCTTCCTCCCTGCCACTGCAAGAGGTTGTAGCCATGCTGTTTGAAGGCAAAGGAGTCTGGACGAAGTGTTTGGTGCCAGTTGGCCCGCAGCCAGACAAAGTCGATTTCCTAACGTGCAGAGTTCAAGATTTTATTTGCCTGAAACAGGTGGTGGAGGTGGTGGATGAGCATGACGACAAGTTTTCAGAAGTGACGTTTTTGGCTCATACGGCGTCGGATAAACAGGCCAAACTTCTTTCCAGTGATGCTGTTTGCTCATGGCTGGTGCTGCATAATTTCCTTCCTGATCAAAGTCATCAGCGATTTCGTCAGCTTGTCAAGCTTCATAAGGGAGATACGGCCATTGTCACGGAACGAAGACGGGGCAAGTGGAATGGTTGGGCCAAAGGCAGTGTCATTGCAAGCTCCCAATCCATCCAATCCGATGACTTTGGTGAAGGAGATTTTAAGTTGGCGTTGCTCAGACCCCAGATTTGGATTGCTCGGATTGAAGCTCAGAGATACCCGAAAAAAGTGGAGTCTGGGATGTAGATGAGCTGGGTCAAAACAAGAAATTGATCAAGTCTACTACTGGTAAGGGGGAGGGGCTTTATATAAACAGGATGGCTGTGGATTGGGACACAGAAAGCATTGACATGGCTCAACATTGGAACTGAGTCTGCCACTCACAAAAAATCATAACACCTCGTTGACACGGGAGATCCCAAATCCATCCAAATCCAAGCCTGATAGAATAGAAATTGATAGACCATGATAGACTCTATCAAATGGCGGAATTTGGGACTCAGACTTCAAAATGAACAAAGCTCCTCCCATCTCCGGCCATGTCGTGATTTCATTGGTTCCAAGTGGGACACAAGATGACTGTTTCCTCATGTTCCCCTGCCAAACGCATCCACCAAACGCCTTCCCGGAGGTTCCAGCAGTGTGGAGAGACTCGTGCCAAGCTGAAATCAAAGTACAGTCATGAGTGCACATGCTGAAAGTCTAGGAAAGATCAGATTTGTTCCAGGTTCCCAATGCCTGAACCTCCTCTTGTTTCCTGAGGTTCCTGCATCCAGTGGCAACGAAGTTGGAGGCAAGTCCCGCGCGGGCACGTACGTATCTTTGTGCCTTGCCATGACATACTGTTTTTACATCTGTTTACTGTACCTATGCTATTTGATTCTATTTGGCAGATTTTGCATTTTTCAAGATCTTCAAGTTTTCGACAAGGATAAGATATGATAAGATAATATTAAAATATAGGCTAGGTAAGCTTATTATAGATGATGATGATGATGATGATGATGATGATGATGATGATGATGATGATGATAGTTAATATCATACTATTGAGATATTATATCAATATTGAAGATAATATTGTCATATATTGTCAATTGATACTTCCGATGGCTCGGTCATTTAATGCATGTCGTTCAATGATCTCCACATACCTGGAACATCCTGGACTGCCAGGCCGTTCTGCATCGCATGGGATGCCTAGTACACTGCATGAGCCAGGTGCTGATGCAAAACTGGTTGAAACATGTTGAAACGTTGAAACTATCACGATGCCTGGCTGGTAGATGATGATTAGGAAGGAGAATGATTCAGAATCATTCCCAACCTCGCTTCCCCTAAACTCCCTTATGTCAGATTAGTGAATGATTGCAATACGTTATACATATATTCCAGACAATTGACATGGGTGACAGTCTCTGCCTTGCCGTCCAACTGTTGGCCAGGCAAAGGCTTCCAACTACCTGGCTTGACTCCGCAAACTTCCAAAGAGGCCTCAAGTCGCTTGTGGGTGCTTAGCAGCTGTAGGGTGTTGTATGATGGTGTAGCCAGAAACAAGAGATAACAGACAAGATAAACCTAGTCAGAGCTAGAGTTTGTTTGAGTGCTTTTATGCCATTCTGCTTCTTTGATCGTTCTGCGCTGTTCCCGCGGAATATTGTCACAGCCTTGCCGCATTATGTTCTAGAAACTCTCAGACCAGGGCCCTTTCCCTCAGATCCTGCAGGACCTTGACGCAGCAAGCCATGCGAATCTTCTTCGGCGGAAGTCGATTTGAGAGGAGATCGACTGTTGGTTGGTCCTTCTGTGTGCCAGAAGAGCACCTACCATAGACGGGTGACTTGAACCTGGTCCATTAGAAGTTCAAACTCTGCAGCCAACTGAGGGCTAGAATCGGAAGCCGAAGGAAAAGGTCTTAAATGGCTAGCGCGGTTAGCGACTAGCAGCAGAATTTACTGTAAATGAGTGACAAGGTTGTTGCACTTTCAGAGACTCATTCGCAACGGTTGGGGTGAGAGATGTGAGCGCAGTTTTTGCTCGGAATAACAAGAATGAAGGGTGGACGTGGGATTTGCTGAGCATTTAAGCAAACAACGGCTCTGCCTGACTGGCTAGCACAAAAGTTGGCTTCATTGTGTTTGGTTTTGAATTCGTGTTCTTTGGGTGATGCTGAAACTTGTTTGATGTGAGAGGGCCTCATCACGGTGACAGACTCTGCTGACTCGCTTGTTTCGGTTCTGCCGAAGGGGCTGCCAAAAGGCGTATCCCAGCATATACCAGCAGGTTGTGTAGGTTTGGTCCGGTTTGGTGGGTGTCTTGGATGCATCTTGAGTCTCAAGGCAGGACATGTTTCTGAAAGTGATCAAACCTTGCGGTTTCCGCAAGTTGCCTCAGCATCGGGACTCTCTGACTTGCAACCAAGTCACTTTTACCAGCACCGAAGTGTGCTAACTTGTAACCCACATATACATATTAATATACATATACATATACCAACAACATCCAACAACGGCACTGAAGCAGTAAAGGTTGTAGATTTTTGCAACTCTCCAAGGCCATGGGCTCTTGTTCAAGCCGCCCGGATGATGGGCTTTCCGAGTACCAGCAAGATGTAGAGGCCCCCATGTGGCTCTTGAAGGTGGAGGATGTGCTTCGGATGACTCCGAGGCTCTTGCCACATCAAGTGTTGAAGTCTCAACGTCTTCTGGTCAAGTGGAGCCCCAAGATGTTTGCGATCTTCGTCTCGCACCAGTGGCTAGGCTTTAAACATCCTGATCCGAATGGAGAGCAACTGCAAGTGCTTCAAGGCATTCTTAGCAACCTGATTGCACGGAAGCTCAAGCTCGGGGAAGATTGTACGTCTCAATTTATGAAAGGCGTATTGAGTGAGAAAGAATTCAACTGGATTGCAAGTGCATACATTTGGCTCGACTACTTCTCGGTCCCTCAGAAATTGGATGGGTACCTACGTGGACATGGACTTGCAGAGGAACAGTCTCTTTACGTCTATAGCATTCCAGGCTATGTTCAGCGGTGCAACATGTTTGTTGCCTTGACGCCTCAATCCACCCACTGCGACAAGGGAACAGAATGCAACTTCTACAGTTGGCTGGGCATGGCAAACGCCCGGGATGGACACCCCCGGCAGGATATCCTTCCCCTGATCTCTGCAGGGCCATGAATGCAGCTGCCGATTCGACAGCGAAACAACTGGCGCATGATCATGGGGCTGGATACTACACAGTGGCGCAGGAACGACAAGATGCTCTGCGGTGGGCATCTACTGCTGTGCAGCGACAAAGCGTGGTGACACGCGCATGGTGGGACCTTTGCTTACCTCACTTCGTTTATCGAAATGAGGCCTGGCAGATTCGGAACTAGCTGGATGTCATTGGCGTCTTAACTGCGACTTTGTCGTGCAGGTTGACGTCTCATGGAACAACAACAACAACAACAACAACATCTACAGTTGGCTGGGAAGGGGGTGGTGTCGTACAGAACTTTGATGCCATTTCCTCTCATCAAAGATGCCCATTGTTGTAGCCAAGGGTCCTTTGTTGGCAGAATTGTCATCACCTGTATGGCATAGGTACCCAGTATACTCCGGTGAGTTCTCAGAGAAGCTGGACAGAGAGTCGTGTAGCTCAATCATTGAAAAGGCTTTCAGGCACCATATATCCCAGCTGAAGAAGAAACTAAATTTGACCAGCTACCGCTTGTACCTCTCCATATTTGAAGACATGACCGGAAAAGCTGCTCGGACACGCAGTGTCGAAGACTTCCTGAAGGAGTTTGTATTTTCCAAAGTTTCCCAAGGTGGTTCGCTCAGTCCTGTGGCCTGCGCCACTTTGACGGGAGATTCTGAACTGGTGCGCAGCCTCGTTCGTCAAAAGGCCTCCATGCACAGCCGTGCACCGTTGCTGCCAGAGGTGAACAACGCTACAGACTGTGCACCCTTGCACTTGGCCGTGTGGTTCAAAAGCAACAACCTGGAGATTTTGGAGACGCTGTTACAACTCGGAGCTGACCCCAATGACACCACTTCGAATGTAGCCCCTCCTCTGGCCTACTGCCGTTCTGCAGAAGCCGTGAGGCTGTTAGTTCAGTACAAGGCAGATGTCAACTGCCCAGGCGGGCACATCTCGCGATTTTTGCCACTCCAAGGTGTCGCATCCCTCTATGCTCCATGCGAAGTTTTGCAGGCACTGCTCGATCTCCGAGCAAATGTGCATGGTGGTTCTCGAGGTTTTGCATCAATGTCACCGTTGCACCCCCTTACACAAAATACCGTGCGGGCTGACCCCAGCAACGACTTGAAGTCAGCGCAGTTATTGCTGGAGAACAGAGCAGACGTGAACCAAGTGCTGCATCCAGAGGGCGCTATGAGAAGCATTGAATTGATGAGTAGGGCCTACTGCCGAGTCCATTGGGGCAAGCCAAGTCTGGCGATGAGACTGATGCGGGATGGGAGCACAACGCCTTTGGGTTGGTCAGCCATTTTTGGCAACGAACATATGTTGACGTTTCTGCTCCGTGCTCGGGCAGACCCTGACATCCCCAACAACCGGGGTCTCCGACCGATTGATATGGCCCCAGAGTCTTCGAGAATCAGAGAGATTTTGCAAAATCCCTCAGAGCACATCTATTCAATGGAATATGACTCCGAGTTGGTCACCGAGACTTTTTGACCAAACCGAGCTCAGAACATCTAAAAACCTGCTTTTTTGCCACTCAGTCGACTGGTCAAGGGGAATAGGCGTCATCGCCTCACCGTGACCATTTCCAATCATTTTCCTTGTCCTCCTTGGGAGAGGAGGCCAATTCCATCCAATTCCTTCTTGTGAGAAGCCACCAGCCATGATCATCATGATACTATTTTGCATATTTCTGCCAATAACATGTTTGAGCTGCCTCCGGATGGGACAGCAAAAGCCACAAGTAGATTCAAGTAGATCGGGACATGATCGGGACATATCCGGTTCATTCCATTGCTGTGTGTACAGTCTGACTAGAGGCAATTGAACATTGAACATCATTGAAGATTTTGTTGAGAAACCGGTCTGGTGGTATCTCGCAGCGGATTGAAGCGCTTCACGCAAGCTGCTCGCTGCACAGACGTTGGTCGCCCACTGCTGGTTCAAAACCAGTGGGTTTTGAGGCTGCCGAGCTCCAAGCCTTTCGCAGAAAATCACCCAGTGCCCGGTCCATTGATCCAACTTTGTATTGGGAGGTCTGTGATGTTGTATGTTGTAGCCAGAAAGGAAAGATGTCAGACAACATAAGCCATCGTAAGCCTATAATAGTCAGAGCTTGAGTATGTTTGAGTGCTTTTATATGCTTTTAAGCCATTCTGCTTCGATCGTTCTGCTCTGTTCCCGCGGAATTTTGGCACAGCCTTGCCGCAGCATGTCCTGGAAACTGCAGGACCTTGACGCAGCAAGCCATGCGAATCTTCTTCGGCGGAAGTCGATTTGAGAGGAGATCGACTGTTGGGTGGTCCTTCTGTGTGCCAGAAGAGCACTTACCATAGACGGGTGACTTGAACCTGGTCCATTGGAAGTTCTAACTCTGCAGCCAACTGAGGGCTAGAATCGGAAGCCGAAGGAAAAGGTCTTAAACGGCTAGCGCGGTTAGCGACTAGCAGCAGAATTTACTGTAAATGAGTGACAAGGTTGTTGCACTTTCAGAGACTCATTCGCAAGGGTTGGGGTGAGAGATGTGAGCGCAGTTTTTGCTCGGAATAACAAGAATGAAGGGTGGACGTGGGATTTGCTGAGCATTTAAGCAAACAACGGCTCTGCCTGACTGGCTAGCGCAAAAGTTGGCTTCATTGTGCTTGGTTTTGAATTATTTGAATTTGGGTTCTTTGGGTCATGTTGAAAATTGTTTGATGTGAGAGGGCCATGCTTCAGTTTCATGCACCCCTCATTTGCTTGCAGGGAGCGCAGGTACTTAGAATACAACAGCCACTGGATTGTTCAGCACCAATCGGAAATCAAAGTCTCTTGCTGTCTCTTGGCCTTTGCCATCCTTTGCCACGATGGGGACGACTTCCAGTAGTTTCTCTGCTTTGCAGGACATGTGTTGCTCTTTGGCTTTACTTTTGAAATGTCTTGAAGCATCTTGAAGCGTTAAATGTGTTCATCTTTGTCAACGAACTTCGGCTTTCAGTTTCCAGTGGTGAGGAGCCCTTTGATGCCACGCAATTTCAGCAGGCTCAGCTTCTGTGCATCAGATCCCCTGATATCCCATGATGATCTCGGCAGGTTCTTAGCACGTGGCTAGCGCCAATGCGCTTGGAATGCAGCCATCCTCTGCTTGTAGGTTGGGACTCATAGCTATGGGTCAAAAAAAAAAGCCCCAGCGACTGGAACGGTGGATCGCAGATTTTAGCTGTGTTCAGACCTGAATTAGTATGAAGATGTATGAAGTATATGATCGAGGCATCCGATATGTGCGGTACCAAATTTTGACCCAAAGCCACGTGACCAACGCCGATATTTGCTGTGAATCTTGGAAGCAACAGGCTGGTACAACAAAGCTCGAGCTGAAACTGCAGATGGAACGCAGAGCATCGAAGGGTGGGAGACTGGGCTGCTTCGAGACATTGCGACATGATACCGACATGATGCTGCCGTGGTAATCTCTTCACAGACGAAGGCCTGATGATGCCGTGGCGTTTGCCATTTATTCGGTGCCTTGGTGCAACTTACTGCGTCTGGGCAAAGTGCTGCAGAGGCCCAACAGAGACACTTTCCAACATGAAACTTTCTTGACGCCAGAGAGGTGCCACAATTCTTGGAGGTTGTGGGCACCTCAGTTTTGACATGTTTTGACTAATCCCATCACCCTAATATTAAACACCCCATCAATGGTCCCAAAAAA
>CAMXCT020001815.1:47500-130344 GCA_947184155.2 Cladocopium goreaui
TCCGGACCGTAATGTCTTAGGTGCTTGCTTTTTTTGCGGACCGCTGCACGTCTTTCCGGACCGCGATATCTACAATTAGAGTACTTTTTGGGTGCTTGCTTTTCCGGACCGCTGCAAGTCTTTCCGGACCACAATGGCTACAATTAGAATACGTTTTGGGTGCTTGCTTTTCCGGACCGCTGCACGTCTTTCCGGACCGTAATGTCTACAATAAGAGTACGTTTTGGGTGCTTGCTTTTCCGGACCGCTGCAGGTCTTTCCGGACCACAATGTCTACAATTAGAGTACGTTTTGGGTGCTTGCTTTTCCGGACCGCTGCACGTCTTTCCGGACCGCGATATCTACAATTAGAGTACTTTTTTTGGTGCTTGCTGTTCCGGACCGCTGCAGGTCTTTCCGGACCACAATGACTACAATTAGAGTACGTTTTGGGTGCTTGCTTTTCCGGACCGCTGCAGGTCTTTCCGGACCGTAATGTCTACAATTAGAGTACGTTTTGGATGCTTGCTTTTCCGGACCGCTGCATGTCTTTCCGGACCACAATGGCTACAATTAGAGTACTTTTTGAGTGCTTGCTTTTCCGGACCGTTGCACGTCTTTCCGGACCGCATGTGTTTCAAGTACAATCTGTTTTGAGTCCCTTCTTTTGGATGTCTTAAGAACTAGGTAGCCCCATAACCGGCCCCAAAAGAGGTCTGAAACCAGTTCGACACATCTTCCTGCTCACCGTCTCAAGACTTCTTCTTTCTCTCTGTCTCTTTCTCCCTTCTCTTCTTTCTTTTCCCGTTTTTTCCTGTTTTTTCTCCAAAGCTGAGGTAGCCTACGGACAAAAAGAGGTCTGAAACCACTCTGAAACACCCCGCTGCTCACCATTTACAACGCTCTCTCTCTCCTCTCCCTCTTCCTCTCTCTGTCTCTCTCTCTCTCTGTCTCCCTGTCTCTCTCTCTCTCTCGCCTTCTGTTTGTCTCCATCTCTGTCTCGTGCTGTCCTCTTTTCCCGACCGCTGCATGTCTTTCCGGACCGTAATGTCTACAATAAGAGTACGTTTTATGTGCTTGCTTTTCCGGACCGCTGCATGTCTTTCCGGACCGTAATGTCTACAATAAGAGTACGTTTTGGGTGCTTGCTTTTCCGGACCGCTGCATGTCTTTCCGGACCGTAATGTCTACAATAAGAGTACTTTTTGGGTGCTTGCTTTTCCGGACCGCTGCAGGTCTTTCCGGACCACAATGGCTACAATTAGAGTACGTTTTGGGTGCTTGCTTTACAATTAGAGTACTTTTTTGGTGCTTGCTTTTCCGGACCGCTGCAGGTCTTTCCGGACCACAATGGCTACAATTAGAGTACGTTTTGGGTGCTTGCTTTTCCGGACCGCTGCATGTCTTTCGGTCTACAATTAGAGTACGTTTTGGGTGCTTGCTTTTCCGGACCGCTGCATGTCTTTCCGGACCACAATGGCTACAATTAGAGTACGTTTTGGGTGCTTGCTTTTCCGGACCGCTGCATGTCTTTCCGGACCACAATGGCTACAATTAGAGTACGTTTTGGGTGCTTGCTTTTCCGGACCGCTGCAGGTCTTTCCGGACCGCGATATCTACAATTAGAGTACGTTTTGGGTGCTTGCTTTTCCGGACCGCTGCATGTCTTTCCGGGCCGCAATGTCTACAATTAGAGTACTTTTTGAGTGCTTGCTTTTCCGGACCGCTGCTCATCTTTCCGGACCGCAATGTCTACAATTAGAGTGCGTTTTGGGTGCTCGCTTTTCCGGACCGCTGCATGCCTTTCCGGACCACAATCGCTACGATTAGAGTACGTTTTGGGTGCTTGCTTTTCCGGACCGTTGCACGTCTTTCCGGACCGCATGTGTTTCAAGTACAATCTGTTTTGAGCCCCTTCTTTTGGATGTCTTAAGAACTAGGTAGCCCCATAACCGGCCCCAAAAGATGTCTGAAACCAGTTCGACGCATCTTCCTGCTCACCGTCTCAAGACTTCTTCTTTCTCTCTGTCTCTTTCTCCCTTCTCTTCTTTCTTTTCCCGTTTTTTCCTGTTTTTTCTCCAAAGCTGAGGTAGCCTACGGACAAAAAGAGGTCTGAAACCACTCTGAAACACCCCGCTGCTCACCATTTACAACGCTCTCTCTCTCCTCTCCCTCTTCCTCTCTCTGTCTCTCTCTCTCTCTGTCTCCCTGTCTCTCTCTCTCTCGCCTTCTGTTTGTCTCCATCTCTGTCTCGTGCTATCCTCTTTTCCCGACCGCTGCATGTCTTTCCGGACCGTAATGTCTACAATAAGAGTACGTTTTAGGTGCTTGCTTTTCCGGACCGCTGCGCGTCTTTCCGGACCGCGATATCTACAATTAGAGTACTTTTTGGGTGCTTGCTGTTCCGGACCGCTGCAGGTCTTTCCGGACCACAATGGCTACAATTAGAATACGTTTTGGGTGCTTGCTGGTCCGGACCGCTGCATGTCTTTCGGACCGTAATGTCTACAATAAGAGTACGTTTTGGGTGCTTGCTTTTCCGGACCGCTGCAGGTCTTTCCGGACCGCAATGCCTACAATTAGAGTACGTTTTGGGTGCTTGCGTTTCCGGACCGCTGCAGGTCTTTCCGGACCGCGATATCTACAATTAGAATACTTTTTTGGGTGCTTGCTTTTCCGGACCGCTGCAGGTCTTTCCGGACCACAATGGCTACAATTAGAGTACGTTTTGGGTGCTTGCTTTGTCTCTGTCTCTTTCTCCCTTCTCTTCTTTCTTTTCCCGTTCTTTCCTGTTTTTTCTCCAAAGCTGAGTTAGCCTAAGGACAAAAAGAGGTTTGAAACCACTCTGAAACACCCGCTGCTCACC
The DNA here is from genome assembly GCA_947184155.2 of Cladocopium goreaui. Lineage (NCBI taxonomy): Eukaryota > Dinophyceae > Suessiales > Symbiodiniaceae > Cladocopium > Cladocopium goreaui. The sequence goes on from CAMXCT020001815.1 coordinate 50,346, forward strand.
ATTTACAACGCTCTCTCTCTCCTCTCCCTCTTCCTCTCTCTGTCTCTCTCTCTCTCTCTGTCTCTCGTGCTATCCTCTTTTCCCGACCGCTGCATGTCTTTCCGGACCGTAATGTCTACAATTAGACTACGTTTTGGGTGCTTGCTTTTCCGGACCGCTGCATGTCTTTCCGGACCGTAATGTCTACAATAAGAGTACGTTTTGGGTGCTTGCTTTTCCGGACCGCTGCAGGTCTTTCCGGACCACAATGGCTACAATTAGAGTACGTTTTGGGTGCTTGCTTTTCCGGACCGCTGCATGTCTTTCCGGACCATAATGTCTGCAATTAGAGTACGTTTTGGGTGCTTGCTTTTCCGGACCGCTGCACGTCTTTCCGGACCACAATATCTACAATTAGAGTACGTTTTAGGTGCTTGCTTTTCCGGACCGCTGCAGGTCTTTCCGGACCGCGATATCTACAATTAGAGTGCGTTTTGAGTGCTCGCTTTTCCGGACCGCTGCATGGCTTTCCGGGCCGCAATGTCTACAATTAGAGTACGTTTTGGGTGCTTGCTTTTCCGGACCGCTGCATGTCTTTCCGGGCCGCAATGTCTAAAATTAGAGTGCGTTTTGAGTGCTCGCTTTTCCGGACCGCTGCATGCCTTTCCGGACCGCAATCGCTACGATTAGAGTACGTTTTGGGTGCTTGCTTTTCCGGACCGTTGCACGTCTTTCTGGACCGCATGTGTTTCAAGTACAATCTGTTTTGAGTCCCTTCTTTTGGATGTCTTAAGAACTAGGTAGCCCCATAACCGGCCCCAAAAGAGGTCTGAAACCAGTTCGACGCATCTTCCTGCTCACCGTCTCAAGACTTCTTCTTTCTCTCTGTCTCTTTCTCCCTTCTCTTCTTTCTTTTCCCGTTTTTTTCCTGTTTTTTCTCCAAAGCTGAGGTAGCCTACGGACAAAAAGAGGTCTGAAACCACTCTGAAACACCCCGCTGCTCACCATTTACAACGCTCTCTCTCTCCTCTCCCTCTTCCTCTCTCTGTCTCTCTCTCTCTCTCTCTCTCGCCTTCTGTTTGTCTCCATCTTCCATCTTCCTCTCTCTCTTCTCTCTATCTCTCTCTCTCTCTCTCTTTCCCTCTTCCTCTCTCTGTCTCTCTCTCTCTCTCTTTCTCTACCTTTTCTCTTTCTTTTTTCATCTCCCAAAGCTGGGGGTACCCAAAAAACAAGCCCAAAAGAGGTCTGAAACCACTCTGAAACCCCTTCCTGCTCACCATCTCCGGGCTGCTGCTGCATGTCTTCCGGACCGCGTTGGCTGCTTTATCTCTATCTATCTATCTATCTATTTATCTATCTATCTATCTATCTGCTCCTTTTTCTTTGGATGGCCTATTTACCACCCTGGTTATCTATGTTTATCAACTCGAGATATTAATATTTAAGATCTAAATCAGATACGGTAGTAGTAGTAGTAGTAGTAGTAGTAGTAGTAGTAGTAGTAGTAGTAGTAGTAGTAGTAGTGGTTATATATATATAGTAACATTACTGTATTGGATTTTTTTTCTGAAAACATGCCACCCCAAAAATCACATAGTTGATCGTCATGGCTTTGTTCCATAAATAGTTTCGGGTTTACATTCCGTTTCCAGACAGTACCCTTCTACTTCCCAGTACTACTGTGTACTACTAAGCTTGCACAAAATCCTTCCCAGTACTACTTTGTACTACAAAGCTTGCACAAACCACTTCCCAGTACTACTTTGTACTACAAAGCTTGCACAAACTACTTCCCAGTACTACTGTGTACTACAAAGCTTGCACAAACCACTTCCCAGTACTACTGTGTATTACAAAGCTTGCACAAAGCACTTCCCAGTACTACTGTGTACTACAAAGCTTGCACAAAGCACTTCCCAGTACTACTGTGTACCACAAAGCTTGCACAAAACACTTCCCAGTACTACTTTGTACTACAAAGCTTGCACAAACTACTTCCCAGTACTACTGTGTACTACAAAGCTTGCACAAACCACTTCCCAGTACTACTTTGTACTACAAAGCGTGCACAAACTACTTCCCAGTACTACTGTGTACTACAAAGCTTACACAAACTACTTCCCAGTACTACTGTGTACTACAAATAACCCTTTGGGTACTGAGCATTAAATATTTGGTTGTCAACAGAAGGTCTAAAACAGGTCTGAAACAGGTCTGAAACAGTCAAAACGTTGCTGGGTAAAGAGATATATATAGAGAGAGAGATAGAGGGAGATGTGGAAAGATAGAAAAAGAGAAAAAGAAACAGGATTCTTTTAACAAGTATGACCCCGTTGGTCTACGAGTATCTAACTTGGCTTCTTAGGGCCGTGACCTGGCAGTAACATTACTGTATTGGAAATTGTTTTTCTGAAAACATGCCACCCCAAAATCACATAGTTGATCGTCATTGCTTTGTTCCATAAATAGTTTCGGGTTTACATTCCGTTTCCAGACAAGCACCCTTCTACTTCCCAGTACTACTGTGTACTACTAAGCTTGCAAAAAATCCTTCCCAGTACTACTTTGTACTACAAAGCTTGCACAAACCACTTCCCAGTACTACTTTGTACTACAAAGCTTGCACAAACTACTTCCCAGTACTACTGTGTACTACAAAGCTTGCACAAACCACTTCCCAGTACTACTGTGTACTACAAAGCTTGCACAAACTACTTCCCAGTACTACTGTGTACTACAAAGCTTGCACAAACTAATTCCCAGTACTTCTTTGTACTGCAAAGCTTGCACAAACTACTTCCCAGTACTACTTTGTACTACAAAGCTTGCACAAACCACTTCCCAGTACTACTTTGTACTACAAAGCTTGCACAAACTTCCCAGTACTACTGTGTACTACAAAGCTTGCACAAACCACTTCCCAGTACTACTGTGTACTACAAAGTTTGCACAAACTACTTCCCAGCACTACTTTGTACTACAAAGCTTGCACAAAGCACGTTCCAGTACTACTTTGTACTACAAAGCTTGCACAAAGTACTTCCCAGTACTACTTTGTACTACAAAGCTTGTACAAAGCACTTCCCAGTACTACATTGTACTACAAAGCTTGCACAAAGCACTTCCCAGTATACTGTGTACTACAAAGCTTGCAGAAACTACTTCCCAGTACTACTTTGTACTACAAAGCTTGCACAAACTACTTCCCAGTACTACTTTGTACTACAAAGCTTGCACAAACTACTTCCCAGTACTACTTTGTACTGCAAAGCTTGCACAAAGCACTTCCCAGTACTACTGTGTACTACAAAGCTTGCACAAAGCACTTCCCAGTACTACTTTGTACTTCAAAGCTTGCACAAAGCACTTCCCAGTACATTGTGGCAGCAATTCAGAAAAGGAAGAAATAAGTGCCTACAAATGAAGACCCTATCTATTGTAAACGTCACTTGAGCCAGACATGCCTCATCAAATGCAAAGTAAACTAAATTAGTATTCGGATATGATTTTGCGCTAAAACCCTGGGAAGCGCAAGAAGGCGCAAGGGCGAGCGCAAGATGGATAAAGTAACGCAAAAAACTACTTAGGTTTAGAACAGCCCCCATATAACTATTATTAATATAACTATTAGTTTAATTAATATATAACTATTTAACTATTAGTTTAGTTAATATAGTTTATATAACGATTATTAAACTCTAATTAAACTATATTAAACTATTGCCCATGAATATTGTCTATATTATTATTTATTATATTGCCCTTCCTTTTGGTCAAAGCCACTTATTTGTGATGCGTCCCTCAAGTTCTACGTGGTAAAGCGCATGCTCTTCGATTTGACCCATAGCATCCTGACCTTCTTGAAGCAGAGATCCCTAATTGGTGAAGCAAAAATGCGATACTGTATGAATATGTATCTAAGACTAAGATATCAATTGGTTGTATATAATTTAGTTGTATATCTAAGACTATCATAATGGTAATATATATATATACAATATATATATACGTAGAGATCAACTGTAATAAGAACTATAATAGGTTCCCTCATCACAAGTTCTTGAAATTTTGCGCGCCCTCGGCATGGCACAAATGCCTGGCCGACCACTTCACCACTTCGGTCGGTGTCCGACAGAGCGGTCTGTGGATTGACGTCATAGCGACCCTCCGAGCAGCCATAGAAGATGGTGGGTTTAGTTTACTCCATAAAGTGGTATTTTACCACATAAACATGGTGTTGTATCCCATACTTGTAGGACTTAAACATACGAATTTAAAGCATTTTTTGAGCGGTATTTGAGGATCTAGGTGTGTATACCCGCGCAGGTTCAATGGGAAGTCCTTCGTGATCGCCGACAGTGGTTTCTCGACGACCCGCGTTCACAAAAACACAACGGAAAACGGTGGGAGATGTGGACGTGTTTTTTGCTGTTTTGTTTGGTGAATTTTGGTGTCTTGGTTTCTAATTTGAAGTTTATGGGGATGATGATTCCCTAGCGATAACAAATTATTACAGCGGACAGATTTTTTTTTTTCCGGCCCCTGAAGCATCACACCAAGAACTTTTTACGAAGTGTAAGCGCAACTTCGCCGTGAGAAGCATATTCCTGTCCCATAGGATCCATGGTGCTGGTATATATACTAACATGACTGGGGGATATTTATGGGATCCATGTTACCATATATAGCAGCACCATGGATCCGTCATGGGTGTTGGATGTCTCTGTCGTTTGTTGATTTCATGGATTCTCCACAACTTGGGGTGTCTCCAGATCTTGGATCCTGTGTAAACCACCAATCTGTGCCACACACCACAGATTTGTAGCCTATATCATAATATATATGATCATATGGTATATCATATTATAATATGATATAATATGATGGTATATCCATTATGGTATAATATATCCATATGGTATAATATCATATTATATCATCATATACCAGCCCTTAGTGATATTTAGAGTCTTTGGAGCTGTTGATATACACTCATTCCCAGCTTGATGTGTTTTTCGTTAAGCCGTGTTAAGCCCCTGACCGGTGAGGTTATGTGATCAAAGACACCCATGGGGAGTGGCTGGAAGTGGGTCTGGGATCTCAGGGTCGGATCCTCTGCCACTTCGCTGAGGTTTTGAAAAAGTGCGGCGAAAGAATCCACCTAAGTCTTGTTTGGGTCAATGGGTACTCTCAAACCCCTTGGTCGCACCATCTCAGTTGTAAAGCCAGAATTAGTTGGGGAAGTCAGTGCGGCAAAGTCGATCCAAGACTTAGGTTCTATCTGGATCCGATCCAAGATTTCCATGTTGATTCCATTACATGCCGCAAAACTTGTTGAACAAACAACTAACAAAGATACATTGCTTTCAAGTATATTGGCTATCCTCATCCTTACAAAAAAATCATGATGACCCCCCAATAACCACGTTTTTTTTCAAAATTGCCTCCACCCAACGCCCTGCCATGCTGCAGAGGCTTCGACGTGCGCAAGTTTCCCTTTTTATTTGTTGATGCTCGACTGGCACCTGCGGGGACGGATGGTGTCCGGCGATTCGGTTCACATCCCCTGAATTCTTCGTTGACCCATGGATGACTTGTTGCTGCAATTTGGGGAAACAAAAACAAACTGTTTGTTTCTTCGGTTGTGAATTGTGTAACTGCCAAGGTCAGCATCACGACTTGGATGAACTTCAACAAGTCAAGTGGCTTCCAATGGGAGCCAAGCGCATGCCAAATAATCATCTAATGGATCGTTTCCTTGTCAGAAGGATGCACCTTGACTTCGACCCAGCAGACAACGCCAAGAGAGCCCTTGAGAGATTCTGTGTTTTGTCGTTTCTTAATTCATAATGTTAATCTAGACTCATGATGATCGACCAGTAGACCAAAAAAGCGTTTGACCCTACCAGCTGGTGCTACTTTCCATGCCCCGAGTTTCTTTCGCCAAAGGAAGTGCTGTACAACTTTCGTGACTTCATTCCAAAGGCGGGGTTGGCGCATGGCCGACCTGGCCAAGGTCTGAAAATTCATGGAGGTTTGGATTGGAAAAAGCATGGAACTAGATTGTGGGTGTTCCATTGCCGTGTTTGATTGCCGGAATGGTAAATGAATATCAGAAAATATCATAATCAGTTATATATATATATACATTTTATATATATATATATACACCCTATGGATCCAAACACTGTCTAAGAAGGTACGGCTAACCCCCCAAATCATACCCCAGTCCCACTTCCTAAGAAGGTATTTGGATCCATAGGGATATATAAATACATTCAATATATGCTGCCATCGACCTATATAAAAGATGCTTCTTTTCCATTGCTGCGGCTGGCTGCTGCTGTTGTCGTTGTGTCTCATGTGGAGATTTCCTAAGTCATGGGGGTACATGTACCTCCAATTCATCCAAGTCATTAGACCATAACTTACAGGTAGTATTGAAACCCGTGGTGACTTTGGGATCCTACATTTTAAGAAAGCCCCCTGTGTTTAATTTATGTACGTATATTTGTTCGTGCTTTAGTGGTTTCCAGTATGTGTTTTTTTGGTTGTGGAGCTGTCAGCATGATGCCAAAGATGTCCAAGGGAAGCTTCTTGTAATGCGGACCACTTTGAGGGAGTGGGGGCATGCATGCATGTTCTTTCTGTTTTGTAATCATCATATATATATATATATGGGTAAATTCTAACGACCTCACTGCGACCTCACTGGAATCATGGTTAATAAGGGAAATCATCCCCAAATGGCCTTAATTCAGGTTGAGCAGAACAGGCCGCTTCTTGCGCATGCTGGGAAGTGGTCTGCAAACAATGTGGCCTTAATTCAGGTTAGTGAAATATTTTAATTTACCCAGATATATGTATATACATACAAGCTTGTGGGTTGCTAGTTCACATTGAACAGCGGCTTCCAGCGGCTTCCAGGCGAAGTGTCACTATGGTTTTACTGTGCAGGCGTTGCCGCCGGGAACGCTGATGGACCGTTGCATTTTTTCCCACCAATAGTAGTTAATGTCAATAGATTCTGAAATGTGTGTTGTGGGGTTTGCACATATTTAGTAATAAATTGTAATCATACTATATTATAATACGGAAAACAGTACTGTAACTGCGAAATAGTCACTGTGTGTGTGTGCGTGGTGTGTGTGTGTGCGCATGAAGGGTTGATTTGTGTGATTGCATATACCCTCTGGTAAACATACAGAAAACGAAAGATCCACCATGTTATAGCTGGGTAAATCAACTATTTCGATTGGGCCATGGCTTCAATAGCTATATAATGCTATATAGCAAATTACCAGAGGCTAAATGAAACATTAATTCACTAATTTTTAGCCATCAGCAACCACCATTAATCACCATTCATGGTGAGCGTTTCTCGAAACTCAAAACCGAAAACGGCGCCATTGAGCTGGGCCACCCTGCTGATGTGAGCAGTTTTTAAAGAGGTGCTGCTGGTCGATGATTGTGGGGGGTGATACTACTCGTAGCATAATTATGTATATATATATTATATATATATATATACATATTATGCATATATATATATTATATAATTACTGTATATATATAATTATATAATATAATTATATATATATGAGGAATTATCACAATCCATATACCAGCAATCGCTATCAACCAGTATCAGTAGAATGGATTGACATTTCGGGTAATCCATGGTAATCCAAATACAAGGGATATTGTTGATGTATATTCCATTCAAACACCTCCCTTAAAGAATGGTTGTGCTGAACATTGCACACGTCGCTGGTTGACGTTTCTTGACCTGGAGGCAGTCGAGGACGAAGACATGCCTGAGGGGATCATTTGTGCCTCGGCCCCTATGGAGAGTGTTGCTGGGTCCCGAATTTTCAGAGGTAAACTAATCAAAAAAAACTAATCATGAGATGGAAATTTGGAACAATCCTAGAAAATGATCAATGGATATCAATGGCGGATGTTCCATATTTCAATTTACTGGGAGCCGGGAAGGGGTGCCAAAAGTTACGAATTGTTCACAGGGTTGGCCAGCTGCATGAACCTTTCATGGGTGGTGTTGAGTTGATTTCTTCGTTGAAAAATGCCCTGGCGAGTGAGAAAATTGCTGGGTTTGGATAAAAAATGCTTCATTTCTGAGCTGTTGTTTTCCAGATGCTCCATGTATGTTGTTTTCATCAATATCAATTGATATGTTTGATACTGAACGGAACATGTCAACTACCATCAACTACCTACAACCCTTTTACATAGTGTTCTGCATGGTTTAAGCTAAGACAGCTGCCAACCTTCGACTCTGAGGTGATGTATACATGTCGGGCATTAACATTCTGGATGACCCCATTGAAATTGAAGTTTTGTCGATGACTCACCGTGTCGCCAACGCGCCCACTTGGCATCGTTGAAACAACGGCCGCCCGGGAAAATTGCCACGGGGGCGGAGGCTGCTTGGAATTGCCGGAAGTCATTGAAATGACTAGTGAGAAGAAGAAAGACATTGTATAGTGACAAAGTCGGTGACAAAGCCAGATAGTTCTAGGGTCGGAAGATGTCACAGTGTCTCGCACTGGCCAACATTTATTGAGTATACCGTAGTGGGACCGCGGGTGGACCGATTATTCACTTCTCGGATTCATGCACAGAGTTTCGTTCAATCTTTGAACCCCAAGTTTCACCAATTGATTCTGTTTTCTTTGTCTTTTTGATGATCATTGAAGCGTTCTACCTGAAAATAGAGATTATCAACGATGGTTCAACAGAAGTGGTACGAGATATCAATGCGTTTAATGCTTGCCCAAGACTGGATTGAACATTGATTGAACCATGAAAAACGGAGATTTCAATAGATTTCACCATGGTTTTTTGGTCGATTTCACCTAAAAATTGCACCATGAAAAACCCACCGGAAGGCGGGCCGCACCGGACGGTTACCACACCCCTACGGAAAGGCTGTGCTCGTGGCCCACGGCCTCTTGCCTCAATGGATTGGTTGGGTTGGGGCACCATGGTTTTTACCACGAGAATCCATAACATATATACATTATAATACAATACAAATACAATACACATACACATACAAATACAAATACAATACAATACATACATCGTACATACACACATATATATAGTTATTATATTATAACATTATGGAGTTTTTGTAGATGATTTAATCTGTTCTACATGACATGTCTGGGATTCCCCAGTTTCCAGGGGCTTCCTGTAGATGTTCCCTTCAACCTTTAAGCTCAAGGCGTTGCATGTGCGGTTCCAAACGAAATCGCTAAGTTGGTGAAGATAACTCCAACATCACTATGGTTTATGATACACAAATAACGAACTATTCGTGGGGTGAATCTGAACCAAGTTAGCTATTGTTTAGGGCCGCGCATTGTTGGAGACACCAATCGAATTGTAGTTGAATGGATTTCCATTGGGGGCATCTTTTCAAGATGGAGCAAAAATCCTTTGCCAGGTGAAATTGTCAGGCCTTTCTCAATATGATATGGGGCAAGCTTTCCTTTGGCCATTATTTTCTATTGGATTGGTTCAAGGGAACATCACAGGACACCTCCATTTTTCATGGGAAAACCCGGCCTGGTTTCCGATTAAGATTTTCCCTCACAACAATGAATTGAGGAGTCAAGCGCAATTTCGTTTTTGTGTCCTGTGGGTCATCCCAACATGAAACTGATTCCAAGTTTAAAATCTATAGCAAGCCCAACATAGATATAAAGAAAGTACATAAAAGTACCTATGTCATGTAATATTAAATATTAGATATGTAATATATCTATCTTTAGATATCTAAAATTGTAATACATATCTGTCCTATTTCTTTTGGGGGGGGTACTATATTGCCATCCCGATGTTTCGACCTCGATCTAGGTCGAGAAATCGCCAAAGTCACCCATGGCTTCATGAAAGAGATTGGCATTTCCAAGTACAAATCCTTGGTTTGGGCCTTAATTCCAGGTGCTTCAAAGGAAAAATCTGCAGGGTATACCCATGTAATCCCATGTATACCCCCAATATTTGAGTTTAGAACAATTTCGTTCATTATTTCACTTAGAGATTTTTAGCGCGCCTTCAGCGACAGTGACACCGGGATGGCTTGAAACCACCAAAAAATCCATAGGAATCAACTGGTTTCCATTGCATATGCCGCTGAGGGATGGGGCAGCCCGAATCTGCCCGGATCTCGGTCCATTTCCATCGCAAACGATTCGGCCGGCGACAGATGTTGATGACGATGCTGTTGATGATGTTGATGATGTTGGTAGGTGATGAGGATGAGGATGGGATGATGATGATGATGATGATCATCATCATCATCATTTCTGGGATTATATATATATATATATCATCAAGTTTCACCGCCATAATAGAACATGTGAAAAAAACAACGCTGCTGATCAAACGCGGCCAGGGAGGACGTGGCTAGCCTCGCGGATCCGAGCCGCAGGACCGGGTCCTGCGGCTCGCAGTCAGAAAACACCGGGCCGTTTGTTTTAAAAGATCACTTGGGATGGAATAGTATAAAACACATATAATATCATATAACCCACTTGGGATGGAATAGATTGGAATAGTATAAAACACATACCCATAGGATCCATGGTGCTGCTATATATGGTGACATAGATCCCATCAATATACCCCAAATGTTAGCATATATATATATATATATCATACATGGATCCTATGAGATATAATATTGTGATGATATATTGGAATATGTTCACTTGGGATGGATCTTTCACATTTTACTAAGATATATTGTTCCATCCAGGTTTGTAAGATATCGGGGATGGAACAAAACACGAAAGTCATCGAAAATCACTTGTACTTGGACTCCACCATTTGCAGTGCAAAATAACAGCTACTCCTTGGGCTGGAGATTTTAAATCTGTCGCTGGAGCTTGCCACAGAAACACTCTGGACCCATGGAACTTTAAAATGCATCCCATTTCTCGGTCAATATGTGTCTTGCTGTTGTGGATTGTTTGTGATTGTTTTTTTTGAAGACCAGCCTTGCCTACTTTTTTGTCATTGAAAGTATGAGGCTTGCTGAAACAGCACGTTTCATTGCATTGCCATCTCAAACTAGAGTGGCAGTATGTCAAGAAATGACAATGAACTATGGTTTTCGGACAAGGGTAAGGTTGGCTCTGCTCGAAATTGCGGATACTCCTCGCTGGTTTTCTTGAGGCATGCAGGTTCAGTCGTACGCTTGATCAATCCGGGTAGACTGTTTGAAACGGCAATTTAATGAGTCTCCTCTTTCCAATATCCCGTTTCAATTGCAAAGTGAAACCTTGCAGGTGCTTTGCCCAAGCAAGAAGTAAATTGTGTTTGATCTATTTACTGATTAACGTTGGTTATAGACGAATAGATCATATGCTGGCAAGAGACCCCTTTTTCAATCACATCCATCAAGGTCGTTGCTTTCAGCCTAATACATCATAACATCAAATTTGGATTCATTCAAAGTGATGTCATGCAAATTTCATTATATAGGAATGGTTTTGAGATGTTTTAACATGGTTTAACGATTTATTGCAGTCCTATACCCAGTCCATGGTGCAGTCGACTGTCAGGACATCGCATAGCTGGGTCGATGACCTCCAAAGTGATGAGGTAGTTCCCCTGGCCCCGGGAACTTGTGACATGGGGAACTGCGAAATTTTCGCCGCATCCTCATGGGTAAATTGTAACGACCTCACTGCGATCGAAGCCGCTTGAATGATGGTTAGGATTCGGGGAACTATCCCAACATAGCCTTATTTCAGGTTAGCAAATTATTATAATTTACCCAGATCCTTTGTTGGGCTAGTCATAGGTTTTTTCGGGGATCTACACAGTTGAATGATTCGAATGTATAGAGAAGATGGTACGCACCATCTCGGCCGGAACATGACTTTCTCAACTAGGAGATGGGTGTTTTCTGGCGTTGAAGCATGCAATTTTGGGTCCACTCTGGATCCAGTTTTGGAAATCTTGCAGGGATCATGCCAGCTCCAACGAAAACAGCTTTGGTTTAGGTCGAGTCCTCGTGAATTCAAAGCTTAGGTTTGGTTGAGCGTGTATAGTTCTCTACCATCATCATCAATCATCTGCATCCCTTAAAGAAATGGTCGTCCATGATGCATTGCAGGGGTAAATGACCGTTCTGCTTTGGGGACTTGATGATGAGCAGATTTGGATGGCAACTTGCCTATGGTCCACGCCAGAAAGGTGCAAATGTGTGGTACAGGTACATTTTATGTGAGCATGTTCGGACATGACATCGTTATTGAAATGTTTGTTGCAATAAATGACATTTGAAAATTCATTGTATAAATCATAAACATGCAGTACTTATTTAATATTATATGTATCTACATGTATTTATTTACAGCATATATGTTTCCAATACTGTCATTCTTGGACCAATGATGCACATGAACCATGGATTTTCTTCATGTTTCTCACTTCCCATCTGGCTCCTTTGAACCGAGAACTTCCCTTTTTTTCATTCCTGAAATTGCTGACGATCGCTGATGAAGAAGACATCCAGATGTTTGTCGACAAAAAAACAGAAGCATTGTTTATCATCCTTGTTTATTATGGTTTCTCTTTTGTTTAAACAAAGAATGACTTACTGTTCATTGATTATTATTTACAGCAATTCATGTCAATCCCTTATTGTAGAGTGATTTATTGTGATTAAATTTCAGATATCTTGTGGGAGAATATGGCGATATCTAGGATTAATGGTGATTATTATCCCATATGAATGGTGTATAGATATATCACCACTATATCTAATATATCTTGTAAATCCCATTTTCAGATATCCAGTGGTGATTTCATGGGATTTAATGGGATCTAAGCCACATCCGACCATCCATTTTCAGGTGAAATCGCGGCAACGTCAGGAGGCGCCGTTGGTTTTTGTCCGTCGGGAGTAACGTTACAACATGGAGGTATCCCAAAATGGATGGGTGTATACTGGAAAAAAAGCAAACAAACATGGATGATTTGGGGAAAAGCTCTATTTTTGGAAACCTCTTTCTAGTATATGTTAATATAACATATACATAAATGTGATCATATTCTGTGGATTCGATAACATGTGATCGCTTTAACAGTGATTAAAATGTCATATATGGGGGGTTTTCCTAAGTCATGGGGTTTCCCCGTGCATCGTCCAAGTCATTAGACCATGACTTAGTATTGAAACCCATAGGGGCTTGGGAATCCCCATTTCAAGAAACCATTATATATATAATTATATATAATTATGTATATTTAAATCGTTTTGATTTTGGTTGTAATCATTATTATAATCAGATTATATTACTATCAGGTACTATGGTAATGATAATGAGAATGTTAATAGTATGTGTATGATGATTGTCATATAATGTTAACCACTATTATCATTATAACCACTATTATCATTATATGGTGCTACTACCAATTATCATTTTAATGTGTTATGATGATGATTATATGTGTAGAGCACCCCCCAGAAAGATAGAACAGTGTGTTTCCAGGATGTGAAAACAATGATGTGTTCCCTATGATTTTACAGAAAACCCATGCCTTCTCTTTTATAAATATATATGCATACACAAAGCTTTGATTCTAGTCGTAATCATGACATCATTATCAGTTATATTGATGATAATGTGTGTTTTGATAGTGGTATCCATGATTACTATGACTGCACAAAAACAAATATTCTCATTATCATCAGAAGAATAATGATAGTAATGATGATCATCAGAATTCCCTATTTTTGGAACGATTCAAACACCACCGGGAAGGAAAACTCCACTGTTCGGATGCACTTTGTGGTTTCCTGCTTTGCACATTCTCCCTTGAACACACTCGGTCCACCCTGTTTTTTTTGGTTTAGGAGGATTTACCACGAATCAATTGCCATAGTAATTTCAATGTTGAGAGGGACATAATGATCCATTAATTTTGGGCGTTCCCTATTTTCAGTAAGAACCATATTCCCATGTTGTTGGTGTGGTGACAGTAATTTCCTGATGTTTCATGGTTCAAAATTGGTGCCAAAATGACTGCGGTTTACTACCAACAATTGAAAGAAACCATGGCCATGATGGTGTTTCTATGTGTTTCTCCTCGGTCTAAACGGCAAAAGCATCCCCTATCCTAAGGCCCAAGTTTCATCAAGTTTCTGCACATGGCCTCAACCAAAATCCTTTCAAAGTCCCTAGGATTATGTATATATATATATATATACCTTCTGGTAATTTAACATAGCTATTGAAAATACCACATTTATAGTTGATTTACCCATTAAAGATGGTGATTTTCCATAGCTATGTTAGTTTACCAGAGGGTATATATATGTTGATTGAGCTATCGGTTGTGGGCCATGGATTCCACATGTTGCAGCAACATATCTCTCAGGCAGGCCAGCGCCTCGACGCGGCGCTGGGGGCCCCCGTGCGGCGCTTGAGGTGGGATTTATGGATCTTCATCCCCTTAACAAATGGTATTTTATAGGTATTGATCCATAGCCATATATATATATATGCATAGTTATATATATATGTATACATATATATATATATTACTGTATTCTTGTCATCAATATTCTATTCATCTTATATTTATATTGTTTAATGTGTTTTTAATTTGACGAGTTTTGTTTCTACTATTGCATATATGTATACTGTGTATATATATATACAGACAAATACTTATTATGCATTCAGTATGTGTTTTTGGCAGGGACAACTTTTTGATGGGTCTATTTCGTAAAATAATAATTAAGAAAAACAGTGTTTCACCAATGCGGATTTGACAATCATGATTTGTGGGGTACCCATGGGTACTTGAACTCAAGATTCCAAAACTAAAGATTATTACATTGACCGATACAACATTTGGGTGAATAGTTGAATAGTATGTTGATTTGTGTTGCCATACATAAGGTAAGATGATTGACAATTGAACCCCAGCATCTTTTGTTACATTGGCACACTTTGTAACGGGGGCTAACAGATCTGGGTCTTCCCTGGACTCCTTAACCCACAAAAAAAAAACAGACAGGCGTTGGTTTGATATCAACCAACCATGCGAAAAACATGATCAATCCTGCAGACATGTGGAGGATAAACCAGCCATTCTCAATTTTGACCATTAATGCTAGAAAGAGGGTCAGATGTAGCCAGCAAACAGTAGAACTTGACAACCACATGTGACTTAATCAGAAGAAGCACCTGGAGGTTTTTTGGTTAGCTAAAATGGGGTTTCAAAGAGACATATCGGGAAACAAGCATATGGGATGAATACCATGATGATGATGATGATGATGATGCTGATGATGGTCGATGGTCGATGAACAACTCGTCCAACTTCTGGAACTTGCGACGCAGGAAACGGCAAGAGGCTCCCGTGGCGACTCCTCCGGGTTGATCGGTGAAAAAGGGTGCTGGTGTGGATGGCACCTGTGGACACATCATCGTTTTTAGAAGGCTGTTCCATTATCAACCAACCATTGGGGGGGCCCATTCATGGAAAGACCCATGTTTGAACTTTGGGTACCTTACCTATTTGATCCGCTTGTATTTTGCCTGATGAGTTGAAGGATACCTCCCGTCTAAAAACCATTTATGACGAGTGGCTTCAGAGATCATAGCTGTGTAGTCAATCATTACCTGTTGCCATCCATTTCAAAGGCTGCACATTTGTATATTTGAATGTCCATCCACTGTTTGTTATCTCCATGAGGATCAGCAAAAATGTGCGTATATAGCACCTGTTTTTGTTTGATTAACACATAGTTTGCCAGATAAAGGTAGATAGATAGGTAGATAGACGTTATACATATGTATACATCAAACATATACTCAGGTTTTGTGCGCATTGTATACCCTCATTTAGCACACGTCGAAAGTAACTGATCACAATCTGCACGCCAACTGATCTGACTTTCATGTCCGTAGGACGGTTATTTGCTACATCCATGTCTTTACGGCCAAACAAAATGTTCCGGGTCGTGGGTAGGTGTGCTTCAAACAGTAGCTGGACTTATCTGGACAACCTAGCAATACAACGCATTAATGCATTACAGTGTAGGGGGTGCCGAAATGACCGAACGGTAAATGACGTCTTGATCAACAAAATTTTTGTTTGCATTTATTATCTATTTATTTAATGTCATTCTACACGCAAATTTGTGTCCCCAGGGTGTGGCAGGTACTGTGTGGTTGCTGGTTGTTTTTTTTCTCGATTCGAACAAGGTAGGTATGCTGCTTTGCACACGAGCAGGCTTTGTAATCAGCCTAGGCTTTGTTGTGGCAGACCTGTGTCGGGGAGCCCCTTAAAGAGGTGGCAGGGCCCAGATGTGGTTTCCGAAGAACTCATGCCCTGTGGCACTTTGGCCCCAGCACGACCACGGTCCCACGCTCCACGGTTTCCGGGGCGGAACCAGGCCGGGTGACGGCTCCCCCAGAGGATTGATGTTTTGGGCCAACCAAATCACCTATACGAACACCAACAAGTAGGGAGACTTTCAACCACATATATAATATAATATATTATATAAATTTATATATATAATATAATATAATATAATAAAATATAATGTAACATAATACAATAATATATATATATATATATAATCTAATAAAATATAATATATAAAATAATAGAATATATAATGTATAGTATATAGTATATCATATATAACTTAATATAATCGCATATGATAACATATGATATAACATAATATAATAAAATATAATATATTAGTATATATTAGTATATATTAATTTTGTATATTATTAATTCATATATAGTTAATATATAATATAATAAAATAACATATAATATAATATATAATATTTGATAATATATATCATATAATATATAATATTATATATAATTTTGTATATAATATAATATATAACATAATATTTAATATATAAAATATAATATTTAATATATAATATATAATATATAATAAATAAAATATATAATATCATATTATATTTTTTTGAGATAATATAATATAATATATTTTTAATATGATACAATATAATAATAAATAATATGTAATAAATAATATATAATAAATAATATATAATTTATAATATGATACATATATAATAAATAAATATAATATTTAATATATAATTTATAATATATAACATAATGTCATGTTATTATATATTATATACAACATATAATATGATATATAATATATAATTCAATTTAATGTACTTTATGATATATACTATTTCAGATAATATATACTGTACAAAATTTAACATTTAATATATAATATATTATATTTAATATACAATATATAATATTTAGTATACAATATATAATGTTTAATTGTTAATATATGATATTTAACTTTAAATATATTATATTTAATATAATATAATATAATATAATATAGTATAATGTAATAATATAATTTAATATAATGTAGTATAATATAATAGTTATATATATTTATATAATTATATATATATATATATACATACATATTATGTCTTGGAGTCTCCAAATTGGGGGCGTTGGTTGAATTCCCATGAGAGATGGTAGTTGATGGTTCGATGGCCTTCGGATGGAGGAATTTGCTTCATAGCACGAAGCAGACTGACGTGCTTAGTGAAGTTCTTACGTTATCTTGCCAGGATTAGGAAATACAAATGGATTGTAGAATAACCACTGGTTCCTAACTTCTTAAGTTTTCTGTTCCAATATGTTCCAATGATGCAACCAACACACTAGTTTTTCACTGGTATTTGAATCAAGACTCCTATGACTCCTATGACTCGTTCAAGCAATGCATGTGAAGAACAAGTCTAATACGGATCCTGCTGGTACGTCCCTTCCCCACAGATTCCGCGACCTCCGCCATCGGTTGCACCCATTTGGCTGGAATCAAATGAGTGCTATTAGCAATTATTAGCAGGGTTGTTTATGCTAGCGCCGCCACTGAAACTGGTCCTTCTACAATGGATGATAATGGTACAATGTGGGGCCCCCGTTAGATAGCTAAGTTGGTTTATAACTCCAATAACTATGGTTCATGGTACGCAAATAACTATAGTATTCATGGGGTTTATAAACCAACAAACATCACTGGGGGGCCCCACATTGTACTCGTACCTCTGCGGTTTCCTGGGTCTCAAATTGCGACGAGTGATATCCACATTTACATCACATTCCCACGAGTGTTTGATGTTGAGATGAACATTACCTTAATTTCATTCCCATCAAAATTTGGTCTTGGGTCACAACCTGTCATTCCGCATATATGAAAGGGGTGTAATATGGTGTAATACAATTACATAACTATGTAGAACAAACAAGTATAAAGGTGCTGATGTGAAAACCAAGGCTCCACTAGCGTTTTGACCCATGGCATCCATAGCCATAGCTCAACAAAATGATTGGGCAGCACCCAAATAGCTGTGCATCCCTTCAAAGATGGTGAAATAGGTCTTGAATGGTATTGACTAATCCCCATATCCCCTTTCTCAAGTAGCTAGAGGCTACAGGCTATGGCTATAACTACCCATATGACATATGACACACAACACACACACACATATTTATATATATATACATATAAATAATATATCATACACACACATATATATATATATATATACATGCAGGGTACGCAGTGAAGGAAGGCAAAAAGCATGCAGGCCCACAGCCCCAAAAATGGGTCCGCGTCGCAGCGCAAGCCAAAGGAACGTTTCAAAAGGGGCAGGGATGCCAGTGCTGTTCTGCAGCAAACATGACTGCCACAAGCAATGCCAAGACATGCGTACCGCCAGCGGCAGTATACAGGACCCTGGGCGCAACCCCCGGCACCCCCAGATATCAAAGTTGACTTACTTCCGCACTCTGCAAAGCTACACCAGGAAAGGCAGCAAGACTAGCTTTTGCGAGTGGCAACGTTGATTCCTGGGGAGCGGGGCCATGTTTGCGCGTGCATATCCACATACATCACGCGGAAGCAGCGTTAAATTAGCAATTCGTATTGGCTTGGCCGCAAAACTACTAAGCATGGGCTCAAAAGCTACTAAGCACGGTGTCGCATTTCGTATTGGCTTGGCCGCAAAGCTACTAAGAATGCGTTCAAAAGCTACTAAGGACAATTTTGCAATTCGTATTAGCTCGGCCGCAAAACTACTAAGAAAATGCTTCAAAGAATAAAAGAAACAGTATCTTGGGGCCTGGCTTGGCCTCTTTAGCTGTGAGGATTTAGAGCTATTTATAAAAATCCTAGAGCTATTGATAAAAGTCCTAGAGCTATTGATAAAAGTCCTAGATCTATTGATAAAAGTCCTAGATCTATTGATAAAATTCCCAGGGCTATTTCAAAAAGTCTTGGAGCTATTTGATGTAAATCCAGCAGTTATGTTTAAATTCATAGGGATATTTGTAAAATTCCTAGAGGTATTTATAAATTATTCATTCAAGTTATTTATAGAATTCTTAGGGCTGTCAAAAAGATCCAATTCATAAACTTTGAAAGGGTATTGAAAAAACTAGAGTTATTTATAAAAATGTTTATAAAATCCTTAGACTTATTGATGAAATTCTTAGAATTATGCAAAAAAATCCTAGGGTTATTCACAAGATTCTTGGAGTTGCTTATAGTTTTTGAAAGGGTATTGACAAATTGTTTGAAACCATTTGTAGAATGCCTATAATCATTTATCTACATCTCTAGGACTATTTTTAATATTGTGGACGCTATTTTAAAAATCAAATAGTTATTTATAGAAATATACCATAAGTTCCAAAACTATTCCCAACATATTGGAAACGGATTCAAATTTCCGAACAAAGCCGTGAGAAAAATCTGGAATGGGCATGGACGTGGTTGCTGAAACGCCAAGGGCATAAACATATGCTGCAGGATGTTCAGAAGATATCACCAAAATTGTTATTGATTGATATAATGTGTGCCGTCTTGTCTTATGATATGATTAAAAATTTTGCAGATTTTACAAATCATACATATCAGAACATAACTAAACAAATGTGGCATAAGATATATTCATCCTCTACCATAAGGCAATCAATGAACATATAATCAAAATGTTGAGATGTTGTTCTTGTTTGTTAACATGACCCGCTATTTATGTTTAAAGTTTAACATGTTTAAAACATATATCGCTATTTCATTATGTCCAAGAAAGGGAAATGATTTTAAGAGAAAAAAAACATAGTTCTAAACAGCTCAGGGCGGCTCAGAGCGATTAGTAAAAGTGCGTTTAATACTAGCTCTATGCGGCTCAGAGCGATTTAGTTCCATTTATCCTCAAAAGCACCATTTTTAACCATATAGCCCAGAGCGGCTCAGAACCACACAGTGCGGCTTCTAAATTTGGAAATTGTACATACAGAACTAAATAGTTCAGAGCGGCTCAGAGCTGTTTCTCAAAGAGTGTTTAGCAAAAACTCTAAGTAGCTCAGAGCGGCTCAGTGCTACTTCTGGAATGGCCAACTGAGAGCTTCATTTTGTAAAGATCATGAAACCATAACAAAAAAGGGAAACCAGGCATGTTAGCAAATTTTGATTCGCTTAAGTTACTGGAACAATCGATATACAAACACGGGCACGGATCATTCCATTACCTGCCAAGAATTAAAGGCCCAACTGGAAGACAAAAAAGAACAACAAACCAAGGGACAAGGGTTTTGTAGATGGCGGCTTTTCATGTTTGAGGACATGTAAGATGTGCTGCTAGGGATGCTTCCAAAGAGCTAAGGCTGCGGCTATGGATATTGCCTTTTGCTATATCATTCTTTAAGCATGGCCTGGAAAGTTACAACCCAATCACCCGCAATGCCCCATAGGACAAGTTCAAGGCCTCCTGCCCTCAACTCCCTCTAGTTCAGGCCAAGGCCCTCCACAGGCCCCACTCTGCTGAAACGGCGGAGGGCAGGGGAAACGTTTAGAAATCGCCCTGGGAATTTTAGAAATCGCTCTTGGAATTTTAGAAATCGCTCTGGGAATTTTAGAAATCGCTCTGGGAATTTTAGAAATCGCTTTGGGAGATTCTAAGAGTTTAGAACTGCGCCAAATCGCTCTACATAGTTTCTGCAGGGGAAAAAACGCGTGAAGTCTGTGAAAATCAGCCGTGCTGCTGCCCCAATGGCTGTAGCTAGGGAGTGTGTGGGACCAGGGTGCCACATGTTGGTTCTGAGGGCTGCCCCTGTGAAGCTCTGCCGCGTGAGACTCTCCGGCCCTGGGACTTGAACACTGGCAGACTGGCAAGACAATTTCCTTCAGCACGTGGTCAAACACGTACTTAACACACCCGAGCTTGGCCAGACAGGGCTCTGAGGAAAGGTTCAATCGCGCGTTGCACAGAGCTTGATGGGGAGCACGACGCATTTGGAGGTGCACGATGGCAATGGTGGCGGCAATGATGATGATGATGATGCTGATGATGATGATGATGATGACGACGATGATGATGATGATGAAGATGAAGATGACGATGATCATGATGATGCTGATGATGCTGACGATGATGATGATGATGATGCTGATGCTGATGCTGATGCTGAAGGTGGTGGTGCTGATGCTAATGCTGATGCTGATGCTGCTGCTGCTGATGATGATGATGATGATGATGCTGATGATGATGACGATGATGATGATGCTGATGCTGATGCTGATGCTGAAGGTGGTGGCGCTGATGCTAATGCTGATGCTGATGCTGAAGGTGGTGGTGCTGATGCTAATGCTGCTGCTGCTGATGATGATGATGATGGTGATGATGATGATGACGATGACGATGACGATGACGGTGATGATGATGATGATGATGATGACGATGATGATGATGATACATGCTCATGATGATGATTGCTGATTGATGATAATGGTTTTGATTTTGACGGCAGTGATGATGATCATGATGATGACGATTCCTATGATGATGGTGGGTATATGGTCACGGTGATGGTGATAGTGAAGGTTGATGGCGAAAGTGATTGTGGTGATGACAGCGGCTGTGATGTTGAGGGCGTAGCATGGCGAATAACAAGATCAAGCATTACTATTTCAAGGACATAGCCTGGAAGGAAGTCAAATTTTATGACGTTCATTTCACCGCTTTAAGAATATGCGGCAGGATTCTGAAATATGTGGAACGAATTTCCGAGAATGTTCGCAGTAGCTCTTAAATTTTACAATAGTTCCAAGACTTGTAGGCACAGACATACTTGTGAGAATTTGGGAACTTCTTAGGCCAACACAATTATCTAAGTTTAAGGCCGCAGGATTTTTTTGACATAGGTGTGAGCATTTGAGACAAGTTGTTAGAGATTGTAGTCATAGTTGTGAGAAAAATGACACCGTTTTAACAGTTCTTGAATTTCAGAAAGGTGTTGAACATCTTTTGACTGGTTTGAAACTCTTACGAACTACTTCTTCAGGAAATGGAAATAGCCTTGGAAATTGAGATATATTTACAGTATATATAATTATTGAACGCAAGAAGTGTTCAAAACTTGAAGCAATTTTGGGAAATAATTTTGAGGCTTTTAGAAATAGCCCTGAGCACTGTCTGATTCTTTTAGAAATAGTTCTGACGGATTTAGAAATAGTCTTGAAACTTCTGGATGAGGATTGAAGATTTTAGAAATAACTGTGACAATTTTAGAAATAGTTTTGCAATTTTAGAAATAGTTCTGACAATTATAGAAATAGTTCTGACAATTTTAGAAATAGTTCTGACAATTTTAGAAATAGTTCTGCAACTCTCACAGAAACCCAAAATAAAGAAGCCGAAGCATTCCCCAAACAGTATCTTCTTCTTTTCTTGAATTTTGAGAGACATTCTTAGTAGTTTTGCGCCCAAGCCATTGTGATTTGCAACTCACGCCTTAGTAGTTTTTCATGAACTCCTTAGTAGTTTTGCGTCCAAGCCATTGTGATTTGCAACTCACGCCTTAGTAGTTTTTCATGAACTCCTTAGTAGTTTTGCGTCCAAGCCATTGTGATTCGCAACTGGTGCTTTACTAGTTTTTCGCGATATGCTTAGTAGTTTCACGTCCAAGCCATTGCGATTTGTACCTCATGCCTTAGTAGGCCTTTTATTAAGGCTTTGGGGGCGCTTCTTCTCAAAGCCTAGGTGGGCCCAAGGCCCCAAAACCGGAGCCTCAAATAAGTGGTAAAGCAAGCGCCTCGGGCATGTACCCTCGGAGTATCACGGATATGTGCTGCTGTCAGCTTGCGTCGGCAGTAGCACACTTGCTGCCCGCATTGACTAGCTCCTGTTTGTGTTTTGTGGCCCCAAAACAGGGGCCAGATTCTGGACCCAAAAATGGGGCCACAATACTAAAATTAGCAGCCCAGCTTCCAAATGTGTGGTCCCAATTTTGGGCCCATGGTGTATGCGTTTTGCCTTCTGCAATGCAAAGAGCGCGTTGAGCTGCGACAGGTTGCATCTTCCATTCATGTTTTCTTGCGCTTGGTGCCAGGATGCTGGTTTCACAGTATATAATATTATATTGTCAGTATATCGAATCTTATCCATCAACATAGCCCATCAGATTCAGTCACTTTAGGCCATCAAGACGACATTCTCTCAGCTATTGACCAATTTTTGGCCATTCCCAGGCTCCCATCTATGTCCAATTCGCCAGACAGAGGCGGCTGCGGTGGAGAAAGCTAGGAAAACCAACAGCTATGACGGTACCCTCTGGTAACCATGGAACATGCCTATGGACATCAGTCATGTTCCATGGCGTTGAAGAGTTTTTTGTATCACCAGATAGTTCACATCGCACATTTTGCTGCGAAATCAAGTCATCCCATCCACTGAGTGCAGAAACCTGGCCGAACCAGATCTTTTTTACCACAGTTTCAGTGCCAGAAGGTATGGAAAATGCATTTTCAATCCATCACTCCCGGCTGAGGCATAGAGCGGATCCCTCGCCAGATGCCACTTGCGCTGCTGGGAGTGGTGTTTGGGGACTCGAACCTGTATCAATAATCATCAATCATATATCTATCTATCTATTTGTCAATCTAACTCTGTGCCAATCGATCAATCAGTCGATCAATCAATCAACCAACAATTTATCTATTCATTGATTTACTTATATATATATATATATGTACATGCATACATACATACATACATGCATACATATATATATATATATATTTACATAGCTATATGGTCAATATTGTACCTATCCTATCAAGCACTATCGCCGACTTTTTTGGGCATATGCATCCCACGGATTTGGATCCGTGGTTTATAATCCATTTACAACACATATTTCATCCCATATAGAAGTGGGGATATTCCATATTATATATATATAAACCCTGGGATATAAGCTATTTGCTAAGTGGGGCCCGCAACCCCAAGTCCACCCATGACACCCGTTCTCGGCGCTTGAGGACAAGTCAACCTCCATTGAGTTCGGGGATTAGCTAGATGTTTGATTACCAGAGGCTAGTAGCTTGTTTGTTTGGGATGCTCGCCAGAGCACCAGGGTTTGGACCCGTAGGCAAGTGATGCAACTCTGTTTCCTTCACTTTTTTGAAAACCACTTCGATCTTTGTACAAGGTTTGTTCTCCCTTCCAGGTGCAAGTTGGTTGATAAACCTCATTTATCCTCTGGTAAACCAACATAACTATGGAAAGATCCACCATTTAAAATGGGTAAATCAACTTCAAAAATGGGCCATGGCTTCAATAGCGAACTGTAACAGTCATTACCAGAGGGTACATCCATTAGTTTTTCATTGCCAGAAAGCCCAAGTTGTTGGAGTTACAAAGCCACCAACTTGGCAAGTGCCGGGTGCCGCGTCCTCAGGCGTCCACAGAGTAGTCACAGTTTGCGATCAACATCAGGCGGTGGTGGGATGTCGTGGGCCTGGTGCCTGGCGGGTCAAACTTGGCATACCTAAAAATCGTTCGGTGAACAAAAGAACACAAGGAATTCCCAAAAAGATGGAAAAATGGACAAGTAACCAGCAAAAAGATGGTAAAGTGGAACAAAAACGCTGTTCGATTCTATCTGTTGCTGGTTCCTATATCAGATTGCCAAACAAACTGTTGGTGTGTGAGGGTCCGTGGGTTTCAGTCGATATGTTGCATATTCCTGAAAATCAGGCGCCCCCAAATCTCAAGGTTGATCATTAACTGCAGGTTGCTGGTCTTCATGTTTTTGTTTGCTTTTGATTCTTTCGTTGAAATCCCAATTAATAATGCTGTATATATAATAATTCACAGATGTTTCTTGCTCTTGACTTATAAGGCAGGTTATTCTCCCTCCACATCCCTTGCAGGCCCATTGGCGCGAAATGGATCTGGGCCAGTCTCGCGAAATGGATCTGGGCCGCTGGGGCCCTTGAGCCGCAGCAACAGTCTGTGCGGGCACCCGTCGGGACAGGGGGACGTTGTCCGTGGAATTTCAACAGACACATGGCAACACTTGTTGCAACCCACTCAACCATGCCAGTTTGTAGAAAATGATTGCATGGTACCTTTGCTCAAGCACTTGTTGATGGGATGACCATGCCTAGATGAGAGAATCCCCCTTGGGAGAGAATCCCAAGGGACTGTACCAGCTTAGGCTAAGTCTCAATGCCCGTCTGCAGAGAATCCTTCCACAAGACTTGAATCGACTTGGAAACTAATAAACCACGGTCACGGTCATTCTAGTGTTCACTATCAAAGTCACCAAACATGTCATAGGGCACGTCGATTTGCCAATCTTGAGAGGCCAAAAAGGGGACAAATTGTGTATCCATATGGCCGATGAGACCTAGAGATGCCAGGTGTAGATACTATCACAGGCTAGTTCAGGAGGGCTAGGGTCAAATGGCGAGGATGACACTGGTCAATTTTAGTACTTCCCCCGGATACGATTGCCAAACTGTTTTGGATAGGAATCAATGTTTATCACAGTCAACACTATCCTAGAAACGAATTGTATAGATCATCTTCGGATGGTTATAGACATGTTATAGCATTTTCACACAATATTTTACGATCTTCTTGTTCAATCTAACCCAATCTTACTGAAAATGCACCATTGAATCACCATTTTTGGTTAAAACCCATGGTTTCTGCATGTTTCTGATGGTTTTCCCACGTTTTCCCATGGTTTCTTTCTGGTTTTCCCACGTTTTTTCTGGTTTTCCCATGGTTTCTGATGGTTTTCCCACGTTTTTAAACGACTCAAACAATAAGAAACCGGCCAGGCGAGCAGGCGGTACCCCTGCCTCCCCACCATCGGAGTCCTTGATTCTCCCGCCAGGTGCAGAGATTTTCCGTGGGAATTTCACCACTTGATGTGGATATCAATGGCATTTTCTATGGTATATGGACATATGGGATTTAATGGAATAATAATAGGATAATAACTATCAATGGCATTTTTTCTGGAGATACAACTTATGATGGACAGGACTGATAGTTATTATATGTTATTATATATCCTATATGGATCTATATGGAACACTTTTTCTGGAGATACAACTTATGATGGACAGGACTGATAGTTATTTTCCTTTTTTTGGATCTATATGGATATGGGTTGATGATGATAGTCATTATAGCCATCTGAGGGGTTCTCAAGTCATGGATCCCACAGTAAAACCATGGTTGTTTCAGTACTGAGTCATGGTCATCCATGACTTGGATGATGCAAGGGGTACTCCGATGACGTTGGAAAGCCCCATCTCAGTATAACATTTCTTTCCCTACTGTGGGTCCCGGGGTTAATTCTGATAATCACAGATAACCCCGGTAGTCTAATTCCCCTACAGTAATAAATCAATGGTTGTTTTTTTAATGTCTCAAATGGCGCCCCTTGAACAGGGGGTTCACAGTATTTCACAGTTACTTTAACACCCTGAAGTTGCAAGTGTTCATTGGCAAAAATGATGAACATGGCCGATTTTTGGGGTACCCTATTTTCAGAGACACCAACATATTTGTGATGGTCAAGTTGCAACCACCAACCGGTAGAATGTCAGGGCCTGAAGTATCGATTCAAATATCCCCAACCGAAAAGGAAAAGATCGTTTGGGGGGTAATTATGGATAAATGATGATAGATGATAGTTCGAGTTGGTTAGTTAGTTTCTTAAGAGCAAACCCACAGAGAAATGAATTGCAAACAAAAACGCTCAGTGAAAAGCTAAAGCTTTTCAGTTCAGGACTTGGCTACGGATGTGCATGGCCTGAGTCCATCTAGGTCAACGGGAATGAGACCCTACATCTAAGAGCACTACAACAATTCGTAGCTACCAGAAAAAATGTGATAATATATGAGAATTTCTAATGTATCGATACATAATATGTATATATATATATTATAAATAGTATACCTCTACCACAACTCCAAGGATCATACATACTGTATGTGCCATGGTCATCCATGGTCAATCCATAGGGAATCACCATGGCTGCCATGGGCCCATGATGGGTTGACCAGTCGCCACATACCAAACTATGGTGTTTAAATGCGTCTTATTCATTTTTGACACATCTTCATATGATTTGTTTAAATCATATGTTTATACATTATAAGTTATTTAAACAAATGATACCATTAGTTTATAATATACCATTTCCATAATCATACCATTTATTTGATAATTTCTGCTAACTTGGCTCTCCCACATGTCGCGATTTGCTCATACCGGTGGATCCACAGTTCCTGCAGAGGATCACTCTCTGGGCTGATTTCAATTAATTACGATGGTGATATGATATAGAGTATATATATATATACATAAAGATCTTTTTGGACTATCTATGCATCCCTCAATGTATCTCAATGTCATATCAGTATCTATATGCAATATACCATCTGGTAATTTAACATAGCTATTGAACATACCCCATTTATCATTGATTTACCTATTCAAAATGGTGATTTTCTATAGCTATGTTAGTTTATCAGAAGAGTCCGACTTGTTTCATCCAGCCGCGCGCAGGTGCCCTGGCGTCAGAGGGACCAGGCCACGACTTAGCTCTGGTCAGGAACACATGGATTTTTGTTTAGATCAATGAACACACTCAATTCTATACAATTATATATATCAATTCTATATATATATACATGTTCTTAAATTGTGTATGTGCTTTGAGTTTTCTATATTCAGCGTTTTTAAGTGAAACATCTTTGAAAGTATGAATGGGAAAATGAAACCGCGGACACTTCAATAAATGGAACGTGCACCAATGCGACGGATGGTTGACAGTTGGTTCTAGGTGGATTTTCCATCGCTACACTAGAGTGCCAGCGGATATCTATGAGGAAAATTGATATCGATATTTATTGACGCCACATGTGGAAATAGATATTCATTGATTATTCAGATAGATATCATATGTAATTGATTTCCATATATACATATGCATGGTTACCATTATCTAGTATATTATATTGATAGGAACAAAACATATCTAGGTTGATTTTCCATCGATGACAATTGGTATTTCATTGATTTCACCAAAATAGTGATTTAGCCAGTCAAAGCTGGCGAAGCTAACGGGCCAATGGGGTCGGTATGTTTGGCCATTGTGAGGGAGCAAATACATGGGAAAAGAAATTCCCCAGAATTCAAAATTGTCATTTCAAATTGGATTATAGTCATCCAAAATGTAATTTGGATCCTGGACAAAGAACATATGTAGTCTTCCAATGTCTTCTACATGTTTTCTATGTTTGCTGGTGGCTACATAGATCCATCACTTAAATTCAAAATTCGAACATTCAGCAAATTTGAGAGATGACATATTCACATTATATTAACACATCATACCCCAATGATGGTGGTTAACATCCATTTTTTTCCCGGGGGAAAAACCGGATTTGTTTCGCCGCCGGCTGCTTGTTTCACAGGTCGAGCAGTGAACGCTGTGACACCAACGGCACAGGCACCAATATGTGGGAAGGGTAGTCGCTTAAAAGGTCCTTCAGGTTGGTAAATGACCATTTATTCAGTACTATGTCCTATGCTATGCATATTTATATATATATATATATATACATGTATGTATGTGTATATATATGTATATAATGTAGATGTGTAGGATTATATGTATGGGTCTCCCTCTTTCTCTCTCTCTCTATCTATATGCATTATATAGATACCTACACAGCTACAGATCTGTAGACTGGTCGTGATGCTTCCCCAAGTGACTGGTCAGTTCCATAAATCCCATGTGTGTTTAAAAATGGAGCCCCACACCCCGAAGTTATGGCCATGAAAGGATCGGGAAAGTGATTTTAAAAAAAACAACAGCGGATGGAATTTCCGGTTTTCCGCATTTTCTTAGGCAAAATCCATGTATTAAAATCTTGCCATATAACATTCCATTTCAAAATGTGTCAAATATCGAAAGCGATATGGTATACCCTCTGGTAAACTAACATAACTATGGAAATCACCATTTATAGTGGAATTTCCCATGAAAAATGGTGATTTTCCATAGTTTTGTTAGTTTACCAGAGGGTATATATATATATATATATGCATACATACAGATTGTTTTTTCTGGATTCCCCAAGGTGTTTTTGGTTGTGGGTGTCCTGGCAGAAATATTCATAGATAACATCCCATGTAGAATATGTGCTGCCCATCCATTTTGTTAATTACTTGCAATACAACATCCTATTTCAACAGACATATATATATATCATTTATTTACAATATCTGGGCAAAATATATCGGATTTCTAGATATATATTTATCCTATATATATATATATATGTGGGTACCGGGTATCCATATATAATATTTAACACATCACAATTCTTGAAAACACATTCAAAACCTCCAAAGCCTGAGTTTTGTCAAACTCCCAGCGGTTTTTCTCGCCAGTCCGGTCTGGGTCTGTCTCCCATGAACTCGGCCGTGTGCGGCGGCCAAGCTGCGGGAAGCAGGTGTTTCTGTATGTTTTTGTGGGCCCAAGTTATAACGATTGACATATTATTTCGGAAATATATGGGAGATATAATATACTAACTATACTATATATATATATATTTAATGAAATGATATGTAACTTATCATATTTGTTTTACTCTTATAATGAATTATACATGGGTATTATAATACTTAATGGCAACCAATTTAATAAAGTTAGTTTATGAACATATTACAACTGGTAACTAGCAAGTTTATAATGGTAGTTTAATAGGCAAACATCTAACTAACTAACTGACAAACAAACAAACAAACAAACAAACAAAACTAGCTAACTAGCTAACTAGCTAACTAGCTAACTAGCTAACTAACTAACTAACTAACTAACTAACTAAACTAACTAACTAACTGACTGACTGACTGACTAACTAACTAACTAACTAACACACATATATATATATATACATCCTAGTTTCAGACAAACCTTGGGTAATCGTATCCCACGTTCATATATAATACCTGCACTGCTTAGGACCGAAAGCAAGATCTTGTTTGGGGCGCATTTGATATTGAGAAGGTATTGATTTTTATCATATACTACACTTGTACACATGTTCATACAATCAGATCATCAATGTGCGGATTCAAATATGTTCCATGGCTAAAGAATTGAGGAAGGCCCCAAATCCCTAAAGATCTATCCGTTGGATATTTCGAGGGGGAAACTTTCCATTGGAACATATGTAGTTTTTCGAAGCGTAACCATGTTCATTTGGATAATTTGTAATTTCACTCATACCCAGAGTTCTCCAACTTGTGTCGGTTGTATCCCCAGTTTTGATAGATGTTTAATAGTTTTTTGTGTTTTTTTGTGGGTTTCCGTCCTCATTTGTTGGTTTTTCATGCTACGAGTTCGTTGGTGAAGTCCCCATCGAACTGCTGGATCCCATCTCAGGATGAAATCAAAACGAAAAAGAACTCCTCATGGACTTTGTGCTATTGTAAAATTGGGACAAAAGCACATGATACTTGAAAAATCTTGAAAACATGAATTCCAGATTTAGATGGATAGAACATGATAAAATATGATAAAATCACGTCAATTTGTCCACCTTTCACCTCATTTCCCCAGATTTTCACAGGTCTCCCTGGGATCAGGATGGTGGCTTCCCTGCAAAACGGCTCAATGGCTTGGAGCGGTGAGGAAGCGACCCTGGGGAAATGGCGCCGTGATGTCCGCCGCCCGAGTGGGCCTGGGATGTCTGGTGCCGGGGTAGTTGGTGTCAACCTGGAGGAATGTTGAATGATCGGACGACAATCTTTGAACATGGTCAATAGTGGTTAATAGTGGTTAATAGTGGTTAATAGTGGTTAATAATGATCATCAATAATTATTTAAGTTGTGATTAATGGAGATTTACCCTCTGGTAAACGTTTACATAACGAACTGGAAAGATCCACCATGCTATTAATGGGTCAATCCACTATTTCGACTGGGCCATTTTTAATAGCTATGTTTGTTTACCAGAAGGTACATCGTCCGATCCTTTTTTTTTCCAGACCTGAGCACATTTACACACTAACCAGCAAACAGAAATCGACTTGTGAAGGATGGGCCATGCAAAGAATAAGAGATTCAGTAAATCAAGAAAGGGGAAATGATAGAGCGGTTGCATATATATATATAATTATTTAAATTATTGTTATTATTATTATTAATATTATTAAATATTTTTGTTATACACCCTCTTTGGTCTTTGGTGTGACACCTCGTCTCGGGTAATCAAACATGGTCTCAGTCATCGCCAGTGACGAGCGGAGCCAAACAGGCCACAGAAGACTTGTGGTGGTCACTTTTTCCTGTCATCTAATGGGGTCAATAATTAACATATCACAAACTAATGGCATATGATTGGATATAGAACCAACAATATGGGAATATATAATTGAATATAACGAAATCTAAAACATATATATATATATGTGGATATATATATATGTATATATATATGTGGATATATATATATATATGGATATATATATATACCCTGAGGCTCCCAAACGCGTAAATAGGCACAATGTGGTTAAAAGTTGCTATTTATGTGTTTTTGTCCCAGGATGTGTTTTCGTAACTAAACGCGTTCTGGGAACATTAGTGGGCCCGCAGCCATTTGGTGGAGCTTAAAGGAAGGGAAACTATGCCCGTGTTGTCCAATCAAGCCAGCTGGCGCTCCCGGCAGCGCTCCCAAGGTGTGCCCCCACTGTGCCTTTTTTGATATTGTTTGAGATCAAGTACTCACAATCAGTCATGTGAAAGTTTCTCGCCAACGGGAAAGATCCTGGGGCCCTGGTGAGGCGCTTTCATGGTTATATCTGGATGATATCGGTAAATCGTGACAAATATTCTTCAGAGATATCAGCATCATGATATTTAATATCTTACCAGGCCCCTTGGATCAACGCAACCCAATACCAGCTGCTGCAACTGCGCTCGCTACTAGCAACTCATTTGGCCTCCGGCGCTGGCCAACGGGTTCTGGCGTCCATTTGGGCCATGGAAACCCTTAAGTTCAAAGACCCTGTGAAATTTGATGTCCTTGCCTTTTGACAGCATTATGATGTTTAATGTTTGCTCTGAATCAGCTTCAAAAAGTCATTGGGGTTCAAAGGGAATATGATTTGAGGCTGGCGCCCAAAGAATTTCAAAAGCTTTGAGACCGTTTGTCGAGAAGTTCCTGGAACAGATCCGAACAGACCAGGCCGGTTGATTTATTTAAACAGCAACTGTATTGGCCACATGTGTCTAGTTAAGCGTTGGGAGCCTCAGGGTTACATAATATATATATATAGATATTTATTTATTTATTTGTATTTATAATATTGTAATCATGTCCACCTATCACCATTGCGTTGGGAGGCGTATGGCCTCACTGACGTGAAGGAAGGGCAAACCAAGGCAGGATTGGTGCCATATCATTGCATATAAAATTTGTGCACTAAAAAAACAATCGATCCTCTCCCTAGTGTGCCGCGGAGGTCTGTGAAGATGACCTTTGTTCTGAAAGGAACTTTGAGATTGTCAAGGCATATGTCTGTGAATTTGGAGGTGACCCCCTGCCCTCTTACAAAGATCATGTGGTGTCTTGGATTTTATGTGTA
The DNA here is from genome assembly GCA_947184155.2 of Cladocopium goreaui. NCBI lineage: Eukaryota > Dinophyceae > Suessiales > Symbiodiniaceae > Cladocopium > Cladocopium goreaui. Next base: position 83,406 of record CAMXCT020001815.1, read on the forward strand.
TACATATATATATATATACATATGTAAAAATAGTGGATCCATCTATGAAATTTCAGGGCGACCAAAATATACTATGTGATATCTTTGGATGACCCGTGCAATTTAGGCAGCTATGCTCCATTTGGCGCACCTCTACACCCTGTACAGCGAAGAGAAGTTGAAGAATCATGCTCGTGGGTACAAAGGTGTAGTGAGGGTATCTGGGCCCAATTTTTTCGCTGTATGTTTCAGCTGCAAAACCTTTTTTCTTAAATAATAAATGCTGTTGACCATCCAAAAAAAAACACTTTACTTCGAGCGCTTTACTTCGAGCGATCCCAACCGTGACATTATTTTGTCATAGTTTCGGACATCTCATCTGGAAGTATTTAATTATAGCGTATATTTTCTGACATTTAATTCTGGCATTCTTTTGACGTTCTTTCTGACATCCTATTTGGCATTCTTTCTGGCATCTCTTCTGACATTTTCTCTGGCATTCTGTCTGGCATTCTTTCTGATAATCTATCTGGCATCTATTTTGACATTCTTTCCAGCATCTCTTGTGGCACTTTATCTGGCATTGTATCTGACATTCTTTCTGGCAAATGTATCTGGCATATGTATCTGGCATATCTTCTGACATTGTTTCTTGCGTTCTATCTGGTATATCTTCGGAGGTTCTTTGTGGTTGTGGTCCGGCAGGGATCACTTTGATCCAGAGGTTGCTGTTCGGGCCCGGCGGGGAACACTGCGACCTAGAGCTTGCAGTTGAGGTCCGGCGGTGGAGAAGGAGAAGGCGAAGGAGGAGAAGGAGGCGGGAGAGTTGACATAAAATCTACCAACCCTCACCTGACAGGTGGGGAAAAACAAAACCTGTTGAAATTCCATAGTGCCCCGTCCGCCAGCCAGGACTGGGCAAAGCTGGAGGGTGGCCGTGTCCGCGCTCTGGCGGTCTACTTGGGAAGATTGTGCTGCCGCACATGGGATGCCAGGTCGGTAGTGAAATTTCCAATCAAATGAAAAAATTGTAAACCCCAATATCCTATAACTTATGCTTTGGGCTTCCCCAGGCAAAAGGAAGTTCAAACTCTCAAGAACATCTACAAGGCCAAGCTCATCGAATGTGGGGTTCTCCCTCCAGATCCACCCGTGGAGAAGGACTTTTTTGTGGGAACATATCATAAGATATATATATATATATAATATTATATATGCAGGTAAGAAAAAACATGGTCGGTATTTACTAGAATTGAATGCCCCAGGACTCTGCTGGATCCAAAGCTCTTTCGCGTGAACCGTCTATGGAGATTGAGTATGATGAGTCTGCAGATGAGATCTTTGATCCTGATGACTCGCAGGCTAGCAGCCATGAAACAAATATAACTACGTTTCTAGAGTTATCACTGTGTAGATACATCAGATTTTTGCGGATATACTGCATATATATATATATATAATATCTTATGTATACAAATATACATACGGAAAGAGATATGTGTAGAGAGAGAGAGATATATATATATATTATGTGTGTGTTTTTTGGGGCCCAAATAATATATTGGGTCAAAAAAAACGACTTATAATATTCTGGCCAGGTTCCTGAAGACACACATCCTCGGACAACCTCGCCTTCTCCTCCGCAATCCAGCTCCAATTCTGGAACTTCTGGCACCTTCAAGGTGCTGCGGCTTATTGGTGGGACATTGGGCTCTGTCCAGTTGCAACATTTTGCGACTGGTTTTGAAAAGTATATATATAATTAAATATAACATAATGCGTACATACAATATTACTTAATATATTTATATATATATATTGCGACCTTAACCTCCCATCTTGATATTATTTATTGCCGTGCGCGTGTGTGCAGGATCGCTCGCCCCTCGTGACTGGCTACAAGGATTTCCCAGCGGACAGCGTTATGAGCTTCCAGGAGGTTGCGGATATGCAAGCTGAACTCCGCAGAAACTGTAAGAAGGAGCATCTAAATGATTTTCACTTTACAACTGCATACACGTGTTTTTTTATCGACGTAAGAACCATATCGCAATTTTTCTGGGGGATGTGATTTGTGTGTGTATAATGTGCAGGAGCTTGCTGAGCGTCAGCTTTTGCCCGGGGGTGGGCGAGGGCGAGGGCGGGGCAAAGGCAGGGGAAAAGGTAAAGGCAAAGGTGAAAAAACCAATGAGGGTGATGTGGAACCCCCTTCTGATGAGCAAAAGCCAGATGGGGCAGCTGCGCCAGAACCAGAGCCGAAGAAAAGGCGAACCAAAACACCCAAGGCAGGTCAAGACACCCGTAGCAAGGAAGCGAAACCACCTGTTCCAGCCAATTCTATGGACCCTTCCAATGAGCCCAATGGGGAAGAATCCAAAAGCAAGAGTGTTGAAGCCACACAGGTTCCAGCGGACCCTTCCAATGAGCCCACTGTAGAAGAACCCAAGCGCAAAAGACTTAGGAGAATGAAGGCAGCAGAGTCAGCACACCCCAGCGCCCCAGGAACTACTGAGGTGGAAGCCACACCTCTTCTAGCCGGTTCCAAAAATGAGACACCTTTGGAAGACCCTTCCACCCCGCCCGGAACTAAAAGTACTGAGAAGGTTGAGAAGGCTGAACATGGTGAGGGCTGTTGGAACAAGCATGGGCAACACCAGAAGGCAAAGGTTGCCGGTCGGGAACGGGCTCAGGAGGCATTGCAACAAATCAGGGAGTCAGGTATTCCCGAGCTTGTTGACAGGGTGCAAGGTGACTTTCAGCGAGTGATTCTCATCTGCATTTTTTTTGGTGTGTGTGTGTGTGCGTGCTGCAAAAAGAACTGTTTGATGCCATTGGCAAGTATATTTTATGAATATATCAACAATTACAGCACTGCATGCCATATACGTGTAAGGAGCTTCACTGCTAAGCCCACTTCGGGCCCTTGCGCTGGATCCACACACATGTCCATCAACGTTGTGCTTTACGCAATGAACTTCTACGTACAGAATGTGAAGGTCCAAATTGGTGATCACAAGGCGAGCCTTTTTCCATATATTATAACAGCAATATGATATTAACAAAATAAAGATATACCCTGTATTGCATCGTGCCATTTGCCGCACATACCCGTTTGAAACCATGAGTACATGCACGTGTGATCGAATCTGGCAGGTGGACGCCAAGGGTGGCTGCACATTGATGTGGAGCAAATTTGACACTCTGAAGCACGCGTGACTTGGTGTGTAAACTAATTGCAGGGGATGTCAAAAAAAGGGGCGCAGCAAGCCCTTTCAAAAAACATCTATCATATACTAATTTATTTTAGGGCACCTTGCAAAGGTACAACTAAAGCAGGGGATACCTTCTCCAATTCCTTTCCAGTGGTGCCCCTCCACATCAAGGTACGCAACGGCGACTGTGATGGCGGGATGGAACTTGGCAGGAGGCCAGGTCTATCTTGTTGTGGATTACAGCAAAACTACGCTATATTTTTGTGTTAGCAATGTTCGTATATGATTTGTTGTTTCAGTTTCCGTTTGAACCCAGACTTTCAAATTATATATATATATAACCCATCCCTATCCATCCCCTTTGGGCAGGTCAATGATGACTATTCGATCCTGTTCCGGTGATCATCGAGTAGCCAGGTCAGTGGGGGCCCTGAGCTTTTTTAGGAGCTTTGATGGCACCAACATCAACTAATTTGTTCACCGTTCATGCGTTCTAGACGCAGGACAAAACTTGGGTAGGGGCATGAGCTTCTGGTGACCAGCTGATGTAAACTCAACACAGGCATCTAGATTTAGAAAGGACGAGCATTTTTTCTGCGGGGTCACACCATATGGAGCTCCAGCTCGCTTAGCAAATCTTGACGCAACATGCAGTCGATGGCAGTCAAAAAAGTGAACTAGTTTTGAAAGATTCCTGCAGGCATGTGTCTGCACTGTGTCTGTGCACCTGTAAAAGCTTGCAGCGCATGAGTGCAAATATGTTGTTTTATCCGTAGCATTTTGTGGCACACTAGGAGCCCGCAGTTTAAAAAGAACTTGCAGATCTTGAAGTAGAAAATAGTAGAAATGGCAGGGGGCCTTAAGTTGTCCCGGCTTTCTGCCCAATTCCTACTTTGCATCGGAATCCCGTCGCTGGTGACCCACACTCAGCTATCAAGGGCTGCATGAATTTTTGTGAGTGTGCATGTGCAGGATATGCGAATACCTTTCCTTATTTATGCATGTTGCATGTTGTGCAATTGAGGATTCATTGCTGCAACTATTGCCACCAAGTTTCTACAAGTCCAGATGTCATGTATCGCGTGTCTTGTCCATCATGCTAAGACTACGATACAGCAGAAAATGATGCTTTTTGTCGGTTATAATTTGGAAAACAAAATCCTCCAACCTCGTCCGTCACTCAGGAAGCAAAATGCTTCGAGATGTTTAGCGGTGTGGCTGAAGTGTCTGGTGGCTTTCGAGCCTCGCTTATCTTTGATGTTCCAATGGGTCTGCAGCAGTAACAGTTTTCCTATTGGCTTGCCACCTCCAAGCCCCCCGGTAAAGGAAAAGTGCCAAAAAGGAACCGCCCCCCCCCCCCGGGGGGGGGGTTCCTTTTTGCGTGTTTTTATACCGTTTTAAGGAGTGGCAAACCAACAGGAAAAATACAAGTCTGCAGTTTAAGAGATTCCATGTCATGACGCATGTCTGGCCCAGAAGGTTTGGGGTACATCTACTAAGGACGACTTGGCGAAATTGCGCCCCATGTCTTTAATATTTTCTGGAATGCAGTCATGTGACCCTCCCGGCCACTGTAGCACCTGATCCATGCCGGCGCTGATGCAAGCCAAGGTTGACCTTCGACAAGGACACAAAATCCTATGAGGACCTTCTTGGAGTACATGGTTTTTTTCAGTGCTTGCAGCACACCCTTCGATTAGATGAGTTTGGACTACTGTTTGGTGGGGTACCTTGCAATTCCTTTACTTGGATATCCTCTTCCCAACACAACCGTAATGAGAGCAATGGGTTCATGGGAAACTGGGAGAAATATTCATGGGTGGAACTCATGAACATTTTGGCAACGCGGGCAGCAATTTGCATTGCAGTGGCGTTGTCGCGCCGATGCTACTTCATGGTGGAGAATCCGGATAGATCTACATTACCTTCCTTCCCATATTTTGATCATGTTTTGCAAGTGTGCAAGATCCTTGATCAATATGCTGGTGTGTCTGATCGACAACAAAAAATATTCTGGTGGCTTATTTGCATTTGAAAATATGCCACATGGTCTTGGTGCAAAAATCGTAGCTTCAATACCCGATAACCAAAAAAGGAACATATTTGTATCCCACACCAGCCCAGGTGGATGGCAAATTTTGGCCACTGGTGCAGCAAACCTTCTTTGGCCATAGCAAATGTGCAAGTGCCCAAGACGGGAATATTTCGAAAGGATGGGCTTGGTATGATATATAACTTATCCCGCTATTATTGAACACGCCCCACACACCATGGTACCTTTAAAGAGTATACACTTATTTGGGACCATGTAAGGGGGTGTTTGATAATGTGGGATGGGATTATATATACATATAAATAAATATGTAGACTCTGGGATTGACGGGTTACCTGTTACGTTGTCCTTAGGCCATGGCTTCAAGCTATCCACGACAGAGCTGGTAAAATCACCCGGTCTCATCAACAGCAACTTAAAGAGCTCCAAGCTCAAACGGGCAAGGAGGTGACCAAGGTGATAAAGACTGACACCAAGAAGTCAGTGACCTTTGTTTGCAAATTGTTTTGACATGAGTAACACATATTGATGTAAGGGGCTCATGGGTGTCCAAACCAGAGTATGTCGAACTAAGGAGTGGGGGGAAGAATCTTCGAGATACTTCAGCATATCCCCGTGGTTTTGGGGATCAAATCAGTCGATTGCATATGGCCCACATGGCGCCCCTGCTGTAATATGCGCTCTTGAAACTTGTCGTCAAATTCAAGTCCCTTAAATAGATCTGGCGAGGCTGATCGATCAACAACTTCTTTGCGGCGATGCTATTTGGAGCGATTTGTCAGGGATCGACCCCACTTGGAACGCGCAACTTGGCTTTAATGCGGTGGTCTGAGATATTTGTGGGGCTTAGGCTTGGTTACACTTCTGCATATCACGCAAATGGAGGGGATCTTAAAACCATGTAATCTTTCCGCCAAGTTTTGGCACGCCCAGCCCAAGGGGTTCCAGCTGCAATGGATTCGGGATGCCCGCCTTGATGTGATCAAGGACTGCTAAGATGTCGTTGTTGAAGATGTCGTTGTTGATTTTCCTGCAAGTGTGTGTGTGTGTGTGTGTGTCATGAGGGATAGTTTTACGGAAACAACGCATGTGTAACATGACCCTGCAACAAAAATACTGGAGGTGTAATTGATTGACCAAGCCTGTCACCATCCCAAAGACCAGCCCTTTTTTGTGGAATCTAATCCCACAAAATATTGAAGACAAAAAACAAAACATAAAAGCATAAAAATATCTTGTTTTCGAGGAGGTGGGAGTGTCTTACCATGGTCAACCTGACCACCTTTTTGAAAAAAAAAACGGGGCGGTCAGGTTCCTAAACTTTAAACTGTACGCAGAACCTAGGGACCCAACGAAGATTTTTTTCTCGGGAGGAAACCCATTGAGTAAAATCATTGTGTTACACTCCTATATATTATGAATTATATATGTATTATATTCTGCGTGTCGCTCCAGGACTTTCTCAAACGAGAACGTGAACGCGGAGTGTTTTTCCCTGATCCGGATTTGCCGGGTCTGGACTAATTAAAGGTGGATTTGGCAACACCTTCTTGGGGTCCTATAATCCAATGTTTGAAAAATTCAAGATATTGGGATTAGCCCCCATTGATGTATTGATTGGCTGTGGATCCAAAAGGTCCCCGACTGGATCAAAATTAAAACCAATTAATTAGCCGGAACTAAAGTAGCTGCAGCTTGTCTCGGAAAAAAAGGTCGGTTCACCAACAACCAGTTTGGACATGAATGTTCAATCCAGCAACCCCCTGTGCCAGGTTTCATCCTTTCTCTGTATAATATATAGTTATTCTTATGTGTTTATCTGGCATTGATGTTTAAATCATATTTATACATACCTTAAAGGATGAAACCTGTTACTTCCGCTGCTTGTGCTCCATGCACTACTTGGGGCAAAAACTTTGAAGCTCAGAGATTTTCATCCTCGGTGTCTTCCACGCAACCCAGGACATTGGGATGGGGTTCGGAGTTATGGGTGATGCATATCTGGCGTTTATAAAGAACATTGTAAATGATTTTTGGAACCATCCACTGGCTGTAAAAAAATGGTCCCCACTTCCATAGCAGTGACCAAACCTCTAACATTGTCACGAGTACGCATACTTTCTGCACTTGGATTGGGGCGCCACTCGGCCACTGAAGATGCTTTAAGTTTGCAAATTCGCCGCCTTTATCTGGATGGTGCGTCTGGGCGAGGTTTCTCCATGCCACTTTTGGCTGCCAACTGGTGGCTGCCAGAAGAATTCCCAGCTGGGTATAGAGTCTCTTTAAGGGCCCCTAACACTGTCCCAAAACCATCTTTAAGGTAATCACTTGAAAAACATCTCAGGGACCGTCATGTTTTAATAATCTCCATAATTGGTTGGTCGGGTGGATTGGTTGATTTTAAACATGATGTGTTGTTGGTATATCACTCAAACTATCACCTTCCAAATGGCGACAACATCTCTGGTTTTGTTTGGGATCCCAAATCTCCAGACTTGTTATTATATGATATATGATATATATATATATATATCATATGTAAAGCCAACTTTGGCATTTCATCCTGGAAGGAATGCATGACTGATATAGTATATTTTACAGCTACCTGTTACCCCCTTTTATCAAGGTCTCCAAAGTAGCAGGAAGATTGGGGAAACAAGTCGTAGGCCTCAATAGGCCGATATACCTAATGGGTCACACTCAATGTCATTGTGCAGTTGCTCGCAGTGCCCCCTTATATGGTTCAGACCAGTGACAACGTTTCATCTTCGGGCCTTATTTATATAGCCTGCGCATGAAACATTTGGCCCTGGGTGCATGGGCTATATCAATCGATCAAAGGAAATTGGGGGCTTGAAAGATATGGAGGTTTACCATACCCATACTTCACATGTAAAGTTAGTATATCCTTCCTTTCGGGCCGACACTATCACAACGATAGGTCCCCAAACATCCCCCAAAATCATGTAAGGGTACATATCGATTTGTTACCTTTAAATTCAAGATGTCAAAACAGGCCGCAGCGGCTGCCCTCGGGTCTGCTTGCGTGTCAGGGCTATCGCAATCTGAATGTAGGCAGTTAGGATGGACGGGATGCTGTTTTTGGTTCACCTGGCCATGTGTGATTCGGCCACATTGGTTTTACGAAAACGCGTTCTGGTGCAAAAAACGGTATGTAGCGCTATTTGTTCACACATGGGCCCGCGTGATTGAGCGTGATTCAGCGTGATTCTTTTTACGTAAACGCGTTCTAGGAAAAAAATGAGCGTGATTCAGCGTGATTCAGCGTGATTGGTTTTTTTAAGTTTTTTTGGCGCTGTAGTTACATATGTTAAACAAATTGCGGCCACATATGAATGCTCGATCTTTTGCAGGAGTGGCCATGGCAAGAACCAAGAAGCCCGCTGTCGATGAGCGGGCGGCAAATGCCGATCAGCAGGCTTGCTGCGAATGTGTTTTTAAAAAATGATATGGTGGCAGCTACAATATGGTACTAACCTGCACAAAATTATCAAGCTGGATGACTTTTCAACGATAAGATATGAACACCGGGCACGTACGAGTACCAGCAAACAGTACGTATTAAACAACTGTATACCCGATGGTAGGTATATTTGTAGTTAGGGAGGGTTTATAAACACTTATAGGGGCACCACCTTGTTTATTTAATACATGTGAAAAAAACATATCGATATCATATAACCCCAGTACCCCTAATTAAAATATATTCTGCCCAAATTCCAAACACCATCCCGTATCACCCTTGTGGCAGGCAGCTGCCTCTGCGCCAGCTGGTCGCTCTCGAACGAAGGCGAAATCTGGCGCACCTTCTTCGCCTCCTGTGACATTGTCGCAGGAACAGTTGAACAAAGAACTTGAGAAGGCTTTGGCAGCTGTCTCCGGCGGAGGACTCCAGATGTGAAACCGCCGGCTTTGCCCCCATAAACCGTTGGGCGTATATATAAAAATGAACTTTCCTTCAAGCGATCCCCACTGTGACATTATTTTGTCATAGTTTCTGACATGTCATATGGCATATATTTTCTGACATTCTTTTCTGGCACTCTATTTGGGGTCTATTCTGACATCCTGTTTGGCATGCTTTCCGGCATCTATTCTGACATTTTCTCTGGCATTCTATCTCTTGTATCTTCGCAGATTCTGTGTGCTTGAGGTCCAGCTGGGATCACTTTGATCCAGAGGTTGCTGTTCGGGTCTGGCGGGGAACACTGCGATCTAGAGCTTGCAGTTGAGGTCCGGCGGGGATCGTTTGATCCAGAAGTTGCTGTTCAGGTCCGGCGGGGAACACTGCGATCTAGAGTTTGCAGTTGGGGCCCGGCGGGGATCACTTTGATCCAGACGTTGCTGTTCAGGCCAGGCAGGGAACATTGCGATCTAAATCTAGGGCTTGCAGTTGAGGTCCGGCGGGGATCACTTTGATCCAGAGGTTGCTGTTCGGGTCTGGCGGGGAACACTGCGATCTAGAGCTTGCAGTTGAGGTCCGGCGGAGGAGGAGGAGGAGAAGGAGAAGGAGGCGGGGCAGCTGACGCAAAATCTAACAACCCTGACCTGACAGGTGGCGAGGTACATATATATATATATATATATAGGTACATATATATATATTTATATATTAATATTAATATTTAGGGTCTTTAAGGTGCCATGTATGTTCAGGGACTTTTGTGCGTAGACCAACTGAAAATGCACCTTCCTTTTGCATTGCAACATGTTTTTAGCAAAATACAAATTATTTTTGTATCTGTAGGTAAGATATATATATATATATTATTTTGTTTGTGTATATTTTATAACATCAACACACACACATGTATGAGTGTATATATATAGAGAGAGAGAGCTCTTGCTTTGCAGGATCTGGCACTGGTGGTTCTGGCGATTTGGTCTCGAGCCAGGCTGCAGCCGCTGGTGGCAACGAGGCTGCTGGCAGTTCACCTTCTGAGGTTGCCATCATGAATAAGGCTGCCGCTGCTGGTTCTTCTCGCGTTACCACGAAGAAGGCTGCCGCTGGTGGTTCTCCTGGCGTTGCCGCGAAGAAGGCTGCTGGTGGTTCCGTGAAGGGTGCTGCTGATGTCAGCAAATCTCCCATGGCTGATCGGGCAGAAGCTAAAGGCAGGCGACCAGCCACTCCACAGAAGGCTGCTTTGACTCATGATGCTACTGCCGCTGCTGAAAGCTCTTTGTTGAGGGCTTCGTCTGTCACTGGCTTGGTGGACCCTGATGAGGTATCGGTGCCCGCCACCCAGCCGAGCCCGGGCCAAACCCCTGTCAAGAGCCCTGCTCCCAAGAAATCCCGTGTGGATGGTGAGGCAGGGTCTGGTGATGAAGACACAGTGATGGAGACTGCCTTGGAGCCCGACAATGGTGCTGCTGTGAAGGAGGAGCGGGGGACGTCTTTGGATTCCTTGCCGACTTTGATGCTGGATGATTGCCATCCCAAGGAGCTCTTTGCAGAGACCGGCCCTAAGCCGCCAGATGCTGAAGCTGACGAGCACGAAAGGGCCAAATTTGGTGTGGTCACGCCAGCTGGCAGAACAAGGACTTGGCTTTACTCTTCGCCAGCCTTTGAGATGTTGCAGTGCTTGGTCTATGAGAAGAAAGACATGGAGGACCTCCCCAACATGGACCAATGGCCCAAAGGTTTGCCCAAAGATCCGCTTGAGCAGATGTTCCTTTGGAAAAGGCAGGACTTTGACATGCCGCCCCCATGGTTCATCAAGGCTTCGGATCCTGAGCATCAGCTCAAGAATTCCACCTTGGAGCTCCTGTCAAATGTTGCCCATGACTTGATTGTGGATGTTCGGGCCATGGTTGACAAGCGTGCGGGAATGGTGGAGCGATTCTCGAAGATCAAGGTAACCATCACCAAGATGGAAGAGGAGAAAATGGGGGCCTTGGATGTTGATGCTGAGAGTTTTGGCAGAGAGAGCAAGGCCATTTTGGATTGGGGCGCAGGCCAGCGCATGCGCATGGACAAGGAGATCAAAATCCTGGAAACCAAGCTGGAGCAGGAAGGAACCCAGTCAATTCATGAAATTGCTCGCCTCCTCAGCTACTTGGCAGAATGTGGTGAGCATGTCGAGGTGTTTGATGGGGAGCGATTGCTCTTGGATGCCCTCGACAAGGCTTTGGATTCACAGGTGCAGGAGATTATCGCCGATGAGCTCGAGAGCGCTACGCCAGTGCCCAAAGATGTTCCTGCTTCTTCTGAGTCGGTTCCAGCTACTCCGGTTCCATCGGCACCGGCTCCAGCAGCTGAGATCAAGACTCCCGAGGCCAGGGGCCCAAGGAAACTACCAGACCAGATCCTGCATTGCCGGTTTTTATCATTATATGTATGATTTATATATATATATATATTATATATGTATGTATGATGTATGTTTGATTATATATGTTTTATTATATAGTATGATCTATGTTGTAGAAAATATATATATACACATATATAAATATATATTGTGATATATGTGTGTGTGTGATACCATATATCGATACCCTTCACGCCCATCTCGAGGTTGGTGATGCACACGCCGGTGTGAACATCGCTGCTTTGAATCGAGCTTCCACGGCTGAGCTGGAGGCTCTGGGTGCCCAAACCCAATGGAACATAGTGGGCCCATTAATATAAACACACAGTAAACCAAAAGGTTGTATATGTACATTTCATAACAGGTGAGTTTATCAATGGTGGGATTTCATTACATTGTGGGATTTGTTTGGGGTCTAATTATAGGGTTCAATACAAGAGATTTAGGTTTGATTTCATGGGGCTGTGGTTAGGCCAGAGCGGCCGTGGATATGGAGGTTGATGGTGGTGCGGTGGCTGCTGGGGAGTCGGACGAACAGAAGGAGGAAGCCCGTGAAGCCAAAAACCGATACATGCGGTTTTACCGCAGCCTTCGCAGTTCCTCCCCAACAATCTCATTATTGTTTTCATTTTCACGGGGCCTGGGTACGGCTATGCTTCCAAATTGTTTGGCAATGGCAATTTAAGCCTTCGAGTGTTTTTGGGTGTTCCAACCCAAAAACACCTCATATGAGAAGGATCCCGTTGATATTCCTTTGTGAGCTCTCTGAGGTTCTCGCTGCCCAGCGCAAGTGGTTGAAGCAGCCCGTGGTTCCCACCGAAGTATCTAAGCCAATTCTAAAGGATTTTATGTGTTTCCAAATATTAATTTAAACAATAAAACAATCTATCAGTACGTTTCATGGGGGAAATTCTTTATTTATGCACCGCAATCGATCATCTAAGACCCCCGGATCTTACAACGACTTTACCAGGAGTATCTGACCTGCCAGGGTGAGTGGATGAATTCCAGCATTGTCCAATCGGCAACCCAGACCTCTAGTGTGAGCAGCACCGGGGTAGAGACTTATGTCACCTTTACTGACTTGGTCAAGCGCTATGGGGATAGGATTGCCAAACAGATGAGGGCTGAAAAGCGACGGCTCCAAGAAGGTCAGGGGAGCAACTCCAGTGACCCTCCCTATGTCATGGCCCACCCAGACCTCCCAGGCAATGAGGACCGCTATACATGTGGAAAAATATGTTCAATGACAATCCAACTACATATTTTACTGGAACACTGCACCCCCCAGAAACTGACTTTATTAAAGGGTGTATAATTATATATGTATATGTGTGTGTATGATAGATGGTGCCTGATATGAAGGGAATGGAATTGTATTATCTGTTTAAGAAAATACCCCCTGTAAGGACATGGAACTGATTCGAATTTGGGACACCACCACGATCCGCAAGAAAGACACCAGTGAGAATCGTTTTGAACATCAGTCCCACGTTACGCTGGATGGCCAGCAAACGGCGGCTGTTATGCATCTTATCTGATTTATATGCAATATTTATTTGTATAAATACATATATATATATATCAAAAAAGGGGTCCCCGAAGCCTGAAAAAATAGGCCCAAATGTAGTTTATTTATATATTATTTTTGCTTGGTACGTCATTTAAACCCACGGTCCCAAGAATTACAAAGAAGCAAATACCTGACCCTTATATATCCAACCGGTCAACGCCCAGGTCGCATCTCGTCCCAGCTTGTGGCCTTCCATCTGGAAGCACGCCAGGCTATGGAGCTGTGGTGGGCCAGCCTCGAGGAGCTCCTTCTGGCCCGGGCAATGGGAATCCAGGTGATGCTCCCAACAATCCCCCCGGTGATCAGAAGGTCAAGAAGGAGAAGCCACCCCGAAAAGTAGCTGAGACTAAGGCCAAGGATTGTAACTCAAAGGTTGCCGATGCCCGCCAGCTGATTGGCAAAATTGAGTTGAACGAAACGTTGTGGCCCGGCTATCATTAGGAATCAGTAATGAATGTCAACCTTGGATTCATAACCCCCATTGTTACTTATTATCTAACCCCCATTGTTACTAATTATCAGAGGTTCCCCACTATTTCCAAAATCACCCCCAAGGCTTGTAAATCTTTATTTCAAAGTTATGGTTCCCGCTCAATAGAAGCCACTTTTTTGGGGGGATGATTAGGTCGGATGGGATGAAGAAAGCTTTCGTGGATGACCTCAACTCCCACATGGTTGCCTTGGAAGCGGCCGGGTACAATTTGAATGAGAAGATCTTGCATGGGGAGACCGAAGGGGATGTGTTGAACCCCTACATTGCCACAGCCACTGGGGCAATTGACAAGTTTGTCAGCGCATCCAAGCACATCAAGAAATTTGTTGCTAACCCCATTTTGGTATATTTTTGTTTAAACCCTTGCTCATGTGCATTTTATAAATATATATATATATATATAAAGATAGATAGATAGATAGATAGATAGATAGATAGGTTTTACTACAAATGGAATTGTTTCTACTCTGGGAGCCCATTGCATCACGCTTCAGGTTTCTCCTCCTGCTGCATCTGGCAGCGCGGCGAAGGCAAAGGCCAAGGCCAAGGCCTAGGCATTTGGAAATCTGAGCGGAACTGGCCGGGATGAACCTGGCCGGGTTTTTGGGTGTGCCCACGGAAATGGAAGGTCCAGTTTTTTCCTTTAGGATACCATGGGAGCTGCCTTCCAAAATTCTTTGTCAGCGATCTTGCGCAGATGTAGCTCCATTGGGTGGGTAGCCATCATTTTAATGAAAAACCATTGTGAACTCCAAATGGGTTTCAAAAAACCTATCTTTTGATTTGGTTGGAAGCTGGCTACTCTGGCCGATGCGTTGCTCCAATCCCGGTGTGATGTGATCCTCAGCCTGAGGAGCGATCGAACAGAAAAAATATCAGCTCTGGATCTTATTCCACCCGTTGCCCAAACAGAATCATCCAGGGATGACACTTGGTTGCCCAACGCCCACGCAGGTTCACATGGACCATTGGTGAGGCACCTGTTCAAGACAGTTGGCCGAGGGGACAGGGACTGAGTGAAACTGACATCACATCATGTTCACACACCATAGCGTGCATACACATGACGCTGAACGTACATGTATATATACCTGCTTAATAGCTGACCGAGGAGATGTCATTTACTGGTATGCAAGCCATGCTGGCCGCTATGGATGAGGAGTTCAATCAATGCTATGTTTTCAAAAGAAAGATTTCAGCTAATAATATAATAGTAATATCCATTGACCAGTCTTTGCAGGAGATGCGTGAATCCCATGGTCAGCGCTTGAGTGGGGTGGCAAAGAGACTTCGACTCACAGGGAAAGCTGGGAACCGCAAGAGCAACATTGAGAGGGACATGCACCGGCATGTGGGTCTCAAGGTGTGCATGCATCTTTGCATATGTGCATATTTAATCTGTTTCTCTGTTGTTTGAATTTTTCCTTGGTGCATAAATGCGTGCTGTTGTATGCAGGTGCCTATTACGTTCTGCCCAGTTCCTTTCTACAAATCCGCTACCGATTCAACCATAGTGATCAGGCTAGGGGACAGGAAAGGTATCATGCACATGCATGGGCCCATCAACTACATTTTATTTGGAGGTTTCCCCGCCAGGCAAATGCCTGTGGTTCTTCCTCATGATTTGGTATCTGCAATGGCGAAAGCTGGCATTTGGCCAAGCCAGATTGGGAAAGCGGAGAGTGTCCGCGACTGGTGGGAACACAATGCCAAGAAAAACAATTGGTACTGCAATCACCCAGCTTTCACTGACCAGAAACATGAACCACTGTGCTTGTATGGGGATGACGCATGTTTGACCAAAGCGGGAAATGAGAAAATGGTTTGCATCACCTTGAGTCACTGCCTTGACACACGCTCGGACTCTTTGGTGACTTCCTGGCCTCTGTGCCTGTTTCGATGTGTTTCTTGAATTGATTAATGTTTGCAATCAATACGGGGAAACCGCTGTAGATATGAGACCCCGCCATCCAAACAAATCTAAGGCTATTTCGACTGGGTATAAGACCCTTCAAGCCTACATGGCACCGGTGACTTGGGCGCAGGTGCATGTTTATCTTGTGTGGCTCTTTGGACATCGACCTGCAAAACTAAGATTACTGTGAGCTTGAACATTCTCTTCTATGGGTTCCAGCCAGAGCGGCCGCTGACTTGTCACATCAAAGATGCGGGGGATGCTCCAATCAATCCTCGTTTTTGCCCACAGTTGTCAGACAAACCCGTGGCAGTTGTGGATGGACGAGTTCTATTCTGCATGCTTGGAGAGATCAAAGCAGATTGGAAATTTCACAAGGATCAGTTTTGTTGATGAATCTAGGTAGTGTTTCATTTACTGCTTCACAACATCTCACAACCTAAACCAGTGGGTGATATTCAATTTGTTTCCCAGGAGCTGTTCAACCTGAAGTGTGGCTGGAGCAGCCAGCAGCTCTGCCACCACTGCCTTGTGACAAAGAATGATTATTTGAATTTTCCATCACCTCTCCACCTCCAACCTCGGCGTGATCTGGACAGTTTTTTGTCCGCGACCCGTGTGGCGAATGATCCCAGTAGATGGGCTGCATTGTAGTCGCAGGTATATTACACGTTACTGCGATAATGTCATCCATAGCATATGCGTGAACGCATGCGGAGGCCATCTTTGCCATATCGTCGGCTTTAGCCACATGATGCTTCGGTGGTGTAGTCTTCACTGCTTAAACCTTGGCGTGGATTTGTGGGCTGGGGCCGGTGCTATTGAAATGCTTCTTTCGCAGGACTTGTCAGTTGGGTTGACCTCTAAATTGTTACCACTCCACACTTTTCCCCGTGCGTTTTTGCTATGGGCGTGTTTCCTCTAGGACATGTGGGTTGGAGCCAACTTAGACGAGAAACTCTCTGCAGCGTACAACAGCTTCCAAGCGTGGACCAAGTCACAGAGGATTCCGTATCTCATCTGGATATTCTAAATACGTTCTACATTTCAAAAATAAAATAGAATATGGTCCCATATGGTCCCATGCAACATAGCTTAGGCACAGCCAACCACCTTTCAACCACGGGCAGTTTTTACGTGGAGCTGCGTCGGACTGCAAACAGATGGCAGCCAAAGGGTATAATGTTGCAAGTTTGCATTAGCGGACTCGAAGTGAATACTTTCGAACAGCTAGCCGGAAAATCATATCAACCATGACTCTTTCAGTTCTGGAATCCTAGGCTCGTGTGATCATTGCCTGGTTGGCGGATGTTACTCTGACCTATCACAACCAGCACCCGGAGAAGAATGAGTTCAAAATGTTGGCCCAGCTCATGTAACTTGGCTAGATTTCTTGCCCGGTATGCTTGCCCATTCTCTGCCAATGATTTGGCAGGTGGCACCTCGCAGAGTATCACAACCTCATGGAGCGCTACCCAAAGTACCTGGAGAATGGGCATGGTCAGTCTCTTCAGGAGACGTGTGAAACTTGGTAACCATATTAATAAATAAGGGCGGGTTACAATGCACGGGGGGAACCTATTGGATCTGTGGATGTGTTAAGGACACAGCCTGTGTGGCCTATGGATGCCTGGCTCAGTGGGCCGTTTCCGCGAATTTACACCTCTTCCCTCTCAAACCAAAGTTCCATGACCCTTTCCTCAATTACTAGCTGCAACTTGATACAAGATTCGTTGACATAGGGCGTGTTGGTCTCTGAATGTGAAGCCAAGGGCTGGCAAGAGGTGACCTATCTTGCGATTTGTGAGGGTATCTTAGCTGAACATGATTCCATCAAAAAGAACCCGCACGATCTGGTTTCAGAAGCTTAGGCCTTAATCCAAAGGCAATGCACACATTTTCGAACGAGGACTTCAATGGGAAATTGCTTCGAGCCTAGTCAACCAATTGGCTTCATCAATCTTTTGGCCTTCCCCTCATGCTCATTGGCATTTTTTATTGCCCTCCCAAAAAATACCAGTGTTATCCCATATTATCCCAGGAATCGCAAGGGCCGGCCATTTGAAGACAATTCCCATCTCAGCTTTGAAGCGATACTACTTGGCGTCTCTGGACTTGATTGGGGATTCGATTCATTAGAGATCTAATGAGTCTTTTTTTGGAACACCAAATCGTCATCAAAGTACTTGAATTGCATCTGAGGCTTTTTGCTACGCGAGGTGATGTTTAGAATCCTTGGAGTGCAGAATCGAATGAACAAATTAGGAATTGAACCTGCCACCCAGCTGACCCAGCTGAAATGGCGCACCCGTTGGCCACAGGGCCAAGGATCATGCTGAACGGCTGCTCAAAAGGTGGCGGGGCGATGCTGGGGGTGGGCACAGCTAGTTTTACGAAACCCCTATTTTTCCATTTATGTGTTTTGGACCCCTTTTTTTCCATATATGTGTTTTCGCCCCAAACGCGTCTATGGGTACTACTTTGGACCCTCAGGGATATATATATGAATTATATATATATATATATTAATTATATATATTTACATATTTGAGCAGTGGCTGCAAGACATCCCTGTTGATGATGCGTTGGGGATTTTACTTGTCAATATTGTTCAATGAATATCAGGGATTCTTGTGGAGCGATGGACACCGAAATTGCATCAGAGGGACGAACATCATGAGATTTGAAAATTACCCTTCCCTAATTGCAGATAGCATATATGAAAATGGTCCATTTATAGACGATTTACCTATTAGAAATAGTGATGTTCCATGGCTATGTGAATTACCAGAGGAAAAGACAAAGAATGGGACATCAGATATTTGACCCTGGTATCTAAATTTGAGGGACATAGATTTCTATTTGACCCTGCAAGCTTCACCGGTATCTATATCCTGGTACTTCGTTGTCCCACGATCCTTGTGGGTAGTTTGTTGACCAAGGCCGTAGAACTGGTTCATGGTTTCAAGTAGTGCTCAAAACCCCTGTTGGTTGATGATGACTTGGGGAGTTCAAGGGCACCCTTGATCCTTGGTTAGATACTTTCCTACTTTCTTTGGCTATTAATGCAAAAAATGCAAAAATGTACTAACGTGTACTACCCTCTGGCAAACGTTTACATAACTATGGAAAATCACCACTTTCATAGGTTTAAATCAAATAACATCAACATAAATCAACTATGTCAATGGTCCATTTTCATCCATTTTCCATAGCAAACTGTAACAATTACCAGAGGGTAACCAGCCATGACCATCATCCATGGGCTGAGGTCCAGGATCTGGCGCTTCTTTTTCAGGTGCGGGGAGCAAAGACAAAGGGGGCCGTTTTTTTTTTTTCGGCTGAAACTGGCGCGCTTCATCAAATGGGGATCAAATGGCTAGATGAATATGGCGGGGGTTATGATCAATGATGACTTCTATATCCTTGTACATATATATGTATATACATATCACCAACAACATGATGTATGGCAGAAGCATTTTGAATCGTTTCTCAGACTTAAGGTGTTTAAGTAAGTCGCCGAGGAAACATGGCACCAACTGGTGACAAACTTTCCAGAGCCAAGGTACCCTTCAAGATTACTGTTGCCATTAAGTTGGGTTTGTTTTCGAAGCCGTTCGTTTTATTTTGAATATGTTTTGTCCTTCATGTTGATAATTGCATGTTGCTGCTAACATTTGTTCTCATCGCAAATTTGGATACATTGGGTGCTGATCAATTGGGCAATGACATTTATTGGTTGAAAGGATTTTTGTACGATCATTCTGCATTCCGAGGAATGCCAAAATGGTAATGGAAGTACATGGGCTTTTATCTTTGCCACTATTATATACGTAAGTATATGCATATATATAAAATATATGCAATATACATATGTATGTCTATTCTCAACACATACATAATAGGTATGTACAAACATGCATGTGCATGCATAAACATGTACATGGTACGTGATACATGAAACTTGATACATGGTACATGATACATGATAGATGATACATAATACACATACACATGTACACACACACATACACATTTGACATTTGAATAACCATATAGACATACATAGAAAACATAGACATACATAGACATACATAGACATATACCTTATACAGGCATTTATATATATACACGTAAACATATATATATATATATACATATACATATACATACATAATATATATATAAACATACATATATATATACATATATTATATAAACATACATATATATATATACACATTATGCATGATCATGATATGTTCAGATGTGGGTTTAAACACAACAGCTGTGATGCCAGGAGACCCGTGCAGAGGAAGAGACCGTGAGGCTTGGGCGGTGGATCTTTGAGAACTTTGGATAGCACCAACGATATGTTTGGATATGTTGAGTATGGATATGAGTATGGATAGCACCAAGTCATATTGCTGCATGTGGTCATATAAATGCTACTTTCTCATTCACCACCTAATTACTGTAGTTGAGTTTGGAAATGGTTTCATTGGTTGGCTTGAATTCGACCTTCTATATGTTCTGTAATCACTACATTCACGATCCGGGAACGATAAAAACACGTTTATGCTTACCTACTGAGTCTAAACAAATTAGGCATTCTTGAGGAATATATGGAGGTTGCCTAAAATAGGGATACCCTTATAAATCATCCATTTTACTAGGATTTTCCATTGCAAACCATCATGGCTGTGGGTTTTCTGGTCAAATTGACAGCATGAGACTATAGGCCTGGCCGACGTTTTTGTGGAAGTGCAACGCTGTGACATGGGGGCTTCATCTCATAGTTTCTTCATGTGTCTTCATGTCTTAAGCAATGTGGGAGTTTCCACAGTGATATGAATAATATATAAGATTATATATATATAAGATTAATTACATATATATATATATAGATGAGATTATATATCTGCTTGTGTATATAGATAAGAATATTATATATATATACATATGTATATATTATAAATCATCCCAAGCATCGAGAAATAATCCCATTTTCATAAGCCACGAATGGACGATGGTTCTACGACCACCTGGACAGGCACATTGGAGAGCCGCTGTTTGCGTTTGGGCAGCCCAGTGTTGTCCAAGTGGCTTAGTGTTGAAACTCTGGTAATTTGTTACAGTTTTTGCTATTGAAAATGGCCATTGACATAGTTGATTTACCTATTAAAGTGGTGTTTTTTCACAGTTGTGTAAACGTTTACCAGAGGGTAAACCTTGGTAACGTGGTTATGACATAAGCGGACATGAAACTCATGAAATACCAACCAGGCAGGATTCCAGTGCGTGAAAAACATGGCACCCTCCAATCTAAAAAATCCCCTGGGCCCTGGACTCCCAAAATGAACAGGTGCAACACATTCCACCAGAACTTCTGTGGATCTATTTACGTTCCCAAAACATAGATAGTTACGGAAAGTGCTGATAACAATCATTTAGAATCCAGTTTCAATCAAGAAAACGATACACGTCTTTTTACTTTGGGTACAAGGTGGTGTCCCCTAGGTTGGTTTATGTACCCTATAGAAATATTCATCGGGAGAACGTGTTTGGTCGACCCAATGCTTTTGCTGATTAGAATGCGCTCAGTGCATACAGTTGAACACAAACGTTATTAGGAGGCTTGTGAAACGTGCACAACTTCTGTGACACGTGCACAACTTCTGTGAAACGTGCACAACTGCTGGGAAACGTGCACAGCACAACATCTATATGAAACGTGCACACATAGGATACTTGGAAAGACTGGGTGGGGGCGGTGAAACACGTTATACCCATATTTGGTTGGTGGATTGGAACATGTTTTTTCCATAATAGATGGAATATTCATGAATATTCCTTCCCATTGACTAATATTTTTCAAGATGGTTAAAACCACAAACCAGCTTATCGATTGTAGGCTTGTTTCATCACCATGAAGCGAACTTGACGACCAACTCGGCTAACTTTTCCAGCACCACCTTATGTATTGTTAACGGAAAACGAGCTAAGGTTTACCACTATTAACAAAACAACGAGTAAATACCAATATTAGTCCGGGACTAGTGAGCCTCTGTTTGGGAAACCTTAGGATACCAAAACTAACAAAAATTCCAATTATTAGTTTCCCAACAAGTATTACTGTACCAATTGACCTTGAGTAATTCACAAAGTAGCTAAGGTTTGCTACTAATATGAACACTATTAGCTCAGGTTTACTAATCACGAAAGGTAGCTCCAGAGGGGCTACCTTGAGTTTTACTTTACGAAGTAAAGGGGAGGGCGGCCAGCCCCGTTACCTGATTCTTCAGGAGATTGCTAGTCATTTTAGTACCCCCCCCCCTCCTCCACACCTCCCACGCACCCTAAGAGCAGACTCAAAATACTGTAATTTACAGTATTTTTGTTCTTTTCGGATCAAGAAACCACATTTTGCTACATGGTGAAACCTCCGTAAATACCAGTGTTTTTGCTAGGTGCTGGCCAAAAAACACTGTAAATACCGTGCTTTTTACTACCAGAGGCAAAAACATCGTAAATACTGTGGTTTTGGGCTTCCGACCCGCCAAAAACATCGGTATTTACGGTGTTTTTTGCTCCG
The DNA here is from genome assembly GCA_947184155.2 of Cladocopium goreaui. NCBI lineage: Eukaryota > Dinophyceae > Suessiales > Symbiodiniaceae > Cladocopium > Cladocopium goreaui. The sequence goes on from CAMXCT020001815.1 coordinate 105,561, forward strand.
AGAGTTGCAAAAACACGCGAAAACACCACCGATTTGACGATTTTCGGCCACTACGGAACCGAGCAAAAACGCTGCAGGGGTAACACCAACACCAACAACAACAACACCAACAGCAACAGCAACAACAACAACAACGACGACAACAACAACAACAACAACACCAACACACAACGCACAACGCACAACGCACAAAGCACAACGCACAACGCACAACGCACAACGCACATCACAACAACACACAACAACACACAACAACACACAACAACACATAACAACACACAACAACACACAACAACACACAACAACACACAACAACACACAACAACACACAACAACACACAACAACACACAACAACACAAAAACACACAACAACACACAACAACACACAACAACACACAACAACACACAACAACACACAACAACACACAACAACACACAACAACACACAACAACACACAACAACACACAACAACACACAACAACACACAACAACACACAACAACACACAACAACACAACAACACAACAACAACACAACAACACACAACAACACACAACAACACACAACAACACACAACAACACACAACAACACACAACAACACACAACAACACACAACAACACACAACAACACACAACAACACACAACAACACACAACAACACACAACAACACACCACAACACACCACAACACACACAATAACACACAACAACACACAACAACACACAACAACACACAACAACAACAACAACAACAACAACAACAACGACAACAACAACAACAACAATAACAACAACATCAACAACAACAACAACAACACCATCAGCAGCAGCAACAGCAACAACAACAACAACAACACGAACACAAACAATACCAACACCAACAACACGACCAACAACACCAACACCACCAACAAATCCAACCACACCAACAACACAAACAACACTAACAACACCAGAAACACTACCACCACCAACAACACCAACAACACCAATACCAACAACACCAACAACACCAACACCACCAGCACCACCAACACCACCAACACCACAACCGCCACCAACCCCAACCACATCGCCGAAGCCTTTCAGTCGCCTTACCAGACTCCCCTTCATATTTTTGGAAAGAAACTGGCCGCGTCGCTTTTACCAGACTCCACTTTATGTTTTTTTCCCTGCCCTCTCCCCTTCATTTTTTCTTCGGTTCCTTTCTTGCTTACCTACCTTTCGTGTTCCCCCTCTCAAGTAAATACTATTAAGAAAACAGCGGGCAAGCTCTGTTTCGGATAGCCTAGATGTCCAGCCAAGGAGTGTCTCCTTCATGCTGCCGACGCCCTCTGGGCCAGAGGAAGACGCTGCACAATGCTGCGGAGGCGACAAAAAAACATCGCCGTTGGATCCACCAGTGGTCCAAAAATGGCGGAGTTACCCTCTGATAAACTAACATAGCTATGGAAAATCACCATTTTTAATCAGAAAATCCACTATTAATGGCCATTTTCAATAGCTATGTTAAATTACCAGAGGGTATCCAGATGCTTTGTTGAGTAATGTGTGAATCTATGGGTGTTGGTGGATCCAAAAATGGGTGAATCTATGGCCATTTGAGCTGAGAAAATGGGTCAAAAAATATGTTTGTTTTTGGAAAACAAAGAACTAATTTTCACACCAAAATACAGCAGAATAGTGAATAGATGTATGATTATGGATGTTCCTCTCCCCCACCCCTAGTTGGGGTAGCCCAAATTCAGACCCACCTACAGGGTTTGTTGATTTATCATTTGAAGAACAAATCAGTGTTCTTTTAACAATATATGATTATATCATCCAAATGAAAGGGTAGTTGTTTGTAGTTTCATATTTTTTTGCTCGCTGCCACTGATGAGAATGTTGTGCATTGATGTGTATTGGAGAATCATTGAGGTTATCGATATCAGTGTTCTGTGTTTTTGTTGGTTGTTCTCATGTCCCATCGTCCCTGGTAAAAGTGTTTATCACATGAACTCAGGGGCTGAGCTACATGGAGCTGGAGATATGGAACCCCAATGATGTCGAACAACTGTGATCATTTTCGCCTCACGATCATAGCCCTCTCTGAAATTCTCTAAACATGGGCAAGATCAACTCCAGGAAATGAACAGAGACAGGTTCCTGGGCTACTGGGCTACTGGGCTGATAAGATGGGGCGAAAAAATGAGATCGACTGGTCCGACCAGCGAGTAGCACTCGTGGGACGGAATTCCCCGAAAAAAAACTGCGGCAGGCCTTTCTCGATGGCAGCCTCAGTGCGGATTCCCAGCTGCCAGATCTGCCAGAGGTCCAATCGTTTGGAAAGCATCTGAAATTGAAATTGGTCATTGTTCCAGAAGATCCATTTTCTTTTTTAATACATTGTAGATCATAGAAGATCCATTGTCTTTTTTAATATATTGTTCCAAGATGTTCTAGTGACTCTAGTGAATATGAATTCGAGTCAAAGGTTGATTCTCAAGTCATGCGCATGTCTTTACCCCAGTTTCTTGTGGATGTTTCCCTCTGGTTTATGAACATCTACTGTATGATGGTTTATGGTTTTCTCTGAGACTGGGGTACCCTCAGTCTCAGCACCAACGGGTTAGAGATATGTTATGTGTATATATATATATAATATACGCATGCATAATACATGTTATATAACATTATAACATTGTATAACTACGTATATTTCATATATGATGTAAAAAATACTATACTACGTCATGTTTTCTATTGAATAAACTAACATGTATTTTGTATGGGACATACCAGTCTTCTTAACTACGGTAAACAGTTGGATCACCCCCCGGCAGGACCTACGAGTGGCTCACAGGTCGTATGTCGGCCTCTAGAAAGGACCCAGCGGCCGTCGTTCGGGCTGATGATTCCTATATCCATTTCTTCGTATTCAATGGGGATAAAATGGACAATAATATGGGCATAATAATGCGATATGAATGGGTTTATAACTATAACCAACTTGATCTGAAAATAGGGGGTTGTCTTTAAATGGGGCAATCAATATAACCAACTATATAAATGGCTATATAATTATCAACCAACTGATATTTGAAGAGGTACACTAGGTATAAGTATACTCCCCAACTTGAGAGTTGTTAAAAGGGGAACATGACAGTCATACCAATGACAGACATCAGGGTACCCAACGGTTGACCATAGTTGAGATGATCAGACACGTCGGACACGTCGGACATATCCGACACGTTGGTGGTTTCAGACATGTATCATTGTCCATTTCATAAAAAAAGGGATGTCATGCTTCCCATTGACGAACTCATATTTTTCAAGATGGTTATTGCATGTTATTGCACCACCAACCAGTATCTCATTGTGTCTATAAATCTTTGTACATGTTAATCAATCATGGTAGTAATATCATGGCAATAATAATGCAAGTAATAGCCAGATCATGTTGTTACCCTCTGGTAAATTAACATAGACCCTGAAAATAACCAATTTTTAATGGAAACTAATCTTCCAACCCCTATCTGCCAGGGTCTATGTTAATTTACTGGAGGGTGATATATAGATATGCAGCTAAGACGTTGAACTCCATAGATCAGTAGCTCAACAAATTACAGCCGGCCGTTGCGCCGAATTGTCCGCAGAATCTGCTGGTCTTCTTTTTCATGATTTTGGAGGCTCGCTGTGTAAACCCCGCAGGGGCGGTGGTGTCAGGTGTGCAATGAAACTGCCATCAAGATCCATGAACCGTGTGGACAAGCATCATTTATCTCCGCAAACTGCGTCTATCACTTGGTTTCAAGATGTTTTAGCAGGTTTTAGCTATGATGAACCAAAACATTGGTCCGCATGGCGATGATTTTTTGACATGGATTTGAAATTGTGTATTGTGCCAAGAAGCGTAAGAACCACACTAAACCGATTCGAGTTTCCACACATTCTTCGTTGATATTAGTTGTTCTAAACACGGGATGGTTCCCAATTTGTTTGACTTTCATATTCTATCAGAATGTTGTCCAAATGTTTCTTGATCAAAACCACTGTTGGTTGATGATTAGTTGGGGGATTATACTACCCAACAATAATCCAAACGGGAAATCCTCAATATATTGGATATTGGGTAGTAATGGGTAGTATTATTGGATTATCTATTATACTATTGTATTATCAATATAGTAATCTATTAAACATTCTTAAACAATCTATTATTGTTATTATTATACCGTTGTTGTATTATACTATCTATGAAAATCTATTATACTGAATTATACTAACCAATTATTTATACTATTTTATACTACCCAATACATTTAGGGATTCTAACGATAAACCAAGCGTCGTCTTGGCCCAACGGGCGAGTCCCGTTGGCCCAGCGGCTGTCAGGGGGTTCGTCTCATCGTGGCCAAGAACGCGTTCGTGCCAGGCCTTTGAGCTAAAAAATTGTCTGCCCTGGTTCATGGGTCATTAAATGTCCCCATTGAACATCACCCAACCATTAGGTATATGGTCTATAATGGCTACTATAAGGTGATGTCCAGTGTTCCCAAAATGGGACAGTTACCAACCCCTGTGGTTTGTTACCCTCTGGTAATGACTAACGTAGCGAACTGGAATGATCCACCATGTTTAATGGGAAAATCCACTATTTCGACTGGGCCATTTTCAATAGCAAACTGTTAGTCATTACCAGAGGGTAATGTTGATTAATGGGTTATTCATGGTTTATTCATGGATTATTCATGGATTATTATATTGTTTATTAACAATGTTTTTTTTCAAGTATTGATGGTGTATTAATGTTTTATCTGGTTTATAAACCCCCAAATAGTGATAATCTATGATAATCTGATACTCTTAAATGGTACCCAAATTCAACTTAAGCCTTTTTTTTGGGGGTTGTAAATATCCAGGGTTCGAGGCCTGACACTCCCATGTTTGACATGGCTGCGGCAATATGCTTATGCGGCAATGGATTTTTCGTCGGGAGATGAAATCCACAAAACTGGCAAAGACCTTAATGGAAATTTCCGGTTGGAATCCATTTGTGGATATTTCCATAGTGTGGATAATCCTCAAAGACCAAAAAATGGATATGATCCAGTCATATCCAGTCACTCTAGTTCTCAACCTACGGTTGGAATCCAGGAATCCATCCCTAGAAATCCGCCATGACGTTCGCCATAACTTCGCCATCGGGTTGATCCTGAAGGTTGGATACGATTTTTCCCCCCAGATCCAATGGTGAAAAACCTCATTTTCCATGAAAAAAAATCGGTATTTTTGATGAAAGAATTGGAGGGGCGACTTTCGGCCAATCCTGTATTTTCAGACACAGCCAGATATCAAGTTGGTGATAGTTATATCCCCATGAAAATCCCATTACTATCCCCATATTGTGGTCCATACCATCCCCGTTGAAAGCTAAGAAATGGATAGAAACTTGTGGGCCCATTGGTACCCCATGACAGACCCAAAGGACCTGGCACCTGCGATCCCAGGGGTGAACATGCTTTCAATCCTGGTGGTGGAAAACACTTCCTCTTTGGCGCCAAGCTTAGAGATTTTGGCGTCATCAATAGCGGTGAAATGGGCGCAATCTTGTAATGGGCGAATTTCCTTACCCTCTGGTAAACTAACATAGCTATAGAAAATCACCATTTTGAATAGGTAAATCAATTATAAATGGGGTATTTTCAATAGCTATGTTAAATTACCAGAGGGTATATGCAATACCACAATACCACCCATGTGACACCCTCCAAACGAATTGACCCCAGATCTGATCAAGTTGTTTGATACGAGGCACAAACCAGGGTGGAGTCTCCTTCACGTATTGGTGAATGATTATTTAAGAAGTAGCTGCAATGTCTAGCAAAGAACATAGGCTGGAAATCTAGAGCAATCAGTTTCCGGCAAGAAAGGCAACCCTCCGAAATCCTCAGAAACATTGGTTATTTGAATGTACGCCATGCGGGGCCATACTATGGAGGGATCTATTAGGGGTGTTAGGGATTGAGTGCTAGTTGGTGTTTCACTAAAAACAAAAAATGCTGCCGCACAAATTACCGCTCTACCGTGTGCATAAATCTGTGCTCTATCTACAGTAGATCGACAGTCCAATTTTCTCCAAGCGCGCTCAGCCCATTCCCCAAGGGTTGCCCCAGATATCCATGGACGGATTCCCATGGATTCCATGGTGGCTGGATCTTATGGCTGGAAGAAATCGTCCTTTTGTGATGATTTTTTTTTGACATGTCCAAGATTTGGGGTATCTAGGATTCAAGTATATCTGTTCATAACCCAACCTGTCATCATAAATCCCATGTTTCTGATCCGAATCCGGATCTTGATGGGAGGAATTTACATCCGCAGAATTTGGTCCGAATCCAGAGCTCCAGCTGTCGCGCTCGTTGAGAAACTCCGCGTCCAATTCATGTGGGGTTTCCCAGGACCAACGTCTGATGGGAAGATGGCTCAAACCACGGGTTGCATCACACCAGTGAAGGGGCGTAATTATCATCAATCCATAGAATTCCATAGAAATCCATGGCCAATAGCCACTTTAGTATGTTTATATATGTTTGTCGTCTTTTTTGTAAGTCTATGTCATGCCATTCATGGAAAGCGTGAAGCCTGAATTCAGTTCACCAGATTTTACCTTTTAGTTTTTTTTTGTGGTGTAAACTTAAACATCTAAGATTGTCACGTTGTGGTCTTATTACTAATTCATACTAAAACAACATAGATCTCAAGATTGACTAATACCAAAGCCAGACACTAAATTCACTCAACCTTGTGAGGTCATCTATAGTTACACTAACTTCATAACTATATAGTTACCCTCTGGTAAATAAACATAGACCCTGAGAATCACCAATGTTTAATGGAAACTACTCTTCCAACCCCTATCTGCCAGGGTCTATGTTTATTTACCAGAGGGTAACATGAGTTATATGATGCTACTATATATATATATAGTTAACATGAGTTATATGACTAGTTCCCTGGATCTTTATGGGACCCTTGAAATACCTTGAAGCACTGCGAGGTTTGGAGAAATCATCAGTTGGTTCACCGATCTCTTCCGATCCCTGGGGCTCTTGGCACAGAAGAGCCTCGACTGCCTCGACTCGGTGTTCGTTGTGGCCTTGATGTGGCGGGAAGGATTAAGGTCCAAAGCACATCATGAAACGTTGCAGTTTATACATGTAGAAATATCGACATTAAAGGCATGTATGATGTTATGGTATGTTATGTTATGTTATCTGCGCATTCTAAAATCATTCGAAATCAATGACGTATACGTGTGTCCTACGTGTGTCCTTGATATTGGAACTAACTGACAGACCTACTAGTAAGCCTGCAGTTTATCAACCAAGTAAGACATTCAACATGGATGGTCATTGCCACTCTCACAGTTGTTGAACTCTTTGGGCATGTTCCTCAGTATTCAAGCACTAGCGGCTAATGAAGTACTAGGGTATGTTTTTTAGTGCTTGAATAGTATTCAGTAGTCATACCGCTAGTTGATTTTAGTCAAACAAAAAAAACACACAAGATCACTAGCCTTCCAACCTTCCAGCAGCCTGTTTTGTTCACAGTGCTCTTGACGGAACCACCGTTAGTGGCAATAGTAGCAGAACTCAAATTTAGTACTGTAGTTAGTATCAAGCAGGCCACATTTGTTGATTTCAATATATATGTATATATATATATACTGTCTTTCTCTCTCTCTCTCTATTTATGTATATGATATGTATAATAATGTATACATATATATATATATACATATTTGCTGTGATTATATATAATTTACTTATATACACCCAATACATCTATATTCATAATGTTTAACTCAAGTCCTTAGGTGGGACCCTAAACCCCTGAAAGGGTCACGTTCATCCCATGCCGCAACCAGGAAAGCAAAGATTTGTTTCCTGGGGCTGGACAATGCTGGGCCACTGGGCGGAACGCCATGGATTTTCGCGGGGACAAGGGCCACAGGTTTGGGGGATGTGTTTTTATGACTTGAAGAATGCAGCTAACTGAATAAAATTAAGGAATATGGAGGGAAGTTATGGAGGGATCTATAGTTGATAATCCTACCATCCGACCCAAATTCTTCCAAATCTGGTTGACCCCCGTTTGCATGGAGCCTTTGAGGTTCTTTAGGATGTGAAAAAGAGGATAACTTGACAACTTCTTCCCACATCTTCCCCAAGTGTTTGCGAAGTTTTCAACTCTATCTATTTGGGGGGTTGCTTTTAGACAACGTTGCACCCCTATTTCTGCCACGACAGACATCCCTCTTGGGGCCAGGAAAACGACGCTTCTGCAGATGCTGCGCGATGGGCGCCTGTCAGTGAACGCTCCCACACTCTATCCCAGCAATGAGGTTCCCGAGTGGGCGCTGTTGGCATGAAACGAGCAGTGTCAAAAACCTTCTTTGACAATTTATTTCTTAGAGATTCGGATAGATTTAGCATATAATGATTCATTGTTGCTTTATTTCCATTGGATACGAGCATACAATCGGTTGAAATTAGTGACCGTTGAGGATGATAGGAGGTTGGGGATTCTGACAATCCATTATGGGGATCCGAATTGAACTAGCCATTGCAGGTGGGATTTTCCAATCTTGGAGAGATTTCATAGATATCATAGATTTCCCCATAGATTTCCCATAGCTTCCCCATTTTTCCCATGGATTTCCCCATAGATTTCCCATAGCTTTCCCATTTTCTAATGGATTTCCCCATAGATTTCCCATAGATTTCCCATAGCTTTCCCATTTTTCCCATGGATTTCCCCATAGATTTCCCATAGCTTTCCCATTTTTCCCATGGATTTCCCTATAGATTTCCCATAGCTTTCCCATTTTTCCAATGGACTTCCCCATAGATTTCCCATAGCTTTCGCATTTTCTGGTGGATTTATCATAGATTTCCCATAGCTTTCCCATTTTTCCAATGGATTTCCCTATAGATTTCCCATAGCTTTCCCATTTTTCCCATGGATTTCCCCATAGATTTCCCATAGCTTTCCCATTTTCTAATGGATTTCCCCATAGATTTCCCATAGCTTTCCCATTTTCCCATGGATTTCCCCATAGATTTCCCATAGCTTTCCCATTGATTTCCCTATAGATTTCCCATTTTCCCATGGATTTCCCCATAGATTTCATCTCCGCCGTGACTCTTTCGTCGTCCCGTCGTAACTAGCGTCGTAACGCCAGGAGCTGAACATCAACGGCATTCGCTTTCGAACCTTCGATCTGGGCGGCCATGAAACTGCCCGGCGTATCTGGAAGGCCTGCTTCGCCGTTGGGAAGCGGGAAGTGAAAGGGCTAAAACTATGGGGAAAACTAGGGGAAATCTATGGGAAATCTATGGTAAGGGTTAAAACTATGGGAAAACGGTGGGAAGTGCTTGGGAAGTACCTGGATTTCTGGGTAACATGGGATAAACTTATTGGAAAACGATGGGAAAACAACATGGAAAATCGTTTTTAAGCGCTAGTATTTGTTGAGTCAGATATGCCACAATTGGGTTTTTGTTTTCTGCTGCGGGTTCGGAATCTGAACTTATCAACTGGGATATACATTTGGAAGGTCACAAAGTTCCCTCTCAAGATGGCAATAGATTAGGTAAAATTAGGTAAACGCCGGTATACCCCATTTTAACAGTCACCCAAGAGAGTAGTTTATTCCCGATTTTCATTGGTTAATCCTTGCCTTTCATGCTTGAGACCTGTTCCATATATACATATATATAATATACATATTTATATATATATATATAATATATATATATATATATCTGGCATGTGGGGTTCCCACCAAGCACTGATCCTTGTGACCCCCGGGATCATTACCCTTTTCGTGAAGCAATGAGTCGCTCTCCGGTGTCCCGGGTGTCCCCTTTTTCGGGCCCCCGGTGGGGTTCCCGGGGACAGGACTATTTGTCGGCGGTCGATGGCATCATTTTCTTAGTGGATGCAGCAGACCGTACGCGCTTCCAAGAGGCCACCGGGCTCGGTGGTTCCAGTGGCGATGCAAAGCCATGCAAAGCACACTTTGAATCCCCTCAACTACATAAGGTCTAGAGTACCCAACCCTCCAGGCCTCAGGGGCCCAGGGTCTAGAGTACTTCCTAGAGCACTGTAGACCCTCTGCATTTAAGGTACTATAGACCCTTGAGCGTGTCTATGTTGGACATGATATATGGATGTCCCATAATTTTCAACTTTGAAGATGTAAGGCAGATCTTGTTTTTTCAAAGGTCTGGACAGCTTTTCTGGCAATCATCAGGACAGGTTGGTTTTGCTGACCATTGTAGCTCTAGACCTTTGCCAAGCTAGATTCCCCAGTTCTTACAGAGGTCTGGACAGCGTTTCTGGCACTGATCAAGACAGGTTGGTTTTGCTGACCATTGTAGCCCTAGACCTTTGCCAAGCTAGATTCCAAAGTTTGTCCAAAGGTCTGGACAGCGTTTCTGGCCTTGATCAACACAGATTGGTTTTGCTGGCCATTGTGTTTCTAGACCTTCGCCACGCTAGATTCCCCAGGTCGTACAAAGGTCTGGACAGCCTTTCTGGCACTGATCAAGACTGTTTTTTTTGACCAACCACGTTAGGTCTAGTCCTTTGCACAACTAGATTTCCAATGCATTTTATTTGTAAACTTTTGCACCCATAGATTTCCAATGACCCCCAAAGGTCTGGATAGCCTCTCCGGCACCATTTTTCAGTGACTTAATATAATTTGTAGTATTTTTGAAACATAGTTTATTTTCAATATTCACTTGTATTAAAATAGTTTTTTTGGTAAGTTTGATTTATTTATGAAAACTATATATTTATATGTTGTTTTGATTTTTCATTTTTTCTGATATATATATTTTTTTTAAAATAAAATTTTCAGATTCTTATTGATGTTCTCATATTTTTTCTGATTTTTTTTTCAGATTTTTTCTGATTTTTTCAGATTTTTTTTTGAAAATCTGAATTTTTTAGATTTTTTCTGAAATTTTATTTTTTTCTGAAATTTTCAGAGTTTTTTCTGAAAATCTGAAATTTTCAGATTTTTTCAGATTTTTTCTTAAAATTTGAAATTTTCAGATTTTTTCTGAATTTTTCATTTTTTTTTCTGAGAATCTGAAATTTTCAGATTTTCTCTGAATTTTTCATTTTTTTTCTGAGAATCTGAAATTTTCAGATTTTTTCTGATTTTTTCAGATTTTTTCTGAAAATCTGATTTTCAGATTTTTTATGAAAATTTGAAATTTTCAGATTTTTTTCTGAATTTTTCGTATTTTCTGAAAATCTGAAATTTTCCGATTTTTTATGTGTTTTTCAGATTTTTTCTGAAAATCTGAAATTTTCAGAAATTTTATGATTTTTTCATATTTTTTCTGAAAATCTGAAATTTTCAGATTTTTTCTGAAAATCTGAATTTTTTCTGATTTTTTTCTGAATTTTTCAGATTTGTTCTGAAAATATTATATTAAATTTAAATTTAATTAGAATCTGAAATATTCAGAATTTTTCTGATTTGCACCATTCCTGAAGTGTGGATGTTCATGGCAAGAGCCCAAGAGCACTGGTGAAAAACGTGTGACAGCAGCGAAGAAAAAAATGAGCGAGAGAAAACATGTTGTTTGGAACATTTTTTTTTGTATTTTTGACGCATGGGTAAACGTCTTCAGACCTTCAGCATCTGTAAGGTCCAAGGGTCTAGACTATTGAGATTGTTTTTCGTGATTTAGCTATGTAACTCTTCTTCAGACCCCGTTTTTAGGGTCTACAGTGTAAGATCCAGGGTCCCTGCCAGGTAGCTGATGGTATCACTTTGATACTCAAGGCAATATGTATATATATATATACATATATATATATATATGTACATGTGTATATATATACATATGTATGATATATATATATACAGTATATATATATAATATATTTGTTTGGCAATATATTTACAATTTTGTTTGTCTAGATGTATACAAACACGCTTTCATAGGTGGGACTTTGTAGCTTGCACTTTCAGGCGGCAGAAGAGTTGGGCCGCCTCCTAGACGACCCAGCGCTGGCGAGGGTGCCCTTTGTGGTGCTAGGCGGGAAACCATCTATGCAAATGAGGATACTAAGGAGGATATAACATATAACGTATATATATATATAAAGATAATAACCAACAAGATTGGAATAGAATTGGATATAATTGGATAGTGTATATATACCCACTGAGATGTTATTAATGGGTCTGTCTTTTTCAATGGTCTCTTTTCCCTGGAAAATGACGATGAACCAATAAATTTAGAGTTCTCGAGTCCATAAATGTCTGTGTGATGGCTAACATGTGGCTTTATATGGTACAGTTGCACCAATTTCCTTGCTGAAAATGACTGGTAATGCTTGGTATGGATTGGTCAGTTTAGCAGGACATCTACAAATACCATCCAGTATATCATGGTAAGTAGTAACTGTTTTTTTACTAATTATCTACAATCCAAATTGGCATTTAATTCCATTATTTAAACATATTTAACCAATCTAATTTTAGGTGCCAATTATGGGGATTAAATGACACAGAACCATATATTGGATTGTTGATAGTCAATAATGATACTGTGGATTTTGGATCTTCTTGGTCATTATGATCTTCTCGAGAATGAAATTCTGGGGGTACTGTACCTAACAATCCAATTGTATCAACAAACCAATTCCTAGGGACCCAATTGTTCAGTATCAACAATCCAAATTTGCGCCATACCCATACCAACCATCATGCTGGCTGTGAATGCAATTCTTCAATCCCGATTTTCTTGGGGATCACAATATTCTCAGGGAAATGAATTTACTGGGATTTTTGCCCAAGCACAATCCACTAATGGAAGAGAGATATATATAAATATATATATTAAGACAGCGAACACGGGATTTACCAAACAACTCATAGATATGTTGGATGTTTTTTTTTGGTTCGCCACTGAGGACTGAAAACCAGCGAATCTGACTGGGTAGTTGAGAAACCAACTTCTGCAATGCCAGCTTTTGATGGGGAGATAATGTCCGACATATGTATATATATATATATATATATGTATACATATGTATATATATATATAGTATTAACTCACTCCAGATCATTTTGGTTGTTTAATGTTTTCTGTGCAAGGTATCCACGATTTGCCATGAAATTCAAGAAGTCCATCAACTCATAATTAAGAATTCAACTAACAATCATAGGATCTCGACCATCAAGAGAAGGAGTATAACCATATAGAACCAAGAAATGATAGTCATTAAGCCACCAAAGACGGTGTAAAGCAGCGAAGATAAGGGAAACCACCAACAACAAATGTGACTTGAAGATTACAAGATACCCCCTGGTAAACGTTTCCATAACTATGGAAAGATCCACCATTTTCAACATTTTCAAAGGGTAAATCCACTATTTCGACTGGGCCATGGCTTCAATAGCGAACTGTAACAGTCATTACCAGAGGGTATTATAAGCAGGAAAGAAGCATCAAACATGTGGATTATGGCGGTGAAATCCCTACAGCTACAACTTGGCGAACGAAGAATGACTCAATTGGCCTTATGATAAATCACACACACACATCCATATCCATATCCATATCCACATATACATATATATATACATATATATATACATATATATACATATATACATATATATATATATGTATATTATATATATATGTATATATATACATATATATATATACATATATATATAATATACATATATATATATATATCCCATATGTTTCATTGAACATCATCCCATGTTCTTGCTAAACGTTTAGAAACCCCCTGCCCAGTTCCAAATGGGCAGGCAACAAGATCGACATCCCGGTGGCAGCCTCTGAAGACGAGCTGCGACATTCCCTTGGACTCTACACCCACATGACGTCAGGCCATGGGGAACCCATGGAAAACCCATGGAAAACCCAGGGAAAACCCATGGAAAACCCATGGAAAACCCATGGAAAACCCATAGTGCCCTGCTCACTGATCTACAAAATGGTGGGTAAACTCGACATCTATATAAACGTTTACAGGAGGGTAAAAACCAAATATTTGATGGGGGTTTAGTTCGTGATATGGTGGTGGGATTTAATGGATATATACATATATATATATATACACACATAATGCGGAGAACATGGGACTGGAATATGCATCACCCAGAATATGAAGTCTTGTTTTTTTCAAAAAATAGAGAATTTACCACCAATAGTGGCAATTTGCATGGCAAAATCCAAGGATAAACCACAGGAGTTTGAGGTTCTTATCGTTTGGACGAAGCCATAAATCTGCATGGTCCAGACCCTGAAATATGAGACTAATTCATCAGATATAGCCATGCCAAGCAAGATACAAAAACAAAAAACGGAATATTGACCAGGTAGGATAAACATAAATAAACTACAATAAACTCTATATATACCAGGAACCTCCAGCGTCACTTAAATTTATGCCCCAGTACCCTTTCGATACCTAAATCAACAAGTCGTCACCTAAATCACCTTTTCGTTTTCGTAAAAATATTCCCCGAGCACAATTTTGCAAATCGAGCGCTTTTCCTTCCAACAGCGCATTTAAAGAACTCTTCAGCCTGCTGCCTACTTTTATCTGAGCCGTGGCTACTTGTCATTAAATGTGTGCAATTCTCCAGGGATGAACATTTTTTGCAAGACCCACACGCTCAAAAAGGTCGCGCAAAAAATGTGCAAAACGGGCACAAATCTGCGCAAAAAAGTGCAAACGGGCGCAAATCCAAAACAAGTTTCCTCTAAACCCCAAAGGATTTCTCACGCATGTCTATTTGTGTTTGTCTGAACACCCCAATATTTGCAGAGAAAAGTGCCAAACCACGGCTCGTAAAAACCTGTGACGCGCAGATTTTTCAAAAAGGAACACTTTTTCCTTCACGAGCGTAAACGTGCGTTTTAGGGCAGAAACTCAACGTCATGTAAATTTACGTTACTTTGGAGGTCCTAGGTATAATATAACATATATGTGGAAAATCAACCATGTGTAGATGATTTTCCTGGGGAAACTATAGGTTGTCCACATCTACGTTACTTTACCCTAGGGTTTTGATATAGCCACGGTAATCCAACATGGCTAACTGGAAAATCTCAATGAGAAATGAAGCCTTTAATGGGATAATGATCGAACAAAATGGTGGATTTTGCCATGATGCTTGATTACTGGAGTGTATCTCATGATGTAGAAGTATTGGGTTATATATGCTTATATATATATTTATATTGAGAACATATCAATAATTTTCAGATCAGACCGTTGCTTGCCTGGGAGGCAAGTACGTGACCAAGGGAGAGGCATCCGTGAGACCTTTGGAACTCTTCATGTGCTCCGTGGTGAAGCGTGACTTGCAACGGTCGATCGAATCCTGCTGGGTCGATCCCTCACCATTGATGGTCAGTACTGGGAAGCCAACCAAAACGGAACGCTAAAAATGTCTTGGTGAAAAATCTCTGATTCAGCCAACCTTGGTCAATGGCGTCAGTGGCAGGATTACGTCTCCTATCCTGCTGCTGTTACATTTCTAATAGCTATTGATCCGTTTTTGTGAGTTATGATCGATTCTTCAACTCACCATTTAGAAGATTGATGTAAAAAAATGCAACGTGATGTAACATCATAGATAGATAGATAGATAGATAGATCGATAGATCGATAGATCGATAGATCGATAGATCGATAGATCGATAGATCGATAGATAGATAGATAGGTAGATAGATAGATAGATAGATGGCTAGATGGATAGATAGCTAGCTAGATAGATAGATAGAGATAGAGATAGAGATAGCGATAGAGATAGAGATAGATAGATAGATAGATAAATATAGTAAACAAATATACTAAACAGATATACTAAACAGATATACTAAATAGATATACTAAATAGATATACTAAATAGATATACTAAATAGATATACTAAATAGATATACTAAATAGATATACTAAATAGATGATTATATATATTTATATACTATATATATACTATATATCTACTATATATATATACTATATATATATTCTATATATATACTATATATATACTATATATATATACTATATATATATATATACTCTATATATATATATACTATATATATATATATACTATATATATACTCTATATATATACTATATATATACTATATATATACTATATATATACTATATATATATACTATATATACTATATATACTATATATACTATATATACTATATATACTATATATACTATATATACTATATGTATACTATGTATATATATATATACTATATATACTATAAATACTATATATCTACTATATATCTACTATATATATATATACTATATATAGTATATATACTATATATACTATATATACTATATATACTATATATGATATACAGTTTATATACATTCTCAATACCCAACAGCACGTCAAGTCGCAGTCGCCAAGGCATGGGATATGCAGAGGCCTTTGACTGGCTGGCGAAGCTTGTGGCATGGCGGAGGAACTGGGCACGGCAGGTTGGTACAGTTGGAGCCATGGATCTTTTGGGAATATCATGGGAAATCATCTTTAACTGGGAGTAAATGGGGATATAACCATGATAGACCCATGACAAAACTAGGGGTTTGATGCTGTTAAACTGTTAAATAGTGTAGCTATATAGAGGAGCTGTTTTTTTTTCATAATGTAACTATAGGAGATCATGGGACACGTACACAGAGAGGGATACTACATGGTCATGGGGATATGGCTAACCAACTTGACATTAAGAGCGATAAATCTGATCGCTTTGGGATGAGCATGAAACCATAACTTGAAACATAAGTTGGTTGGTTGTTAGGACTACACCTATAGAGGTTTTATGGTGATAACATGTGACAACTTTGTTGTTCCGGAGAGGTTTCCAAACATAACGGACCCCTTTTTTGCAGGCATTGAAGGGCGAGAACGGGATGTTGGTGCCATGGTTTTGCAACAAAAACCGTATGGGGTTTGCCCAGAAATGGATGTGCCACAGCTTGGAGGTACACAATCCCAAATTGAAACATCTGTTCATGCGGCTTGAAACCGGTGGCAACCATACAGTAAGATAGGATTGGAACCCCAATTTCAGGATTTTCAGAAAGTCCAGTTATGAAATATAGGGGGGGGCGGAACTTACCCACAAAATCTGGGCTTTAATCTCCAGGAAAAAAAACAGGGAGATAGCTGATAAACATGTAAATGATGGTTGGTTGATATCAGTTACATTGTTCGGGGCCCAAGAATCTGGGACTTGATGGCACGCTTCTGTATCTTTTCCATACACTTCCTATAATGCCGGGGAAAGTTCACGGGTCGCGAAGGTAAAGATGTAGAGACATGACCTTGATCGTAGTTGGAAGCTGGGTTTGTTCTTCCCCCACTTTAGGACATGTTGAGATAATTTTTGGATATGCTGTGGATGGTTGCGAAATCCTTCACCAGTATAGATGGTAAACATCCCAGTATAATCCCACCAAAATCCCATGAAATTCACTTGGTGTTTCATACTTACCAATAGTTACCACTTGGTGCAGGATTTCCCAACCATGCTTCCATGCACGTCTGTGCAACAGCGATCATCGCTGACTTCGAGGTTTGAAGATTTGCTACGCTGGATGTAGCAGAAACCGCGCCGGGGTGCGTCGCGGTGACATGATGTGAGGCTGTCTTTCGGTAGCACCCAATGGACCTTGAGAAGAAAGGATTCCCATAGGATCCATGGTGCTGGTATATATGGTGACATAGATCCCATCAATATACCCCAGTCATGTTAGCATATATACCAGCACCATGGATCCTATGGGATTGGATCCCAGAAAAGTTTCGCGACACAAATAGGGTTCCACGAAGTGATCAGTTATGATCAATTCATGAGAAAAAAAAAGTTCGCAGAAAAAGCTCATGCAGAAACATACATTTCCTGCTTGACGCACACCCAGCCATATTTCTTGGGAACGGTGCTGTCCCAACCGCGCTGGTGGTCACTGAGCTTCTGGGAAGCCCCACATGACCTGGGTCCTTGGAAAACCCCACCAGTTGGGGCATCGTTTCCCCAGTGAGATATCCCCCAACCGTGTGTCAAGTCCAAATTTATGCCCCTCAACTTGGTAAGGTTTCAGCCGGGTCTTCCCGAAGGAGCTTGGTCTCTCAAGAAAAGCATCTTGAAGATCCGCAAATTCGAAGAGGGTCCAGCGCTCCGCTTTTTGGCGCCGAAAAACCGCAACTGTGAGGAACGCCTATATCATTGCTGGGTAAAGCAACTGCAGGGTTTCCTCCTTGGTACATAGTGTTCCCCAAGAGACGTCTGACAGGCAGCTAGCTTGTTTATCATGTTTGGGTACCTTATGTATTATTAGTATAATAGTGTAGAATTATTATATTATTATATATGATTACATTATGATATGATATATATATATATAATAATATATATATATAATTGTGTATATGTATATATATATACTGTACGTCTAGGACATCGCACAGTGTGATCAAAAAGCGGACCGCGATTTGTGCAGACCGCCCTTGCAATCTTTGGTCGCCCCTGGTGATGAACCCAAATCGCATGGCCCGGTACAGCTCTCCCCTTGTTGCGGTTGCATGGTTGCATATAATGTGGCCTCAGCAGTTATAAGTTGGTGTGTAAACCCAAAAAAAACTATACTGACTATACTTATAAGATGTTATCAGTATTATATATAGCATATACTTATTGGAGTTATGTTCACCAACTTAGCTATCTAGGGCTCCCACCTTGCATTGTTGGTGATTAAAAGAGGTCGGTGTGTCCGGTCCAAAAAAAGGTCCCGATGAATTCATCACCAGAGACGCCACGTGCCACCTGGCATCGACGCTCCAGGTATGCCATCGTTGTGACTTCAGTAGCCTCGATTTATGGCATTTTTTTGGGGGGGGTTTTGGGCTTTGGGGGATGGTATTTCAATGTACCCTCTGGTAAACTAACATAGCTATTGAAAATGGCCATAGAAATAGTGAGTTTTCCCACCAAAAATGTTGATTTTCCATAGCTACGTTAAATTACCAGAGGGTAGTTCAGCATTTGTTCCAGACAATCACACTTTCTGAAGTGAACTGGTTAACTAATAGTCAGTGGGATTCTACTCATTATATCTAGGTTATAACATGTTATAACCGCTGTAAAGCCAGCAGTTTCAACAACCCCCAGTCTGCCAGTGGCATATCATCTGGGAAGCTCATGGTTCCTGGGACTGAACACTCACCTCCATCCCGGGGCCCAGAATTTGGCAAAAAGCTATAGAAAGTGTGTAACTGAGTTTACTTAATTTAGCTTTCATAACATGTCATAATTATAGTTACTTCCATAACTATAGTTATATATCGAAACCGGGATTACAAAGCCAAACTGCTTCTACATTCCTGGAGCGCAACATGACAGAGAGAGTCAGTGTTCGCCATGTTCCGGAAGGGTACCAAAACTGTGCCATTTCCTTTTCCTCCGTCGTGCAGATCGCGGAGAGAAAAAGAGTCGTAGGGTTTTGGATTGACTTGAAGACCTGGCAACTTTCCGCTTTCAAATGTCACTTTTTGACCTCGTGGGGCCCCAAATATTGAAGCGGAATGTCTCCTTGTTAAATATGTTTTGGTTTGGATACGTATTTGTAGGGTCTCTAGGCATCTTTGACCTTCATCGCTTTCAGGATGTCAAAAGCCAGTAACCACATCATGATGCAGATGATGATGGGTGGCTGTTGGTTTTCAGCACATCATGTTCTATCTCTACTTCCATCCTATAACCTCCATTTTGCTACAAGTGTCCATGGATATTGACATTGATATATAATTTATATACTATATATATATAATTATATATATAATGTATATATAGTCATTAAACCTTGCATTTTCAAACTCATTCTCTAGCGTTTGCGTTTCAGATTATTGAATGAATTTCCAAAGTCATTCTCCGGGTGTTTTCTTTCAGATTCATTTTTGGATGTTTTGCGACCGTAAACCATGACCCTATCCCACTCTCGTGCCAAGTTGGTTAGGTGCTGGCCGCCCTTGTGACTGTCTTCATGGAAGGATCCGGAATTTGTCGGGATCTTCTGTTGGAAGCTGAGATGGTTCAGATGCTTCAGATGAAAAAAGGCTTTGAAGCCTTCGTGTTCATGAATTTCATGTTTGTAGTTTCACAACATTGTAATTTAACATTATAGACTTACAGTAATGTCAACCCCCCGGATTAATAAACCATGGTTTATGAAAAAAAGGGAGGGGTACTCCTATAGTCATTTCATCTAATACTTAAATGGTACCCTCCCAATTCAACAGCCGGGCTAGGGTTTATTAATCCAGGGTTGACAAAAAATCAGTTTTGCGGCGATCCGCTGTTTTTGTCGGTCCCGAAAAAATTGCAGGTTTTTTTCGATACCCCAAATTGATTTTGGCACACGTGTTCCAATAATTTGGATGAATGGTTTATTGGTTTACCTGCCTGGTTTAGCCTCGGGTAATCAAACGTGGCTGGCTGGAAAATCCATGGCTTGAATCATTTACAGTGTACAGATTATTTCTCCATCAAAATCCCCATTCCAAAGGAGATTTCTGAATTCCCAGCTAGCTACGTTTGATTGCCGGAGGCTCCCGAGGGTATCGCCATTTGCTGGTTGCATCTCCGTTCTGGTCCAACTTTCCATTCTTTATGGTCCTTATCCTCACTTGGTGCTGTTGATGCTTATCACTACATCAGGTTCTGTCAAATGTCAAATCAGTGGATTTAGGGCTACACCATTTTTTGAGATCATACTACCTTGATAATTACTATATTTAGAATTCATACTATCTTCATTGATCTATCCTCCGATTTTGCAGCGAACAGGGCAAGAACATGCATTAAAACTGCAGCCCAAGAATGGGATCGTGCTACCTCCCCAGGGGCCACAAGAAGACACACACACACACAAAAGATATCAACCAAAAATACGCCACGTGTTTTCTGAAAAAACTATGGAAAGATCCACCATTTGTAATGGGACAATCAACTATTTCTATGGCCATTTTCAATAGCTTTTTGTATGTTTACCAGAGGGTAATAATGTCTGTTTCAGTATGTTTCTGTTCCTTCTCCCCAAGTTGTCCTCCATGTTTGGTCGGTTTTTTTTATATGGATAGCGATGGATAGCGATCAACAGTTATAGCTCGGCGGATCGTAGAGTCTGGTCGTGGGGGGTACCCATATGTGCCATGGTCAGAACATGGCTTACCCTCTGGTAATTTGTTACATAGCTATGGTATAGATGGCCCATAAAAATGATGTTGATTTACCCATTAATAGCATGGTGATGTTCCATAGTTGTGTAAACGTTTACCAGGCCGGGTATCTTTTAAATCAGTTGGTGATGGTCATCCCCCCATTAAAATAACGGTTTATATTAACCCTTTATGTAAGGAATCCCGGAATCACAATGATGGGATGACCATACCCCCTATACCATGTCTGTGACCATGTATCATATCAAGTTGGTTTGTTGTATTCCATGAAATATCCCTTCATAATCACATACACATTTATTATAGTTGTGTGCGTTGTTTTTTCCATTACATCTCATATTCCATGACATACACAATTTAGACATGTGATGAACACCAATGTCTTATCATCTACGCTTATATCATCACCCATAAATGTGAACCTATAATTTCTGTTCAACCTAATCATAGGTTAAGTGATGTTAAATCACATTTTTCATATTTTAATGATGTTAAATGATGTTAAATGATGTTAAACGATGTTAATGATGTTTTTCATGTCTAAAAATGTCTAAACATCACCTCTTTAGCCGCTCTCCGGTGAGGTCACTGGTTAGAAACAAACTCAGGTCGTGGGGCCAGTTGTGGCGTTTCATGATCAGCGCTTTGCTCTTCACCATTGCCTCTGGCTTGGCCGGGAGACCCAGAAATGCGAAGAAAACTGGTGATTTAGCCTTGAAATCCATGATGAATGAGGGATCAACATGGATCATTAATCAGTTAGATTCAGTTGGATAGCTGCTGGGTCATAAAAGATGCAGTGAAGCAAACAACATCCCAAATATTTCAAAAGTCCTACTTTGAATCTGGAAAAATAGGATATAAACGATATATACCTTTGAATCTTTCGATTCTAATACAACTTATATATATTTGGATATATATATATACATATCGTTTATGGAATGAACAGCTACATAAGTATCGAACATGGGATTAACAGAGCCGGATTTAGGCATCAACAAACGGGTGAAACATATGGAGATTCAACGTACAAACATGGTGTGTGTGTGTGTGCGCTTGGATTTTGGTAATATCATCACAGAACATGGTTGGGATTATGTTGGCCAATTAATTACTCAATAAACAATGGATAGGATTTATATGAATATACCCATAAACATTGATGGTAGTTATTATGCATAGGGATCGTATGGATCATATAGGTATCTAGGTCAATAATGAATATGTTTTGTTGTTGGTATGGCTTGATTTTCTATATACAATTATAATATATCACCCTTTAGATATTCCTTGTAAACCAGCAGAACCCGGGTACCGCTTTTAGAGGCAGTTCAGTTTATAACGATTTCATTTCTGAACATGAGACATAGAAAAGGGAGGGCTTTATAAAATGCATGCATTTTTGACATACCGATCGTCATTCTATAATCTAGCCCAATTTTTGGGGCTATACAATGACAAATCCAAGTAACAAGAACAAAACCTAACCCTGGGTCACAAAAACAATTATATAATGGTCCTGTGATCGGTCTATACATGTTAGAATTAAAATGCCTATTCCGGCCTATTCCCAAAAGAATCATCCGGACATGCCATTATTCTGGTCGGGCGGTTATAACATGTCCAATATGGTCTGTTTCATAATCCTTGATCTTTTGCCAATTTGTAAGGTTTTACTTTGGAAAAAAGTGCCCGGACAATAGGCATTTTATAACTTCAAGAAGTGCAATTTTATAAAAGCGGCATGTCGGAATTGCCATTTTTTAAGGAATTGTCAATTTACAAGGGTAATCCTTATAAAGTGGCGCCACCCAGGTTCCAGGTAATCTTACAAGGGGATATTATATGATATTATAATAGTGTTGCGATGGTGAAATATTAAGAAACACTTGTGTGGGTCTAGTGGTCAAACACCTACAGCCAACATAAATTTACTGTATTCGATCACGAAACAAAAATTGGGCGTTAGCCAAAACAACCTAGACAACCATGTTTTGGCCAACGACAATGGAGACTTAATCAATGTTGACTTAGCTAGTGTTAGACAACAACCACGTTTCTTTTAATCAACCTTGCGCAGCAAAGATAGCACAGTAATAAACAAATATGCTGACTTGACGTGACCAACAGAAATGGAATTTAATGTCAAATGATAAATCAAACAATGAACTGGCTGGTGGTTTCTAGAAAATCTGTTGGATCCTTCATGTATTTGTTTGATTTTGTTTGTACTTGTCGATTTGTCCATTCTTTGTTTATAGGTTTCTGTTCCCAAAAACCCATGGTTTCAGCGAAGTTGAAAGCGCCCAGCCAGAGGTGTTGATGGCCTATTGCATCCGGACGAGTCCTATGGAAGTGGTGCCTCGTAGCGGCGTAGCGTACCCCGTTTGCCATGCTTAATTCAACATGAACTGAGAGATTTGGGGGTACCTTTTCTTGACACAAACGCACATGTATGATATGAAAATTTATATATTACAACATATATATATATAATATCATATATATATATAATATCATATATATATATATAATTGTGCAAAAGCATTCAATGCATGCGCGCGTGTGTGTGTTCCACAAACTGCAGTGCATTGTGTTGCTTAGCGTTTCATCACAAACAACAAAAATCTCTTGGATTGACAATCCACAACAGGGATGATATTGTGATGCCAAAGAGCCCAAACTTTCTGTAAAATTGGCAAAATTCAATCAAGTCCACATTCTGACATGGGAAAAATAATGTTAAACCATGGCCGATGCTAGGGGTACCAAAGTTTGGGACATGAAGTGACACCCCTTGGCGGCCCTGTGGTCGCCTGGATGTTGGTTTTCTAGACTTCGCTTGGATGCCTTGGTATCCCCTGCTGTTCAGATTTTTTAACTCAAGATATGGGGGTTTCTTATCATGTGGGATCCCCAGTCGCCACCATGGGTTTGAAGTCACTAAGTCATGGTCAGGATGGGACCTGAATGATTTACGGGTACTCGTAGCATCACGACGTCTCGGAAGCATCTATATCTCTTCGTCATGTTCCCCCCATTTGGAAATTCATAGGTCGACTTCATCATACTTCACCCTCTCCAGGATAGGGCCTGGTGGTTCAACCCCGCCACTGAAAGCCCAAATATCCATGGCACTGGGACATCGTAGAGGTCAAAACTTGGCTCTGATTTGGGCTCTGGAATCCCTGTCGTAACACGCGGCCTGAGTCTGAGGGGACTTGGGTGCCTTGAGCGCCCACTATCACTAACCTTTCCAGAAAAGAAAACATACCGAAGCCACATTGCCCATGATCATGCTTGTTTGTCATTGCCTGGGGATGAGAAACAGATGAGAAAGGGACCGAGAAAGGGATCTAGCACACTGAGCCTTTCATGCGTACAGTAAATTGAAACCCTTAGTAGGAATTCACATGTGCAAGCTATGTTCC
>CAMXCT020001816.1:0-83268 GCA_947184155.2 Cladocopium goreaui
GGTATTTACAGTGTTTTTTGGCCAGCACCTGGCAAAAACACTGGTATTTACGGAGGTTTCACCATGTAGCAAAATGTGGTTTCTTGATCCGAAAAGAACAAAAATACTGTAAATTACAATGTTTTGAGTCTGCTCTTAGGGTGCGTGGGAGGTGTGGAGGGGGGGGGGTACTAAAATGACTAGCAATCTCCTGAAGAATCAGGTAACGGGGCTGGCCGCCCTCCCCTTTACTTCGTAAAGTAGAACTCAAGGTAGCCCCTCTGGAGCTACCTTTCGTGATATATATATATATGTATCTTTGGATATATGATGGATATGTAACGGATATGAAGTGGATGTATATATATATATAGATATTTGTTTATGGTGGATATCAGTATACTGGGTATATAAACCAGCTTATATATACCTTGGCGAGTACATAGCATGGATATATAATGTAGAATTGATATAGAATGGACATATATATATATAGATATTCACCAATATATTTGATTTTTGGTGTTTATGGTTGATATATTGATATAGCTGATAAAATTGATAGATCAATAAATAATGAATATAATCTATGATACAATGCATATATATATATATACACCAACTAACATAACATTTGGGGCCACAACAGTGTAGAGATGTGATGGACGTGTACAGAAAACGAAAGATTTAATCATGTATTTCTTGGGTGCGGATTTTGTGATCAAAACACACCTATCTACTAAGGGTGACCATATCATTCAGGTTTCCGTGAGTCTTTCAAATGTGTTCAAATTGTGTTTCTGCATCCATGAATCAACTCTTTGCTTTCTCAACAGTTCACCTCAATTCATTGATCCATCTATCCTCCATCACAATTTCTGTGTCAAAAAACTAGGCTCCTTTTTTGCCATTACCAAACTGCACTCAGTATGCAATCTAAATTGCTATGTTCGCCTCTGCTCATTTTGGAAGAATCTCAGGCTTTGTGCACACCACAGTGTTTCTTTCCCCCATGTTCACGTCCATACCCACCACGGTGGTTGACGAATATGCATGGGAGTTTGTCCCAAACTTGGAGATTTACAAACAATTTGTATGGCATTTTGTTTGGTGAACATCATGACCAATGAACAACCATCAGAATTGCATTTTTTCTTGTCGGGGTATAAATGTACAACTAAAATTAACCATGAAAGACTTGGGGCACCCTCTGGTAACTCCACATAGCTCTTCTAAATCAGCCTTAGATTGTTCAATCCATAAATATCATAAATCATGTATCAATTTCCATAGCTATCTTAAAACTGACTTACCAGAGAGTATCCTTCCACCATTTTCCCCAAAAATCTGCGAACCTCTTCCCATTGGCCACAGATGCCACAGGCACTGATGGCCGACGAGTAGGAGAAGACGTCCGCTTGCAGGCGATCCCTGACGCTGCGTGCAGGCGATCACGTTGATGGCGGGTTGATGGCGGTGAACTTCTCATCGTTGGGAAACCAGAGATATCCATTATATGTTAATAAAATAATGTTAATGGATATTTAATATCACTAATTAGTATAAATATCACCATATGTTAATATATATATAATAGTAATATTAATATATATATATACATATCACTATATTATATAATATTATAAAGTTAAATATCCATTGAACACATATATATATATATATCCATTTAAAATAATATCACTATATGTTAATGGATATTTAACCGATATTTAACTATATGTTTAATGGAAAGTAACACATATTTTCCATGGTTATATGATGGTTATCTCCATTTATCCAGATTGATCATTGACAGTCCCAATGTAAATGTCCCTATTCCTATGGTATCCCATGTACTAAAACGGTTGATGTATCCATGTTATGAGAATGTCATTCTCAGGGGATTTTTCGAAAAAAACTGGTGGTTAAGTCACCATTTTTTCCCCTGCTATGTTTCCACAAGATCCGACAAACAATCACCTTTTTAGGTCTCATGAAACCCATGTGTAGTAAAATTCACCCTAAAAAGGCACACGAACATGTTTTCCCTATATGATCTCATTCTACCACTACATTTCCATTTTAAATCCCCGTGGATGGGGGTAGATTGTCGAATGATGAGATGATGATACAATGGGATACGATGGGATATACAAGCAACTTACCATTTCAATATGGGCTATGACACCTTCGCGTAATTTGACAATGGAAAATCACTATAAAAAACAGTCGGTAAATCATCTAAGTGAATGGGTGATTTTCCATAGCTATCTGGGTAAATTATAATTTCACTAACCTGAATCTTGTGGCCATGGCTGGGGATGATTTCCCTAAAAACAAACAATGATTTCGGGGCTCGGTAAGCCATCATTGAAATCGTCCCAAGAGATCCCCTTGGGAGGTTTCAAGTCATGGGCAATTCCACTGGCCCAAACTTCCATAAGAAAAACATAGAAAAACCATCCATGAGTTGATCCATGTTGGGGATTTACAGTACCCATTTATGATCATTTATCATGATTACTGTAATCAATCTATGGTTACTTATGGAAACAATTATCCATTTATGGAAACATCTATGATGAATTTAGCCATTTATGGAAACCCTCAAATGATGCTTAATTTATGATGCTTTCCTCAGAACAATCTCAAATCGGTACAGAAGTTCATACAATTCCGCAGGATTCCGCAGCCCCATTTTGATGTGGGAAGTGACCATTTTGACCACCATTTTCTGCAATGTCCACCCCAGCGCTGCACAACAAGCCATATCTCAAGCATTTTCATCCATCCATCAATTGAATATATTTGAGTCATCTCCGAGGTCTCTTGGATGGCGATGCCTGCGGTAAAGTCGGGTCGGGGGACACATTCATCGACACATTGAAAGCACAGAGATCTGGAAGCGGCCACTTTATCAAAGACGAGCAACCCATCACAAAATTCTTCCCAATTTTACGCACGGAGTGCGGAATGGTCAAACTCGTCAAGGAGCTGCAGTTGTGAAATGCAGAATCTCCAATCTTAGTCACAGACTCATGGTCAAACTCGTCAAAGAGCTGCAGTTGTGAAATGCAGAATCTCCAATCTTAGTCACAGGCTCCGGGATGGTCAAACTCGTCAAAGAGCTGCAGCCAGCAAAAGCATAAGTTCCAATCTGAGTCACAGACTCCGGGATGGTCAAACTCGTCAAGGAGCTGCAGCCAGAAAAAGCTCTGTGTCCAATCTGAGTCACAGACGCCGGGATGGTCAAACTCGTCAACGAGGTGCAGTCACGAAAAACACCACTTCCAATTTGAATCACAGACTCCGGGATGGTCACACTCGTCAAGGAGCTGCAGCCAAAAAATGCACAGTTTCCAATCTGAGTCACAGACTCCGGGATGGTCAAACTCGTCAAAGAGCTGCAGTCACGAAAAACACGACCTGCAATCCGAGTCACAGACTCCGGGATGGTCAAACTCGTCAAGGAGCTGCAGCCAAAAAAAGCACAGTCTCCAATCTGAGTCACAGACTCCGGGATGGTCAAACTCGTAAACGAGGTGCAGTCACGAAAAACACCACTTCCAATTTGAATCACAGACTCCGGGATGGTCACACTCGTCAAGGAGCTGCAGTCAAAAAAAGCATAGTCTCCAATCTGAGTCACAGACTCCGGGATGGTCAAACTCGTCAAAGAGCTGCAGCCAGCAAAAGCATAAGTTCCAATCTGAGTCACAGACTCCGGGATGGTCAAACTCGTCAAGGAGCTGCAGCCAGAAAAAACTTTGTGTCCAATCTGAGTCACAGACGCCGGGATGGTCAAACTCGTCAAAGAGCTGCAGCCATCAAAAGCATCACTTCCAATTTGAATCACAGACTCCGGGATGGTCAAACTCGTCAAGGAGCTGCAGCCAGAAAAAGCTTTGTGTCTAATCTGAGTCACAGACGCCGGGATGGTCAAACTCGTCAAAGAGCTGCAGTTCTGAAATGCTCCAATCTGAGTCACAGACTCCGGGATGGTCAAACTCGTCAAAGAGCTGCAGCCAGAAAAAGCATTATCTCCAATCCAAGTCACAGACTCCGGGATAACCAGTCGCAACAAGCAAGCGCATCCTTCGAAAGCACCTGTTTGGATGGATGTTTCAGTGCTAGGGATGCGTACGTCACGCAATTCCTCCACCGTGTGGCCAAATGCATTAACACACTCAATTGCCGGCTTGACATAGAAGATAACCTGCACGTTGGCAGAGTCGAGGATACAATCTGAGACGGTCATCTGAAGATCATTCAGTTTCTCCCCGTGAAGGACAAACTCCACGGTGCTGAGTATCCGGGTGATCTCATCCTCTGATGGATGGAAAACCTTCACTTCCTCTTTCAACTCTCCAATCGTCATTTCTGGCCGCACTGCCAGGGTGTAAACTTTGCCACTGAGCAGTTCCACATTGATGTTTCTTGCCATCGCAACACACAAATTTTCCAAGAAATCTCTGGTCTTGAACCACTAAGGTGCCCCAAAGCAATCTGTTATCAGAAAACCTACTGGTTGCTTCACAGCATTCCTATATTGGATTAGTCCGAAATCCTCATCAACTTCCCGAAAATACCAACACAAATTGAACTGTAGATACAAATTGAACTTTAGATACGTAACCATATGTGTTCCTTAAATGGTGGTGTTGATGTTTGTGTGAGTTCGATCGGGTTGTTGTTACATTATATCTCCATGAGTGTGGGTTTGCCCGAAACTTTGAAAAGGACCGACAAGAATGTAAATGCTCAAATGAACATGTGTTGAGCATCATTTTCCCCAAGTTAGCATGTTGGACTTGTCTGAAAATGGCTACTCAAAGTATGTACCCTCCGGTAAACGTTTACAGTTTGCTATTGAAAAATGCTATAGAAATCGTTGATTTCCCCATTAAAAATGGTGATTGACCCATTAAAAATGGTGGATCTTTCTTTCCATATAGCTATGTGTGAAAAATCCCGAATCGATGGCCATGGGATCCTTCGGTCATCTAAGGGTGATATTTTCCCGGGATTTCCGGCATCCATCCCCATTAGAAATATATATCATATATCCCATCTCCGAACACAAGATGATAAACAAAAAAAAAACCTAACTTCTAGCAGATTACAATTAAAAAAAAAGTTGCAATTGTTGTGAATGATGGAGGAACATATGAATCCTAAATACTATAGGTGAATTACCCTCTGGTTATTGAACATAGCCATGGTATAGATGGCCCATAGAAATAGATGGTTCACCTATTGATAGCATGGTGATTTTCCATGGCAAACTGCTAGTCATAACCAGAGGGTAATTACACTTTTTGAATTCCTAACAATGGTCATTTTCCATTCCTGATCCATGTGAATCAAAAAAAATGGAAAGCCCGGGCTTACGCTCTCATCGAAGGCTCAGTGATCTGGCAGCTCAACTGGTTGTCTAACCCATAGGATCCATGGTGCTGGTATATTAATGCTAACATAAAGGGGGTATATTGATGGTAAATGTTACCATATATAGCATACATGGATCCTATGGGTAAGTGTAAATTACCGGGTTGTCACGTTAATAAAGTCATAGATCGCAGCATGGTGTCAAATCGGCATGAAAATAGCGCTGCCAGCACACTTTTTGGTTATCTGGAGCCCGACGGAAGTCACGTGGCGTGGCAACCTCATTTAAATCACCATCAAATCACCATAAAAATCACCACGAAATCATCATTTCCATGATTTTCCATGGTTTTCTCACCGCATCACCGCCTTGGCCCATTGGCCCATTGGCCCCACCTCAACTCCTCAAAGACCTGCGTAGCTTTCTGCCAGGCGCTTTCTGCAGAGCCCACGGCGCTGATCAGGGCGTTGTAGCTGATGACCTGGGAACAAAAAAACCGTTGGAAATGGCACATTTAGTTGATAATGGTTGATAATGGTTGAGGTTGATAATGGTTGACCTGGGGTTAATATTGGGTTGATAATGGTTAATATTGGGTTAATCATGGTTAATCATGATATAGCCTCTGGTTATGTCAAATAGCTCATGAAATTGACACATTTAGTTCCTTGATTTACCTATGACTTATGAAACATGGTGATTTTCACTATGTTAGTTTACCAGAGGGTAGCCGTATGGTACCCTAAGTCCCAAGTCACCCAAGGTTTCAATACAAACAAAACGATATATAACATATAATTTTGCAATAAATATAAAAAATATAATATATATAAAATACAATATACAATATATAATATATAATACAAAAATATATAAACATATATATATATATGATATGCTTTTGAAATATATATATATATATACATTTACAATATTTTAATACAAAATAATATAATATAATATAATGCAAAATATAATAATATAATATATATATATATTCAAATTATAGAAAAAATGAAAAATTGTATAGTAATATATAAAGTTTCATATATTATATATATATAATTTAAAAATTATAAACTATATAATAATATTATATTTAATGTAAATAATATATTGTATAAAAGAATAAAAATGATAAGATAAGATAATATATAAAAAACAATATATATTATAATATATATATATATAATACGATAAAATTTAGTAAACTATAGTGTAATATAATACAATATATAATATAATATATATATAATAGTACATATAATATATTCAATATAATATTTATATATTGTATTGAATATTAATATATTGTATATATGATGTAGTATCAAATGAATATTACATATTTAATATGAACAAAATATAATAAATAATATATATATATATAATATTTGATAATATACCATGCAAAACAAAATATAGTATAATATAGCAAGACATATATATAATATTAAATAGTATAATAATATATAACATGTAAAAAAATGAAATGTAATATAATAAAATAAAATATAGTTTAAACAATAAAAAACAAATAAATAATAAATTGTATTATCTATAACATATGAAATATAATACACTTTATATAATATTATTAAAAAATATACATATCATATAATGTATGTAATATATTTAAAACATAACTAAATTATATATAATCTATATTATAAAAATATAATGTGCATAAGATAATGTAATATAATAAATCTAAAAATATATATAATAAAATACAATATTGTATGTATATAGTGTAATAGAGAAAACAAGTATCTGTAGTAAAATATTTTATACTATAATAAACAAAATATATAATATTATATAAAATATAATATTATATATAATATAAAATATAATATAATATAAAATAATATAATATAATATAGTATAATATTAGTATAATATAATATTAGCATAATATAATATAATAAAATATAATATTATGAATATACAAAATAGTATATATAAACTATTGTATATAATATCGTATATATAAAATGATATAATATATATATATAAATATATGTATATAATATAATATATAATATAATATATTATATAAAATTAAAATATAATATAATATAGTTCAATTTAATATATAATGTGATATAATATAGTACAAAGGTATTCGATGATGGCAAAGATGACCCTGCCAATCATGGGGATATGCATGGTACACTAGGTTGTAGAATATAGGTTTTCACGGAATGTATATCAATATAATATATATATATTGAATGCAATACAATATATAATAATATATACTATATAATATATTAGGGATATACGGTAATCATCTCCAATCCAAATCCAGCAAGATGATGACCTGTGGGGCTCGGTGGTTCACAGGGACACTGGAACAGTAAATCGCTAGTAATAGATGGATAGATGGTAAATCCCTAGAAAATCACAATCAAATATTAGTAGGGATGTAGAAACTTTACTTTTCCATCTATTTGGGGATGGGGACTAATATACTAATTTCATGGTGGTTTACTTTTTCATCTATTTGGGGATGACTATACGTTGTGGTCGGAATTTATTCCTATAGTGAAAACAACATAAAACAGCGTCATAAGTTGCTTAATCATATGTTTAGGGTCATATGTTTAGGGCAAACCCATCAGGAATACGCACGCTGGCTGCAATCGTGAAGGACAAGCACAGTTTTGACAAAGGACATGTGCTTCGATTTCCTTGTCCTTCATCATCTGCATCAGCCGCAAAGCATTCCTGAATCACACCCGCTGCCGAGTTTTCCTTTATAGACACTGCAAAAACCCTATATATTGTTCCCCTTTTTTTTACTCCCGTTACAATGCTTTGAATCCCATGCTTAAGTTGATGCAACCCTATGTTTTTGCGGTTAAATTGACATCATTGTTGACGAAACCCGAAAAACTGTCCATTGAAATCTCCATTGAGAACCCATGTTCGG
This sequence comes from Cladocopium goreaui, assembly GCA_947184155.2. Taxonomy (NCBI): domain Eukaryota; class Dinophyceae; order Suessiales; family Symbiodiniaceae; genus Cladocopium; species Cladocopium goreaui. The sequence continues at coordinate 8,307 of CAMXCT020001816.1, forward strand.
TGGTCAAATCCGACTTCTTTTGATGATCAACCCCATGACAGCCGTATTTTTCCTAAGTTAAGGTCACATGAAATCGTTATTTTGTGCAAGTTGAAATCAATTGTATCGCCTTTTTCGTTTTTTTCTCTGGTTAAATCCACCATGATTGTTAACTAAATCGTTGTTCCAACGATGTTGTTGGCTGACGGCAAACTCAAAACCGTGGGTAAAGCTACATGTGTTTGCTCCTTAAATCCACCAATTTTCAGTCAGTGAAATCCGCAATTTTTTGGATCATTTTGAAGATTGTAAAATCCCGAGTGAAACAGTTAAACACACCTGTTTAAAAAAAAAATGTTCGTAAAGTAGGTACACTCAATACAATCCACAATTTTCCAGTGAACTTCCGCCATTTTTCCCATTAAGATCACCGTGTTTTTGTGGTGAATTTCCCCCATTCTTCGTTGCTTGGCCAATTTCTTCGCCTCGTTTCTGCCATTCTGCGCACTTCTCACATGCGCTAATGGCCGCGCTGCAGGCAATGACATTGCAGCGCAGGCGACCGACGGTGAGGTGCTGAAGCAGCAGCAGTGCCTCCACGATTTCGGCAGCGTTGAAGGGTGGAATCGTAACGGTTCAGAATGCACAAATGAGAAGATGCTGGGTTTAAGCCACCTATAGATGAGGTGTTTAATGGGAGTGAGATTGGATGTTGCTAACTATGAAACACTCTAAATACTTCGAAAAGGGGATAAACTTTTAAACCATCTATACAACAATTGATGCAGGATTTCTTCCATCCACAATATTTGAAGTGGTTCATGTGATTTCATGAGATGGTGTTCCCTGTGGATTTAGTGGAATTTGCCAGTACAATATGATGGGTTTATCAAACGTAGGTAATCACGTTAAAAAAAATAGGTTTAACAATGAAAATTACTTTGCTTCGAGTGATCCCCACCATGACATTTCAAAACAGCTTGTTGACACCACTTTTGTCTGAAGCTTTTGTCACGGGACTTTTGCCCAACTAACTATCCCAATCATTTGTTTCACCTGGCAGGTCATTGTGCATGTCATCTGTTCAAACTGATTGCTTCAAACTTTGCCACCTGCAAAGTAAGAAGTGGCATTGCCCCGGTCACTCTACCACACACGCGTGAGTTTGCAAGTAATATATAACATACTTGTCTGACATTCTTTCTAACTTTCTTCTGCACATTCTTTGTCCCATATCTTCCTACATGAGGTCCGGCAGGGAACACTTGGCGTGGATACTCGCGGTTGAGGTCCGGCAGGGAACACTGGGCGTGGATGGTCGTGGTTGAGGTCCGGCAGGGAACACTGGGCGGGGATGGTCGTGGTTGAGGTCCGGCAGGGAACACTGGGCGTGGATAGTCGTGGCTGAGGTCCGACAGAGAACACTGTGCGTCGAGGGTCGCGGTTGAGCAGGAGGAGGAGGAGGAGAGGAGAGGAGGAGGAGCAGGCAACTGACATAAAATCTAACAATCCTCACCTGGCAGGTGGGGAAACAAAAACATGGATGAAACCAGCTGAATTGGGATTTAAACAATCAAAATTAATATGCATATAATATGTAATAAGTTCCAGCTAATGGTGCTGAAAAGTCACAAAATCAGGCAATTTGCACATAAGTTATGTTAGTTGCTAATGTGCATCTGGGGAAATGATAAAAACACACTTACATAACTACCAAGAAGGGGACTATAAACATTTGAATCGATCTAGTATATCCAGCACAATTGGTAATAATTCACCAGCAAAATGGTAGTGGTATTTCTGTTGCGCGTATACGATATTCACCTAGTACATCTATACACAACATATATTTATTTCACACCACTATATATATATATATATATCCCCATTTCTGGCAATGCTTAAATGTTCCATCTGTGGCCAACAAATACACCCAAGTGCCACGGTGCAAGGCACGGCGCCTGTTGCGATTCCCCAAGGCGGTCACATGCACTGATGGCTGCTCCATAGGTGATCATGTTGGGATTCAGGCCCAAGCTTTCCTCGCGAGCTCACCAAAAAGGTGATGAAGTCTGGGTGGGTACAAAATGGCAAACAACAAAGGTAACCTCCCCGCCAAAACATGGTTTACCCACTATGGATATGGTTTTCGCTATATATTTTGTAATGTTATATAAGCAAATCCCTTCCCTCGAATACACATCCACCAGAAAATCTGGAGTAAATCATAGGAAATCTCTGAGGATTGGTTCCCTCTCCACCAGGAATCCGCTTCTTCAATGAAGGTCCACACTTCTTGGACTGATCTGCAACCCCCGAGCATGGCGTTGTACGTGATGAGGTTGGCTTTTAACCGAGAAAGATTCAGTGCACGCCTTGATGAATGGCAAAAAGGTTCAAAAGGTGAGGGTCCAGAATGAGCATGCTGACTGCAGTACATGGTAGGCCACACAACCAAAATAGCTCCAAGCACTTTTTCCATGAAGCACCAACATGTTGCACTGAAACGTGACCGCACCGCTAGAGTTGCAGCCAAGAAACAGCAAAGACAAGGCGTGATCCCACTCGGCTGCATTGCTACAAGCTGTGATGGCAGCATTGTATGAGATCACCTGTCACGAGGAGGGGCCAATGGGCGCCACATCTCTGGCCATGGGTTGATGATATGGTTAAATATGTTCAGGGCAATTCCATTAATGGATATACATATATAAGTATATACATATATATATAATATTGTATAATATCTAAATCCATCAATATAATTTGATATTAGTTATCTGGACCTAAGTATGTCATATCCTCATCTTGAACAGAATTGAATGTGTTCTAACCCAAGGTGATTCACAGTTCAATGTTTGCTTCATTCTTCCGGGCAAGACCAGGTAAGGTATGTATTTCACATTCTATAGCAATCAGCAAACATCCGTTGCACAAGGAATCAGCAGTCAATTAATCTACCAATTAGGCATGGCTAGGCTCGACTTATGTATCTTGCAAACATAATTCTGATATATATGTGTGTGTGCGTTATTCAAGAGACATGACATGGTTAAATAATCAATTGAATTCCAATTAGTTTCCAACGAAACACATGAGACTTATTAACGAACCAACAAAATGACGAAACTAGAAAAAAAACACATCATGAATTGTTCATCACCCCCTTGTGCATCTGTTTACTTTCTATCTCCTCATTCAACAATTTGAACATGGCAAGTGGCGTCGCAGCCCGTGGCGGTGGCATCCGCATCTTCCAGCAGTGCCAAGGCTCTCTGCCACTCCTCGGCCATGGGATGATGATGTTCACTATGTTCACCATTCCCACAATGTGAGGCCCCCGTTCGATAGCTAAGTTGGTGCCAATAACTCCAACTTCACTATGGTTTATGGTACTTATAACGAACTAGTTACTGGGGCGAATCTAAACCAACTTATAACTGGGGGGCCTCACATTCCCAGGTTTCAAAGGTGGTTTATGACATTGTTTATGACCACATTCGGGATAGAGATGGGGGGGGATTTTCACTAATTATGGGATTTAGGGAGAGTCAATGAATCGGTGATGATATGGGGATATGCCCTCCGGCAATCGAACATGGCTCGCCGAGAAATCCTCATTTAGTTCGGGGATTTTCCTAGCTATAAAGCTCTAGATATTCCTAGGGGATTTTCCAGCTAGCCACATTTGATTACCAGCTGGGTATGTATTGTTAAGTAGATAACTGGAATAGTTGGAGAATGAAATTAGTCTGTTTCTCTCCTGTAGTGAAGACCATGTACTTAGAAAAAAGTAGGAGTGTATCAGCCATGCCTGTCAGATATGTGGAAATCATGTCATCAAGTACTTACAAACACCTTGCCACAGTAACTTTAGTAATCGTCACAACAGGAACATGTCACCAATGAACATGTGACACGTGCGTCTATAAAAATAAATCAACAAATTTGGGAACAAATGATTTGTCATTCCCGTGATCATGATATTTATAATCACATCCCTGATCATAACAATGTAATAACAATTAGTCATCGCATCGATTATCTTTGAACACTTTGAACAACACTGAAAGCAAATATCAGGTAGATTCAGGTAGATGCATCGTTTTCCAAATTACAAGGGCAGGTGGAAAGAAAAACATGCTTCCAGAATCATGTATTCTGGCTTCGGTACCGAACGTGTACAATATATGATATATGGGTATGGCTCAAAAAAATGATACCCATACAACCATGCATAAAACATCAAATTTTGAAAGCAAATAGTTCGGAATCATAGCCTACAGTGTTTGCATTTCAAGGTTCCCACTTGTATTGGATTAAGTGAATCCATGTTCTCAAGTTGCCTGCTAAATGTTCAAAAAACACCAATGTTTTCCAACCAGAATCATCTTGCATTTGCCTAAGGGAGCCCTGCCCAAAAATAAATATACTTCGCAATAGATAAGGAAACGCAAAAATGGTGGAGTACCCAATAGAACTTCAGCAAAAACAGTGATCACCCACAAAAAGATACTTTATCTTGATCCCCCAAATAAATCCACTTCACGAAAACATGACACTTCTTTCCGCGAAACCACTTCCCACAACAACCCCTGCGCGGTTGGAACTTCCTCGCCGAAAGTCGCCACTCTTTGCGCAGGCGCTGATGGTCGAGTTGTAGCTGATAAGGCTCGCTTCAAGTTCCCGTTGCCGGAGATCATCGAATAGCCTCGGCGAACCACGCAGGAAAAACATGGTTTTGTGCAAAATGGGGTACCCTAGGGTAAACCTTTACATAGATGTGGAAAACATCGATGTGGAAAACCCATGGTTTCTTTAAAGGAAAACAATCTACAACTAGGGGATTTTCCACTGTTAGGGTCCCCCAATGTACTCAAAATTGCAATCTATACTGGGGAAAATGAAGGTTTCCAGCATCAAAATTTGGGGGCATCCAAGTTTCAGACCAACCTGAATGGCTGTGATTGGACTGGATTTTGAAGGTCACATGATCAATTACGTCAAAACAAATATTGCAGTCAGTATCATTGCACTATCTATCTATATTATAATGTCCTGGAAGCCACTTTTAGGATTAACAAACAAATTGCGTCCAACAAATACTCTCGCTACAACCCCTTGTTGTTGATTGATGTCACCACTCTACATATACATATCATAGGTATATAACTATATGTACATTTTATCTAAAATTATACGTGACATTTATGTATAAAACTGCTTATATAGTGTGTATATATATATAGGTACATACTATTCTATATATGTATATAAATGTACGTATCTGCATGTATAAATGTACATAAAGCGTTGCATTGTCGATGTTGGCCCATCCACCATATTTCATCATAATTCATGAATCTCGCCACGTTCTTCGCATCGAGAAGCTGAAGTGCCAAGCTCCATTTGGACACCTTTTCACCTCATTTTCCAGCCAAAAGAACCACACATGTGTGGAGGGATATATACAACATTTATGGGGATGGGAAATACAAAGAAATGGGAACATGTAAAAAATATTGGGAAATACAGGAAATATATGTTATATTCGAGGTAACTGAGGCTATATTCGACGTAACTGAGGCTGCAGGTATCCCAATATTGAGGGTTCCCAATATACAATCCCCAATTTTCACCTTCCACGCGGTTGCAGCAGTTCCTGCAACTGCCGCCGGTGGCCGCTGCTGCGGCTTCTTCGGGTTCTTCGAGACCGTGGTTTGCAGAGGCCTGCCAGCTGGGACAATGGTATGAACCAGAATATAATATAGAGGTAATTGCAACGCCATCACATGAATATATTTCATGGCTATAAAGTCAATGTTTCGGGGCGGTCTAGATAAACTTTGAATCTATTAAAATCATGATCGCGATTAGCTCTTTCGGCACAAGATCCAGAAGATCCAGAGCAACAAGAAGACTGAGGACAAGAAGGGCAACAGCCTTATGGATTCACATCCGAATGAAATCCGTGACGCCTTGACGCAGGATGGAATGGCAAGCCTCACCTTGAACAGCAACGGCTTGCGCACCACCAAGGCAGCATGGGTGAAAAAATACATCGCCATCCTGACGGAAAAGGAGAATGCAGAGGTTGCAGCAGGCCAGGCAAATCAGCTGTTGACCAACGCCGAGAAATACAAGAAGGCAGTGGAAGCTTGGATGAGCTCGTACTTGCGAAGTGTTTTGAACAGTGGCAAAGACAAAGGATTTGCCAGCATTCCAGCCTCAATGCTGGCTGTTTGAGTGTGGATGTGTTTGGGTCGATTTGTAACTTAGATCATTGAATCTCATGATCGCTGCTGTGGGGAACCGGCGCGGTGAAAGGTGAAAATGACGGTTTGAGAGCTTACGCAGTGCTTATGCTCCCTCTTGCAGGGAAACTATCCATGTATGTTTCTACAAAATCCACATCCGCCTTCAATTTTTCTAGAACACCACCACGGGAGATGATTTTTTTGAAACCTACAAAATGTCATGCTGTGCAACGTGCTGCCTGTACATTGCATTATCTCAAGGATGGGCCCAAGATGATGAATGGGGTTCAAGTTCAAATCGAGGGGTGTATATAATGTCTGGGATAAAGGGTTTCATCTTGGGTCCCTTATTGAGGTAATGTAATAATGTATTGGTGGTATACCTGCATCCCTGACCTGACCACCGGCTCCTGGAGGTTGGACCATCTGTGGTTGCTCCAGCCGCGGCAGCGGCCAACCGGGCGGCAGCCCGGGAAGGGAGTTAACACCCTTAAGAAGTACATGGGGGTATTTAGAAATGCGTACATGGGGTCTGCTAGATCCAATTACCTTGAAATTGGACTCAATTACATTGAATATGACATATAATGTGGACCTATAATGCTGGTTTAAGGATGTACAGTATAAGGGAGATAGTGTGATACAACGCGAATATAACCTCCGGTGTCTACATGGGCATTTGTATAAATGGGAAAATCATCCATCAAAATTAGGGATTGTCTATTGCCTATGCTTGTCGATTTGGTTCGACTGGAAACTATTTGGTGAACAGATTCTTGCAGTCCACGACTTGAACAACAATTGAACAAATACAAACAAAGTTCATGTAATTGATAATGATCCTCTCTTATATTGGATGCGATTGCACATTCTTCTTGTAGGTGTTCAATCTACCACTTGCCCATCGTGGCTAAGTGTAGCTAGTAATTAGATACCCCCAAAGTCACTGTGAGGGAATCTAATTAATAGCCTCTGGTAATCAAACATGGCAATGGAAAATCCCTCATTGACTTACTTGTGCGTTTTACGTAGGGAATTTTCGGGAATGATCCACTGGCTAACTCTCAATGTCATAATCCCAGCAACCCCCAGCAACCCATCCATTCCCTACCAGTAAGTTGATGTCAATGACTTTCCCATTCAAACGCTCCATTTTGTTCCCGGATTTCCCCCCAAGTTCTCCCCCAAGTCACATGCGCTGATCGATGAATTGTAGCTGATCACATCCTCCTACCGGTTATGGGCAAATCGAAGAATGGACTATACACCAGACCACATCTAATCTGTATATATGCTGAACTATACATATACGTATATGTTATATGTATATATATATATATGTGTGTGTCATGCCAATTTTTAGACCTCAAAGAATTGAGATATATTATTGGCTTTATCACAATATGCATTAAATTATAAGCCACATTGTTTACCTATACATACACGTCCCACTAGCAAAAAAAAACGCTTATCTAGGTAAAGATGTCAGCCCTCGTGCGAGACTCACATGGGACCCTAGGGCATTCATAACCAAAGCATGAACAGCTTCTATGTTTTCTCTCAGAGGATTCACTTTTGACTCAAAAATCTGCCGCTGTTGTATTGGGTCTAATATGTCCGTGTATATTTCTGATTCACATCTGAAAGCTATAACACATGTTCAGCCACCCTTCACCAATCAGTTTTCACCCAGACCCAAACAAACAAAGAAAGAAAGGGTAGAGGAAAAAGAAAACGGTACCCCTAAATCCATTGGATACTCATATGTTTCCCGATTAAAATTGCTGTTTTTTGGGGAGGTATACAACACACTTTCAGACACACTCAAATGCTCGATACTATTGGCTATGTTAAAATCCACATTATATCCTCATGGTTTCCCTATGTTTCCCTATACAAAATGAATGGTTAAGTCAATACTGTCCTTGGTTACAACGACAAACAAATATAAGAGGGTTGAACCCACGCATGTATCCCATACGTATAGCAACCCGTCTGTGAATATGCTTCAATACTTGGTTGCACCCCATGTATGTGTATGCATATATATATATTAATACATGTATATATATATATATATTATAAGTATATACATATACATACTGTATACATACATCATATCATCCTGAGATGTTAACCGTGTGTGTAAATATATAAACTATATGGGATTAGTTTGCTCCATTTGGATGTCATAATTCCCATGACATCTCCTGCAGTTGCTGCTTGGGCATGGCATGTAGCAAGTCGAAAGCCTTCTGCCACTCTCCGGATTTCTCACACGCACTGATGGCCTAGTCGATCAATGGCCAGAACATGGTGATTCAATGTGATTCAACCAACCAAAAATGCTGATTCATCGTTGATTTATGCCTAAGTTGGTACATATCACTGGTAATACTGTTGGGTTTCTGGTAGAAATGTCATATATTTCAAAATACTTAAACGAGGTTATACAGCAACACGCATATCTGGGGCCCCACATTACGATCGCAGCTGGTGGCATGACACACCATGCATCTCGCTTGGAGGATTGAGATATATCTATATCTATATCTATATCTGTATATATATATATATATATATATCCATATCTATATATATATATATATATATCTATATATATATCTATATATATATCTATATATATATATATATACATATACATATATATATATGGATTCCTGACATACCATCAACATAGATCAACATATTTTTGGATTTTCGTAGCCTGACTTTGTCAACTCCATCCGACGGGATTCCCATGGATTCCTGGATCCATTTCCCCACCGATCCACCGATCCGATTCCAGGAACGAGGGTTGGGAGTTAACAAAAAAAAAACATCATTGAATCTATGGAAAAGCCAACAAAAATCTATGGAAAATAACGATAAACAAATATGAAAACACTGTTATATTATATGTTCTATTACTATTAGAGCCAAAAATAATGAAACAATAACGAATTCATGGAACAAAATCAACGCAACGCAGTCACTGAATTGTAGGTGATGACATTGACTTCCACTTGGACCTGGGCAGTTCCAAGACAAGCAGCTTAGATGTGAGTAGATATGGAGGTTGCTTCAAATGGATGGGTTTCAAGACTAAACTGGTCCAATTTTTGGGGGGTACTGTATCCATATCTTGGTATAATCCCTAATCACCTATATATGGCGGATGGGCCCGGGAGATGACCATAGGTGGCATGACCATGGCCAAGCAAAAGGCTCATGATACGCCAACTATGCGACCGGACGGACCACTCTTTTCTTTGGATGAATTTGGTTGACTCAAAACATCCCTATTGAGGGATTTGATGACCGATCGACCATGGCACATATGATCTTGGGGTGATTTCTCATTGCATGGGTCCCTCCACCCTACCCTAGTGTTCATCCAAAATAGCTTGGTAGTACTTGGTAGTTCTGGATGCTCATCCTACCCATAATATTGAGCCCTAACCGCTTTTAACCCATACACATAGATTTCAACCATCCTTCAGCCAAATGAATTGCACTGATTCACCATATGTTTTATCCATCATTCAGCCATAATTCTGCCAAGAAAGTGCTGTCAAAGGTGCTGAATTCACTTCAGAAAGAATCAGCAACGCCGGAAGCCATTCCTGTCCATTGGTGCAGGCGTTGATGGCAGCTGCGAATGGTACCTCAACATCACCAGCTGATGAATCATGGCAGCCAAAGAGAGTCACACATTTGGGACTGAAACGGTACCCCCAAGATAGCTGGTTAATGGATGGTTACTTCCCTGAATATGGTAACTTCCGAGGTTTTGACCCATCCCCATATGTTTTTCCTATTCAGTGGCATATGTCACACCATAGTTCCCATATGTTCCGTCCTAGTTCCCTTCCGGGGGTCTCCATTTCGTGTTTCTGCTGCGGATATGGGCACAGTTGAATCTTCAGGAAATCATGGGCCAAATTGACATTGGAAAACCTCCTTTGGAAAATTGAAATGTCCAGGGTACCCATGGGTACCCCACATCAAGCACCAAGATTCAAAACCAGCAGTACCATCAGTTTCCTGAATTTTCACCGAAGGGCCACATCTAACTCCAAATTCTTGACCTCCAATAGCTCTTGAAGTAAGGCGATGGCTTGCTTCCATTCCCCACTCTTGGCACAGGCACCTCAATGATGAACGTCATCGAACATAAAATTTATGGAAGTAATAATCTGTAGAGAAACAATACCAACCATTAAAAGATCTAAACACTATACAGATTGTTTACAATGACTAAACATGTAGCAATTTGTAGCACGAATGTGATTTTGTCGTTGTTTCGTTCACCAGTCATACAATTTGATCATCCAAGAAGGCGCTGGGGATCGCTTGGAACAGCAACCGACTCAAGCCAATCAAACTTCTGGTGACGACTGGTGATCTACTCCAAGTTACTCAAGTTACTAAGTAACATAACTTTTGGTGGAATCTGAATGGCTCCGCCACCCTCAAATCAATGTGCATTGCTTTCCACAACATGATGTCCCAGTGAAACCAGTTTGACGTCACCGACAGCAACACTGGCTCCGGCTCGGCTTGCATATATTCTTACATCCAGCATCAGGACTTATCCATATAGTGCATATGTTTCTGTTAATGTAAGTAAGTAAATGTATATGTACATGCATACGTATATTATATTATATATTATAATAGTATATAATAGTGATAAAGGCATATATAGTATAGTACAAAACTGTCACAACCATCCAGCGCGTATCATAAATTCTTCTCAAGTCCCTCTCACCGCTCAAATCATCCAAGCGGTCCACTTATCACCGCGCTGTGCACCAAGAGATTCGCTTCCACTTTTTCCTGCAAGAACTTGTAGGATTCAACCATCAAGGGGATCACCATCGATCAAATGTGAAAAATCATCAAATGGGAGATCTCCGCTATTTTGGATGATCCATAGGGAAGTCCCACACACGGTGTGTGATCCACCGCATTCCATGTGTGCTCGTGTCGATTTGAGGGGCTTCAAACCAATCTCCAAAAAATGATGGAAATATAGCTATGAACCAAACATGGAAACATGGGCATTAGATGTATGATGATGTATGTACAATAGATGGGCTGTTGGTTCGGTCGTTGAGGCGCACATCCCAAAAACCCTGCTGGTCAAGTAGGCCCAATCATATGCACATAGGGAAGGAGAAGCAACACATATCTTAAACCACCAACTGAACAACACGGAGGGTCAAAACTCTTACTAGGTGGTGGAATGAACACATTCAAATCACATGTGGCTTCGGAACAACATCTGATTTGAAAAGAGTGGATGGGTTTCATAACAGTAATCACCAACCATATCTGAAATTCCTTTTGTCCTAAGAACTCTTCCACTTTTGAGTACAGCCCCTGCCCTCCACATAATTCATCAGTGGGAACTCCTCTTGGCAATCCAACAAGATTTGCAGTGCTTGCGGCCAATCGTGCATTGACACTGAACGAATTCGGTCAATCTGAAGCTTCAATGCTCTGACGTTTGAGCCAAGCATGGCAGCTGACATTCAGCGTCTGGTGTCTTCAACCCTCTTTCTGGGGCATCCAAAACATGAGCTGTTCATAGATGACATTGGGATATTCATGTACAAATGCGCAGCATGATTTTCGACCCAGAGTTATGACCCAGGGCCCAAATCGCTAGCGCCGATTTGATGTGTTCCGCCAACGTGGAAAACACGGCTGGCGCGAAAAAAAAGGCGTCAATCCCTGCTTGGCTATTACTAAATGAGTGAAGCGATTAATTACCCATCACGGTGAGGGTATACTCCATTGAATCACAAGGCTTGGCGAACATTTTCAAATCTGGATCCTCCACAATGAATCCCAAAGCTGATATAAGGCCAGTGCTGACTATTCCCCCGATTCACGCCAACACTTTGGACTCTCGACCCTTGAAAAAAACCATCAAGTGAGACATTTCAACCACAAATCGGGACCCCAAATCCCCAAACACGACCAAACTTCGATATGTTTCTCGATCCAAGGCTCTTTGGCAACTCCTTCAACAAATGCAGACCTTGGCGCGCCCTGTTGAGGTTTTTTTGTGGCCATGATCTAGCTATGGCTGTAGATAACATTGAAATTCCCTCTCAATGATGGTGAACATGGTGCTGAAAACAAACACAACGTGCGCGGCAAACAGACTCGACTCCCACCTTCGTGAAAAGCCCAGCCCAAATAGGTGCTACTCCCTTGTTAAAATCATCATACACCCCAACTATATTATATATATACACATACGTACATATACAGTAATCTTTGTAAACCATTAATAATTCAATTCAGCCATCCAGATTGATGGTTAATACAAGCCATTTATGGTAAAAAAATGCTGCTGGATCCAGCGATTCGCCAAGGCGCGAGTTTGCGGCGGCACCAATGCCTCCACCGAAAAACGTGTCAGGTTCATCCAGGTTCCATAGGAATATGTGGTCATTCACCATCAGTATATCTGGGGATATAAACCAACCATGGGCCATGGGAATTGAAGCAACAAACATAGTAGCTTAATTGATCTTAATTGATCCTAATTGATCTTAATTATCTTAATTCTCTTAATTGAAAATATCATAATCAACCAACATTAACCAGCATTCACCAGCTTGATATGATACTTGATATTGGCATTGGCACCCCGCCGCAAAGCCACCTGCCACGTCTGCACTGCCGCAGCCATGGGTTTGTGCAGCTGGTTCGGCACCACGCAGGCGTGTCTCACCTGTCAAATCATGGAGATATCATGGGATAGTTGTGCAAAAATCAGGGGGGTTTAACACGGTTTAACCAACAACAACTGGATTGGGTGATTTAACCAATTATTGGGATTCCCAAACCATAAGGAGATATTATGGTAATCTTAGAGAATTAGTGGTAATGTAGAGATGTTCTGGTGATAATATCACTGTGATATTAATCGAAATCAAAGGATAGACAACCAACAATCTGATGTTCAGAATGGATTGATGTGGATGGAATAACAACACTTCGCAACAAAAAAACTCCAGTAACCCCACAAAATCCCACAAAAGATAATGATTCCTCACGTTGTAAAACCACACTTTCAACTTCTATTCTTTTTCGGTGGTTGCTCCATGATTAATCCATTATGAATCCACTAATATATTATTATCATGGAATATGATTAACACTGATTAACCATTCTTAACCATTATTATCCCAATAGAATCTCTTTATTGGAACTTCTCACCTTCTTTTATCAACATCCCGACGGTCCAAAAGTCATCACCTTGGTCACTTCATCCCAGAGCAGGGAAGCTTCGCGGCAACCGGCGGATTGTAAGCTGCGTTCCTGCGGAGCGACCGTGACGTTGAAACGTTGAAAACGGAGCCGTCAAGGTTGGGCGATTTCAGCAGCAAAACATGGGACTGCACTTGCCAAAGATGTGGGGTTTTAAACAACAGAAGTTGATGAGTTAACCAAGAATCATTGGGATTTCATGGACTTGGTGAACAGAAAATGTGGATTACGTTGGATGAAAACCAAGCCATTTTTTGGTGGTAAATCACCAGCGACAGGACATGTGAGGTTTAACCCCCGACTATCCCAGAAGTGATGTGGCACCAGAAAACCCTGAAAATTGCTGTTGCAAACCAACAAAAATGGATCAAAATTGTAAAACAAGTATATATATACCACTCATACCTGTTTGCTGGATCGTTGAATCAATTGAATCCACATATATTTGTTCAAAATACATAAATGTGCTTGCTTCTCAACAAAGTGTGAACAATTAATACAACATCCTATTCTATTGCATCGTTCATTGAACCATTAATAGACATTATTGGTGTATTACTGATGTTGTTCGGTAGTGCTGGTGTATTGGATATTACTGGATATAAAGAATATTGCATGAATCATTCTTGGATATTAATCTGCAACCATGCTTGTAATCGGAAACCAATCATCGAGAGATTTACTCCATTAATTAGACCAATTTTTGGATGTATTCATTACCCATAAGATCCATGTATGCTATATATGGTAACATTTACCATGAATATACCCCAAATGTTAGCATATATATATATACCATGCATGGATCCTATGGGTTATTGGATATTCCATTGATCGAACATCATCTAATCCAATAATTCTCCAATGAGTGACCCTTTTGAATTGGATTTTCCATGAGTGACCCTATCGGATCATTTCTATGAATATACCTCAATGCAATTCAGGGTTGCTCCAAACAGGAAGTAATTTGGGTAAATATAGAGGTAAAAATTACATTTACCCACCCTTAAGTGGCTATAATTTACCAATGAGTTGGAGCAACTGAGCAACCCATTTTTGTTATTCCCAATAACATTCATAGAATTCCGTTTACCCATAGTACTTAAACACTCATCCTAAGACTTCCATGGTCCCAGTCAAATGTTTTTCCCCATGGTCCCCAAATCTGTCCGAATAATGAACAACATAAAGTCCTATTCAGCACTTCTTAGGTTAACGTAAATGGTTCAAACAATATGATTGATGATTCCCCATATCTTAATTCCCTATATGGGAATATCGTTCAAGCATTGACCATAGTTACCATAGTTATAAACTTGATCCATAGTTATATAATGTTATATATCTGGTTGGTGGTTGACCTACCCCTCTGAAAAATGATGGAGTGAGTAACAGTTGGGATGATTATTCCATTCACAACTGAATGGAAAGTCATAAAATTCCATAGTTCCAAACCACCAACCAGCTGTAATAATTCTTATAGTTTATTTTAATTCCCTTTTGTGGATAACATTGATCCATAGTTATAATCATTCTATTCGTAGCTATTCATCCATGTTGGAACATAAGCATGTACCCTCTGGTAAACGTTTAAAATCACCATGGAAAGATCCACCATTTTAAATGGGTAAATCCACTATTTCATTGGTCATGTTCAATAGCTATTTGACATAACCAGAGGGTAAACCTCCACTTTCCTATGGTTTTCCTATGGTTTTCCTGTGGTTTTCCTATGGTTTTCCTATGGATCCATGGTGATTCATCATCAGTTCACCCCGGTTTAAGCGTCGCGTTTCACCATTCCCTGAGTTTCCGCGCCACGCTAGCGAGGTCCAACCACTTGCCACCCACCTGGCGGGAAACGCGACCGAGACTGGAGAGCTGCGGGGACCATGGAAACGATGTGATTTCGTGGGATGAATTCAAGGGATCTAATATGATTTAATGGCATTTAATGGGATTTATATATATATATATATTAATATATAGTAGAATATGGATGAATTTTTACTTGTATTAATATATATTCTATAATCCATATTCTATCTACTCCATCCCATTCTTTCTCTATTAATATATAGAAAGACTGGAGTAGATAGAATATGGATGAATATGGAGATGATGATATATGCAAGGTGGTGCCCACTAGTTATGTTTGTTGGTTTTTAACCCAATCTAACTATATCTACTAATGAGCATCAACAACCTTAAATAAATCAGTTATAAACCAACTTAGCTAACTATGGGGCACCACCTTGTACTGTATATTCAAAAGATACACGTATGTTATGTGTATATATATATCAATAGAAATCACACAGAACATGTCACCCAGTTCAAGGAGAAGGAAATAATTTGGGGATTCAACCTACAATATCATCATCGTTGAGAGCTTAACATAAAAAACTATCCCGTCACATCCACGAAATCAGCATTGAATGGTGAAACAAACTTATTATTACCACCAACATATCCCTGGTATTTACATTCTATACAACTCTCATACCACTGTTACCAACATTAAACCACAATACCCTCAATGTCATCCAAACGTCTTGCTCAATCATCGCCACCACTTCCGGGTGCGACGCAGCTCGTGAAAATTTGGATCAGGCAGTTCCAAGTGAAAGAGACCCTCAGGGACAACGACAGAACAAGCAAAACTATGGAACCGATCCAACGAAATCCTGTAAACCATAATACCTACCGTTGGGAATGTAGGCATATAATATGTATTATTATTGATATAACCGGTATTATAGGTATAACAGGTATTAATAGGTATTAACCGTAATAGGTACAACGGTATAATAGGTATATATTAGGTATTATCATATCAGTATTAATAACCAATAAACAACTATGTATAATCATTATTTATAACCATGTATAATAGGTATTATATAATACCATTAACCAGGTATCTGGGTAAATTATAATGCTACCGATGTTACTACCAACTCACAATAGGTATTATATAATACCATTCACCAGGTATATACTATACATAATGATTATACATGGCTATATAATGTATATTATAACCATATTATAACCATTATATATTATGTATAACCATGTATAATAGGTATTATATAATACCCCAAATGTTAGCATATATACCAGCACCATGGATTCTATGGGTATTATGTACATAATACCGTACTTTTTTCATCCGCCGCCTTCGCGAAGCCATCAGCGCGGCCGCAGTACTCCAAGGTGCCATCGGGCAACACTCGCGCCAAGTCACGAGTCCTGCGCCAAGTCACCAGGCTGGAGAACAGGTTTTCATGGTGATTTAATGGGATTTTTATGGGATTTAATGGTGATTTAATAGGATTTAATGATTTAATGGGATTTAATGGGGATTTTATGGTGATTTTATGGTGATTTTATAGGATTTAAGGGTGGTTTAGTGGGACTAAATCATGGTTTAATGGGATTTAATTGTGATTTAAGGCTATTTAATGGGATTAAATCGGGAAAAGTCTGGGATATACCTAAGGTAAGTAATGGGATTAACTAGGATTAACTAGTTATAAACCAACTTGGGAGAATGGGACAGCTAGTGGGTTTTAAATGGGATTCAACCAACAAACATGGCGATTTCATGGGGATTCTATCGGGGTAGTAGTGGAATAGAACTAGGATATCAGCAGGACATGAAACATAATGAACATCTCAAGATTCATCAAACATTAAACATGGTCATATTATTCACCAACAATAACCATCCTTTCAAAAGAAAATCAGTTTTACTAACCAAAAACATCTCTGTTTCCAACACACACCAGTTTTTATTGAACCCCCAATCGATTTCACCCCGCTCGCCTGTAATGTCGCAGCATGGAGCCGCCAGGACCCACGGGAAGCTCCAGGAAAGCACCTGACGCGTCACTCACCGAGTGCGTCGATCACAAGCCGCGGGGGTTTACGGTTTGCCCAAGCTGAGAAATCCTACACATTTACGGTTTGACCAAATCACCATAACCGTGGTTTTTGCCATTCATGTGGGTTTTTCACAATGCCATAATATGCCGGGATTGCCATCCCCCAAAGCGCCATTTTTATAGGTGGTATGGTTACCATTCCCAAATGGCTAGTTTATTACAGTATCTATATATATATATATATTTATATATATATACATATGATGGGGATTCACGGGGATTATCAATGGCTGAGGATTAGGAATTTGATACAAGGTGAGGCGCCCGTTTACGATAGCTAGACGCACATCACTTGGATAGATCATTGGGATGATCATTGGGATAATAGGGCAGATGGTGTCATAATGGGATAATAGTAGTTAATCAATGTTAAACACATCATCTGGAAATGTGTATACACATATACTATAATATATATATATATACATAGATATATACATAGTGATATATACCCAATGGTATTACACAATTACAGAATTCCTACTTCAATGGTATTCATCTGGGTAAATTGCCATAATTCACTAATCTGAAGGCCATTCGGGGATGATTTCCCTTACTAACCATAATTCCAGGGCTCAAGGTCATGGGGAAAATCCATCGGGGGAATGAAAAACCACCAAGCCATGGACACCCAGAACGTGGTGGAAGAACTGACACCCAGAGAATTGAGGATGTTGGATTATGTTGGATTATGTGTGTGGAATGTGTTTGTGAATTGATATGGGGTGTCACTATTCTGCTTGTCATTGTTTTTTCTATGTATTTTGGGTCCAGACTTTTGGTCTAAAAGCACACATATGCCATGTTCCAGCCTGTGTCTTAGTTGTTGTGCTGATAAGTTAATTCTAATTTCCATAGTGACGTGCAGCAAGCCTGGCAATATAAACGTGAACAGCACACTCAACCAACTGGGATCAACTGTTTTGTGGTCGCTGGTTCATAAGGGTCAATCATCTTAAGTGATAGTTCCAGCATCTTCTAGCATTATTGAACATAGACAAACATTGATGCTTGCACTATCCTCTCCTTCGTGGTGGATAGATCTCCATTCTTAATGGCCATTCAATTAAACAACAGCAATCAAGTTGCATGAAAGCCCCTTTACCTGGTGGTTACTACCGCCCACAACGTGTAGAAGAGCCCCAAGATACCCCACACAAAATCCGACCTTTGTTTGGTGATGCGATGCGAGCTGATAATGAGTACACCATACGATATCAGTGCCATATACCTATATATACTGCAAGTTATATGTTCGTGATGAATATTTGCTATAGTATCATCATTCCTACTAGCTATACTGTATTAGTCCTATAATAGTTATATTAAAAAGCTACTACCATATATTACTGTTACATCGTCGTATATCAACCTGGTTATATTATATAATCATGTGTATATATATAATAAATTATATATACATATAATATGTATTTATATGTGCGGGTTTCCGAAAATAGGACACCCCCAGCCGTCACCATGGGTTTCAATACTTGGATGAGTTCGGGGTACCCCTGGCGCGCTCGGGCCTTCATTGAAAGACGCCTTGGTATAGCCCTGAGCACTCACCTCCAGAGGGCTGGAGATGCCATTTTAAAGGGGGATTGACCCAATAAACAGTGGTGGTTTAACCAAGAATAGTTGGAATTGTATTTAATATGGTTTAACTAACAAGAATGGGAAGTGATAATTTGGTTTCTGTTGGCGAAGTTGGTTTAGTTCAAACACTGTTCACTAGCGTTTATGGCGATAATAACCATGGACCATAGCCAAATGGGGATATGAGGTTATAAACAGTTATAAACCAACTTGTACCTGGGGGTACCACCTTGTAGATACATGGAGTGTATGTAACCCAATCGTTTTCAGGTAAGTCCTAAAGTCTTGACCCCCTCACTTCACTGCGCTGTACCTGCAATTCTGAACCAGTATCAATCCCCAAATAAACTCTTGGATCTCTATCGTTCATAACATTGTTCTTCCGTGAATGGGTTGACTAATTTAATGCTCATATTGGGGAATACTACATTTAATTTGCGGTTTTCACACATGTGAAACTGCCACCTTTTTTTGGCCGACAGAGTATCCACCATTGCTGCACTTATATCTCCCGTAGTCTGATTTCCATAGTTATCAGTTGATTTACAACCCCATCTACTATCTACTGTAGTTCTTTCGTCACCAAAAACCCTACATACATGTGAACTAAACCAATTTAGCTAGCACGTTACATCACCTATCACTCACTCTTGGTTAAACCATGTTAAACCACCATTTTGCCCCATTTTTCTAGGGTATTTTACCCTAAAGAGCCAAGGCCATGTTGGGATCCCACCACAAATCGCCATGTCACCATGGCTCCCGCGATGTACAACTCTCCTCGGTGAATGCGGTGATTGTTTGGTGTGTTATGAATTATAACACGGCAAAAACAGCAATATGAATCTTTTGTAATCTTGTTATATGAATCTATAACGGACATATGAATTATAACAATTATAACAATATTAACATTACCCAAAACCAATCTATGAATTATACTATAACAATTTGGTGAATATACTGTGATGATGATTGTAAATATGATATACCATGGTTATTATTGTAATTTGGTAAAATTGTACTAACATAGTGCTTAATTGTAACTTGCTTCCATGTGTTTGAGGCTGTTCACGGCAACATTGGGTCTACCTGACCTCGACCTAGTTCCCTCGCAAGCCAAAGAGAGCATGGATATGGGTCATGGGTCCAAATTGGGTACCTTCAAAATGGGAGAATCCTGAAAATACTGGACATTACACAAGTCAGTGGTTCCATTCACCCTTGACTATTGAAACACATCATAGCCAAAAAGTTAGCTAGCTGGTAAATATCCATAAAGATTCCCATATCTATAGCAAACGCTTCTTTTCTAAAGTAGCCATCAAACAATTCTCCAGATATGAGGCATCTGCTGCAGTATCCTGTCCCACCAAATCTCCCAAAAACATGTTGCCATCCCCTGGTCCAGTGGCCCAGTGGCCCGGCCCAGATTTCAGACAAGGCGCCGACCTCTCCTGGCAATGAAAGCAGCACATGGAACATATTTGGAATTTTCACAACTTGAAGGCTGGTTGGTTGGTTCGTTGGGTTTCTCAACAACAGACCTCCGGAAATAAAATGATCTCTGGAAATAGAAACTATATATATAAAATTATATATATATATAATCCTTTGTTCTTAATCTGGACCCTAAAAGAAACAAATTTTAGGATGTCCACCCAAACCCCCAAACCTATGCTGCCCAAACCAACCCATTCCGTGCCCAAACAAGGTGGTGCCTCAGACGGCAAATAGCTTCACTGCTGGGGTAACATAGACCCACAACTATACAGTAACTAACTTAACCCATCCATAAGCGCTATAAGTTTCAATAGATGGATTATGACATCAATACATGGATTAAGTTATATATATAGTTTAAACACCATAGAGGATTCTCACCAACTGGTCCTTATAACTCGTGGACACCCCACCACTATTTCCTCGACAGACACCTGGAGCTACTTCTACCACCTTCGACAAGCTCGATGCATCCTGCCGTCGCAGGTTGCTTCATTGTAGCTGGTGTACTTGATTGGCAATTGGTATATCAATTGTCAATGGTAAGTGTGCATATATATATATATACATACATACACTGTGTATACATATATATATATATGTATATAATGTATGTGTATATATATATATACATATTATTGGCAACTGGAAGACACTGGATGATACTGGATGATATTGGATGATCTTGGCAATTTGCAACTGGTAATTCGTAGATGATGAAATCATCGTCAAGTTGCAAGGTTCTGCGAATGTGGATGTTAACAGACTGGCAGCTTCAACCCCCGGAGCTACGGATCAGCGAGCTATCACATTGTTCATTGGTTTCCCAATAATCTTCACATGAATATCATTGATTATATTCAAATCATTGTTCTGGCTTCATAACTCATCTATTCAATTTTGAACCATAGGTTTTTGACATGAATGTCATTAAATATTATATATATATAATTATGCTATGTATCAAATAACCAGGATGGCCATTTATAGTTAACATGACTTATGACATATAAACGTTATTAACGCGGCCAACAGATAGGCAATATATAAACGTTATTAACTATTAAAACGTTATTAACTATTAAAATAGCCAGGAGAATCATTATAGGATGCTCTGGGTCCAAATTATAGTTAGCCATATAGTGAAAATTATAGCCATTATAGGATAATCATGATAGCCAGTTATAGGATGCTATCCAAAATGGCTATCTATCATACCTCATCGATCCTATTTTGTTGCTGGATTCCACTGGTTCCACCCTCCCGGAACCACCGTCAGAGACACTCTCCTCCGCCGCGCAGCTCAAGAGGGTGAGCCGCGCGCCCGGCACCGGCCGGAAGCCGCCTCGGCTTCCGCTTGGAGCGGGGTTCGCCATGCAGCTTGGTTGGAGATTTCAGGGGATTTCATGGGATTAGAGTGAGAAATAGTGGGAACTATAGATGAAATGGAATAATCATGGGATTACAATGGAATTAACATGGAATTAATGGGATGCTGTGTGGGTTTAATGAAATCTAACCAACAACAATGGGAATATATTGGAAATATACTGGGATATAATAGCTTTTACCATATGGTAATTGAACAGCTTGCTATGAAAAATCATTAAAATTTATAGGTAACTAATGATAATAAATTAACAATTCATCTATTTCTTTGGGTCATTTTTCATAGCTATGTTGAATAACCAAAGAGTAAACGTATTATATGATGAAAACGGGAAAGTCATTGTGAGATTATCGACATAATACAATGTTATAAAATGTCAGAAGTAGGACTGATTTTATATGTCAGGTTACATTTTAGAACATATATCTACTATAATAACATATGTCAGGTTATATGTCCTGTTTATAAAATCAACAAAATACTACCCATGACGGATCCATGGTGCTGCTATATATGGTGTGCCATAGATCCCATCAATATACCCCACATGTTAGCAGCAACTGTTAGATCCGATCTTTTTGGCACCAAACATGCCTTGCTGTTGAACCCTGAAATCAAGGGGAACGACAAACGAAGGCAAGCTGTTGAACATACCAAGCCGTAGCATGAGCCAAATTCTACCACTATGTTAGCATAAATCACCATGTATTATATTTGTTTAGTACACCATATATATATATATATGTCTATATATCTTTTAAGTATGATATTAGACCATGCCAAACCAATCAGAACCACAAATCAAACCACAAATCCCCTACCTTAAAAGCTACCAAAAGCTATCCCCCACTTGTTACACGTTGCCTCCAGATCTTCGATGATCCGCATAGAGCACAAGCCTGTCAGGGGTGATCCAACAAATCTGTCCCAATGTACTGTTAATATATGGTTAATATATGGTTAATATCTGGTTATTATAGAGTTAATGATGGTTAATAAGTATATTTTCTGGTTGGTGGTTTTAATCATCTTGAAAAATATGAAAGTCAATGGGAAGGAGTATCCCATATATTGTGGAAAATAGAAAATATTTGAAACCACCAACCAGTTTTGTTTCTCGAAGCCAGAAATCTTTGTAACCAAAAAGAACTATAAGAAATGGACAATAGATGAATATAAGATAGACGCTGATATCTGATATTTGAAGAATAGACGAATATCTTCGGGTGAACTGGGACCCACCGAGGATAGAAATGGATGCATCGCTGGTAAGAACAAGACTGGATACCCCTGTGAAATGGGGAAGTGATCATGACCTGGTCCTGGGAAAAAATCCATGGTCAATCTGTGGTAGTCCGCACAAAATGACTATTTCTGCTGGTTATGGTTGTATACTTCATGATTGTTTTTTTGTTTATAGCAAAAGACTCAAAGATTCAACCAACTATCCAGGGTTGGGTTCATGAATCATTCTATTAATTTCATTTCCAGGTGCTTAATTCACCATATGTATATATATATATATATATCATTATCCAATTTGGGGAATGTTTCCATGGCTCTCTCCATCCAAAAAAAATTCGCCATCCGGATCTCTCGACACCCGCAACGGGCCCCGAAGGGCACCAGTACTCGCTGGCGATCAGCAAATCCAACAACTGCACGCGAGTCCTCCAGAACTCCAACGTCGTTTGCCTCGGAGAAAAAAATCGCTGTGGCTTTTTGAACCGGGAAGATCTGGTGGATTTTTTGAGAAAAATCCATGGGTAAATGATGGGTAAATATAAGCAAAAACAACTATATGATATTGGGGTCCAGAACATGGGAAGTATACCCGAAAAATATGCCATGAGAACATGATCATGAACCCATGTATTATTTGAGTGTATTTGGGCTATCCTATCTTTTGATCTGGGTGAGTTTAGGTGACATGTTCAGCCTTCAGTAGCTCTTGAGGATCCTCAAACTAGTCAGCGAGTTGCGACCTCCCAAAAAATGGAATGGTTTGAAATCCCAAAGGAACTGCCCTCCTAACATAGACCCTGCCATTTATAGATAACTAGGTTCCACTCAAAATATTGCCTCTTTTCAGGGTCTATTTTTGTTAATTTATCCATCATATCCAATTTTTTACAACAAAAAAAAGCTGAACATCGCGAGTTTCCAGTGGTTTCAGCCAGATAAATTGACCACAAAATCACTGCGGGGTACCTCGCCCCAAAACCCCAGCCACCCAGCCACCTCAATGGCTCGCCCCAGGTGAACACGGTTCCTGGTCGCTGCGTCGCTACCGTCGTCACGTGGTCCCCAGGGTCCCCAGTTTCTGACCCGGCTATGGTCGCTAATAGCTGGTGTTTATGGGGACCAGTATATTGATACACATATGGATATATATGGGGACCAGTATATATTGTATATATATATGTCATATGGTCATATATACACATATGGATGTTCACCCAGCCCAATTGTTTCATTTTATCGAACTAGTTATAGTTGTATCATTGAGGTGCGGTCAACAAACTGCGGTCAGCACCGCAGAGAACCTGAAGTACGAAGCAATTTCCAGGTGTCTAGTTGAGAATGATCAAAGGATTTTCTTCCAAAGCTAAGGTAAGTTTTTTTGAGATTTCATGTTTGTTTTTGAGGCATGTCTTGGGTGCGATATCAGAAGCTATAGGCTGTGAGAACTGACCGAGGGAAAGATAGACCTCTGACCTCCGGGAGTACAGATTGATTGCTCTCGTTTTGTGTTGAACAACGCCAACTGGTTGGTGGTTGCTGCTAACCCCTCTGAAAAATGATGGACTGAGTAACAGTTGGGATGATTATTCCATTCCCAATTCATATGGAAAGTCATTCAAAATTCCATAGTTCCAGTCACCACCAGCCAGATATATTAATCATTGATTATCATTCTCAACCATCATTATCCACTATTAACCACTATTAACCACTATTAATATAGATTATCCCATTATTAACCCTAACTTAACCGGGCACCGTTAAAATCCTCCGGGTGCCAGCCGAGCATCGCAAGGATTGACATCGCTTGTCATCCAAAGCATCCAACAGGGAAGGCCTCAGCCGATGGTCGGCGCGCCGGTGATCATGGCATGGCTGTAACCATGGCATGACCCCCCCGGTATTGTTGGGCTATAACAGGCTATAACCCCTATAACTATGGTTCTATATTATATATATGTATATTATAGATATATATATATATAAAAACTTGTAACTGCTTTTGTGCACCACCAAAGTTCTTAATTCTTTCCGACATCAATCTTGCAAGCCTTGCGGCTGCGAGTTCTATATCCCCATTGCTGGACAATGGGCCCAGATATTTGATGGCTCAATCCTGAGTTACGGAGATCATATCCTCATTGGGTGTAGCCCTTAATCATCATCGCCAGTTCAGTCATCAAGGGCTACACCACCCAAAATTGATGGTTAGTGTATCCCCATGTTGTATCCCCATATGTTTTTTCATGGTTGAAAACTGCTGAAAGTTACAGTCAATGGAGTAGACCGGAAACCATGCTGAACTATGTTGAACTCAATTACCCCCAAACGTAGAGGTGATTCCTACAGACTTTCCCTTGAAACTAATGGAACTCCAGAAACTCATTTCATAGATTAAAATCAGCTTGAATTCACATCTGGTTGGTGGTTTCAACCCCTCTACAAAATATGAAAGTCAGTTGGGATGATGACATTCCCAATATATGGAAAAATAAAACATGTTCCAAACCACCAACCAAACATGTTTGTTGCTTAATCTACCCAATCTCCCCACTATATATTTATGGTTGTTACAAAAGCGAGGCCCTGCAGTTATAAGTTGGTTTATAAACACCATTAACTCTAACGTAGTAAACCCAATCATAAACCATCTACAATATCACCACAAATGGAAGGTTACCATTAATCGGTGTACCACATTAGTTTTATTCCCCGTAAACCCAAACGTTAACTAAGTATAATGCAACTTAACTATCATAAATAGATCAGTTATACATCCCATTAGATCCACATGTTTCTTGGTTCACATTGATTAAAAAAAACAACATTTTTTTGACCTCAATATCATGAATTTCCGAGGATATGTCCAATATTATCCATTAATCCTCTATCAATCCTTCATCATGAACATATCATCTAGTAACTAGTATATTGGTTCAACGTCATCTTAGCTATCATAAATCAGTTATACATCCCATGAAATAGCCATGTATCTTGTTGAACCGAACTCGTACAGAATCACTTGGCTCGCAGACACGATTCCGGCCACCGTGATGTTGCGCTCGCTGATGGCACGGGCCACCTTCAGAAACATGGCTCGCTTAATGGGGATTGATGGTTGATGTATGGAATCGCTAAGTTGGTAAATGGTTACTATGTTTTTACTTACTGTTGGGTTTATGGGAGGAAATCACCCAACATATTGTAATATAGTTAGATGGGGTATGGGATGAAATCACCCAACATGGCCCAACTCTAGGGGCAGCACCTTGAATAAATTCGAGGTTTCCAAAGTCATGGGGATACCCCCAGTTCTCATCCATTTCGAGATGGATGTTCCAATATAAACCATCCATTCCTTACTGGTGCGTTCTACGTAGGGAATGGATGGGTTGCTGGGGGTTGCTGGGGGTTGCTGGGATGATTATTACTAGTGACGACTGGGATCATTCCCTCATTCCCTATACGTTTAGCAGCAGTAAGTAATGGTTCATGACATTTCGTAACTATAGCTTCCCTGTTTCTTATGGATGTACTTTCAATTTCGTAAAAACTAAGCACATCATTACAGATTTTTAGGGTACCTCCATTTACAGAACCCCCCAAAAAAATCACACGTGGCACATGGCGCACCTCGTTGACCCCGTGCCGCGACAGCATCACGAGACAGGCACCACAGGACCAAGCGAGGTCCATCATGCCATGGCCTAGGGATACAAAAGACCATGGAAAAAATCGCCGACTTTTTATAGCTGGGTATTACCAAAAAACGATGGAAAGATCCACACATGGAAATCATGGGTAAATTTAGTAAATCAACGAACTTGAAGGACTGGGCCATGGCTTCAAGTTCGCAAAGTCTAAACGTTTACCATTGGTAGTAATCAGCATGTTATAGCTAACTATCTAACTATGGCCATGGCTTCAAGTTCGCGAACTACAACAAATTACCAATGGGTAGTAAAACAAGCAACAAACAAATGAGGTATAGGACCTGATAGGATTGTTGATCTAAGCTGGATATGTTGGATATCCAAAAGATATGTTCCCATCGGTATATCTGCCATCCCGGTTCTTTGTCCATGCATACTGTATAGATATCAACCAACTTTTCCATTGTTTGGGCGTCCCTTCGTTATAACTCAGAAGTCCAACAATGGCTTCAAACAATTTCAAACATCTTGGTAGCGTCGGAACATATCATACTCAATGGCCCCCCCAGATATAAGTTGGTTTATAACTTATAAACCCATCTAAATATAGTGATGAGATGTTATTTGCGTATCATACACGTTATGAAATAGTTATTTGCACCAACTTTGCTAACCATTTTTGGCCCCATCCCCTATGGATCTTGAGTTTTAGATCTCCCGTGGCAACGGAAAATCCAACCCAAAATGGATGTTTTCAATGGGAAAACCATAGGAAAACCATAGGAAAACCATCGGAACACCATAGGAACACCATAGGAAAATGGAGGTTTACCCTCTGGTAAACATACAAAAAGCTATTGAACATGGCCCAGTCGAAATAGTGGATTTACCCAGCTAGAAAATGGTGGATCTTTCCATAGTTACGTTAGTTTACCAGAGGGTATCTGGATATAAACAGAGAAAAAAAAATGTCTGTGTGAGTTCCTCGGATGATATATTGCACACCCAAAATATTTACAGAGTTAAATTGTACAAAAGGAGACCTGCTAGCTATATACAAACATAATGGTTAACATGCCTCGAAATCTTTTCTATTCTGGAGGAAACCAGGGAGGTTGCTTTGAGGGTGGAAATTGAAATCACAGAAAGTGGCCACTTGCGGCCACTTGCGGCCACTTGCTGGGAACTGTCTGGGGCGGCCACTTGCGACCACTTGCGACCACTTGCGGCCACTCGCTTGGAGCGGCCACTTGCGGCCACTTGCGGCCACTCACGTGGAGCGGCCACTTGCAGCCACTTGCGGCCACTCGAGTGGCTGCGAGTGGCTGCGAGTGGCTGCGTGCTGGTAGAAAAACATGGCAGAGTTGGCATCTTGAAAAAAATCGGTTTTGCTGGAAAAGCGTTTTTTTCAAGTTTGGAGGTTGGATAGGTAGGATTTTATCGTGCCTCACGAAACCATGTGGCAAACCATATGCCACCCATGTCTTCCATAGCGTGGGGAAGATCTTGGGGCGTAGCATCAACGGTGGTACAATGGTAGAAAATTAAAAGGAAGATCTTGGAGAATAGCTCCAATGATGGTGCAATGTTGGAAAGTCGAAGGGAAGATCTTTGAGCGTAGCAAAATGACGGTAAAATGTTGGAAATGGAAAAGATATCCCGAGGAGAAGATCTCAGAGCGTAGCGTCAAGTATGTTAGAAAGTTGAAGAGAAGATCTTAGAGCGTAGTGTCAGTGATGGTATAATGTTTGAAAGTTGATGAAGAGAACACCTTAGACGGTCCATGATGCTAAAAAGATGAAAGAAAAATGTTACAGCATCAACGCAGTACTATGTAAGAAAATCAAAGAGAAGATCTAAGAGCGTAGCAACAACTTTGCTAGAAACTTGAAGGGTAGCAGCTAGCATGAATCAGCGTAGAATGTGAGAAAATTCAAGAGAAGATCTTAGACCGTAGAATCACTCATGGTAGAATGTTTGGAGTATAGCATCAATGATGACGAAATGTTTGAAAGCTGATTAGGTCTTAGAGCGTGGCATGTTAGAAAATACAAGAAAAAACCTCGGCATGTAGCGTCAATGATAATAGAAAGGTGAAGAGAAGATCCAAGAACGTAGCATCAATGATGTTACTGTAGAAAATTGAAAAGGAGATCGTCGAGCTAAGGGTCAGTGATGTTCAACACTTGAAAAGAAGATCTTAGAGCGCAGCATTGATGATGTCAGAACATGGAAAAGAAGATCTTAGAGAGTCGCATCAATGATTTTGGAAAATTTGAAGAGAAGATCTTGGCGCGTAGCATCACTGATGTTTCAAATTTGAAGTAAAAATCTTGGAACGTAGCTTCAAGTATGAGGACAGTTGAAGAGAATATCTTAGAGCGTAGCATCGAACATGTTTGAAAACTGAAGAGAAGTGCTTAGAGCGTAGCATCAATGATGGTACAATGGGAGAAACATGGAAATCCAATCGAAAAACATAGCATCAATGCGCGTAGAATGTGAGAAAAAAAACAAAAGAAATCTTAGAGCGCAGCATCGATGATGTCTGAAAAGTGAAGAGAGTATCTGAAAGCGTACAATGTTGGACAGTTGAGAAGATCTAGAATGGCTGATGTTGGAAACTTGAAGAGAAGATCTTTGAGCGTGGCATCAATGATAGTAGAAAATTGAAGATCAGTTGCAGTTTGGAGATTGAAGAGAAGATCTTAGGGCGTAGCATCAATGATGGTAGAAGCTTGGAAGAATGATGCGCAGATCTTGGAGCGTAGCATCAATGATGGTAGAGTATTTGCAACTTGGGTAGATCTTAGAGCGTAGCAGTAACCAGTTAGAAGCCTAAGGAGAAGCTGTTGGGTAGTAGCATCAATGCATATGTAAAACATGCAGAAGGTCTCAGAGCATATCAGAGCGTAGCATCAAATAATGTTAGAAACTCTTTTCCCCGGTGCGTTACTTCTTTCCTTTCGTTTAAAGCTTCCCTTCCATTTCCTACAGCGTTCCTTTCGTTTCAACTCTTCCCGTCCATTTGATACTTCCATTCTTTCGTTTCAACACTCCCATCCCGTTCATGTACTTCTTCCTTTCGTTTCAAGCCGTTCATGCGGTTACGTCCTTCCACTCGTCTCAATTCCTATACAATCCTTTCGGTTACATGTTTTATTGTAACTAGCCTATTTCGTTTGTTACTTCCTTCTTTAAGTTTCAACACTCCCCCACTTTAGTTACTTCCTTCCTTTCGTTTCAACTCCTTCCTTCCGTTTGCTGTCAAGTCGTTCATTTCGTTACGTCCGTCCTTACGTTTCACCTCGTTTATAAACCCCCTTCGTTACTTCTTCCCCTTCGTTTCACCTCTCACGCCTCCTACAGTCTGTTCGTTACTTTAATTCTTTCGTCGATTCGTTGCAACTCTTTCCTTTCATTCCTTATATACTTCCTCCCTTTCGTTTCAACTCTACCCTTCCGTTCGGCCGTTCCTTTAGTTTCAACTCTTTCCTTTCATTCGTTACTGTCTTCCTTTCGTTTCAACTCTCTCCTTTCATTCGTTACTTCATTCCTTTCGTTTCAACTCTGACATCCCGTTCCTTACTGACTTACTGCTTCCCTTCGTTTCAAGTCGTTCATTGCTGGCCGTGGTCCAAGACATTTCCTACTTGGATGATTAGAACAAAAGCATTCAACCTAACTATGATAAAATTCATCTCTCCCCTTCGGCTGAAAAACATGATACGGATCGAACCAAAAGTGCTGGAAATCTGGTGAAGCAGTGCCAAAGGTTTGCTGTACACAGGCGGTAAACAGTGGTAAACACCGGGAAATTAACCAGCATCCGCGAAAAAAATGGTACGAATCAAAAATTTACCAACACCCACGGTAAAAGCGATAAAGTTCGAAAAAAATACGTCTTTCCTTTCTTCCCTGTAGGGGGCACAAGCGTATACCCGGTCGACAAACAACAGCCGCGAACCGGCCGAACCAAACTGATTTTAGCTGTTTCCGCTTTCAATTTTTTCTTTCCGTTCATTGTGTCTTTCCTTTCGTTTGAACTCAATGTTTCCTTTCCGTTCATTGCCTCCTTCCTTTCGTTTCGCCTCTTCCTTTCCATGCGTTACTTCTGTCCTTTCGTTCCATGTCTTATATTCCGTTCGTTACTTCTCCCCATTCGTTTCAACTCTTCGTGTCGTTTCAACTCTTCGTTTCCGTTCATTGCGTCTTTCCTTTCGCTTCACCTTTCCCCTACTATGCGTTACTTCCGTCCGCTCGTTTCAAGTCTTATATCCCGTTCGTTTCTTCTTCCCTTTCGTTTCAACTCTTCCCTGCCGTTTGCTCCGTCCTTCCTTCTGATTTAATTCTTCCTGTGTCGTCTCAACTTTTCCTTTCCGTTCGCTGCGTCCTTTCTTTCATTTCAAGTCTCCTCTTCCATTTAAATACTTCCTTTCTTTCGTATTAACTCTTATGTCCTGTTCGTTTCGTTTTTCCTTCCGGTTCAACTCTTCCTTTCTATTCGTTGCGTCTGTGCCTTCGTATCAACTCTTCTGTCTTGCTCGTTTAGCTCTTCCTTTCCTTTCAATTCGTCCATTTCGTTGCGTCCATCCTTTCGTTTCAACTCTTCCCTCCTATTTGTTATTTCTTTCCTTTCGTTTCAACTCTTCCCTCCTATTTGTTATTTCTTTCCTTTCGTTTCAACTCTCACCTCACATTTCACAGAAAACTTGAAAAAATGCTGTTCGCGAGAAAAGCATTTTTTCTCAAGTTTTCATGGGTGTGGCCATTCGGGCTGGTATTTGCCGTCCAAGCAACCACTTGCGGCCACTTGCGGCCACTTGCCCCAGCGGCCACTTGCGGCCACTTGCGGCCACTTGCCCCAGCGGCCACTTGCGGCCACTTGCGGCCACTTGCGGCCACTTGCGGCCACTTGCGGCCACTCGAGTGGCTGCAAGTGGCTGCAAGTGGCTGCAAGTGGCTGCAAATGATGCAAATAATGCAAGTGACGCTGCTTTGGAAATTTCAAATCCTACCGGTTGAGCAACCGGCCAGTTGCGGCCACTTGCAGCCACTCGAGTGGCTGCAAGTGGCTGCAAGTGGCTGCTTTTTTGAATTTCAAATACCGCGCGTTTTGCGACCTCAATGAAATCTTTTCTATTCTGGAGGTTCCTGTACAGTACACTAGCTGAAGAAAGGTACCATATTTTGCAACAATATGCAAGTTTGCTAAAGGACATATACCCAAGCACTGAGACTTTGGTACGTGGTAAATAGAATGGGGAGATCAAAGACCTACAATTTGGGGAAACTGGGTTTGTAGCTGGTGATTGACGAACCCATCCTAGAATAAATGCTCCTCAGTCGGGTTTCAACTGGTTTTTCAACGTTTCAGTCCGCACCATGATACAAGGTGCTGTCTCCTAGTTATAAGTATGTCAAAAACAAACAACTATTTCTTAATCATCGCCGGAAAACCCTGGTTAAATATGAGCTATGTGTAAACCACCAACTTAGCTAAGAAAAAAAAAAATCACCTATCAATTACCCGTGTTTATTGATTAAACATGGCTAAACCTTTTTCTATTGGCTACACATCACCTTATGGATGGGGGTTCAACAAATGCCCATGACGCTTACGGTGCCATGGTTATGTTCCATGGTTAATTTAACCAACAGAGTCATGGGATTCAATGGAAATATTATGGGAATAACATGGGATATTATGATATACTAAGAGATATAATGGGGATAATATTGGAAAATATATATTCTATAATATATAGGATAGTATTGGGCAACGCTGGGATGTAAGCATCACCAATAGGGATCATAAGGGGATTTATCATCAACAATGGGAGTGTTCACATGGGATCAGTGGTGGGTGTTCATCCATCAATGGGAATCCTTATGATGGGTGTGCATGAATCTCTACTTGTGGGCCAATCACATGCCTCCAAAACTGGCAATTACACAAGTTTTGACCATGGCACACAGGCCATCACCTCTGAGCTTTATCAGCAATTATAAGTGTATTGGCGTATTGCAAACGTATCTCAATCTCAAAATGCTCAACGCCATCATAGTCATCCTACAATTCTGACCATAGATGGAAAATCAGCCCTTTTAGATAGTTTTAGTAGGTAAATTTTCACTATTTTCGACTGGGCCATTTTCAATAGCCATGTGAGTTTACCAGAGGCTTACAGTAATATCACCATCACAGTCCCAGCCACAAGCAGCCCCCCAAAAGGCAGATGTATGGTGTAGAATCCGATCCTGCCGGGGAATAGCCTCTGGTTATGTCAACAGTTTGCTATTGAGAATGGCTGAAAACCATAGGAAACCATAGGAAAACCATAGGAAAATGGTTGATTTATCCACGAAATCCCATGATTTCCATGGTGATGTTCCATGGTTTTTCGTATGTTTACCAGAGAGTATCATGGAATATCCATACAGAAAGGGGATATTTTTTGGGAACGGCGCATATTTGTGGTGACTCAAATGTGATTGAATGGACATGTCATGGGAATATAAGAAGATTCGACTAGGGATATTTTGAGTGGGGATAAGATGAGATACCCTCTGGTAAAGATACAAAAAACTACGGAAAATCGCCGTTTTATAGCTGGGTATACAAAAAACTATGGAACATATCCATGTTTAATGGGTAAATTGAGTAAATCAACGAACTTTCGACTGGGCCATGGCTTCAAGTTCGCTAATAGTTCTGTTAGTTTGAGGGTATCTCATGGCATCGATGAACAATCAAATAATATCAGAACTGGATATGATAATATATAATCATAGATATAGTAAGTAGATATATGATATATACATATAGTAGATATATGATTGTAAATATATGATATATGATATAAATGAGAATCCCAGTATGATATATGAACATAGATAATGGATGAATATATATATAATATAATGTATAGATATTGATATAGTAGATATCAGAATAAACTAGCTAAATTTAGATAAAGTATCACCATCTCACAATTTCCCAGTTTCAGCAGCTGCTTGCCTACATGGCATCTCTGTGTATACTGCAATCTTTAGACTCTACCTTCTCTGACCCAGATAAAATGCAAAAGTGGCCCATCCCCAATTCTATTGATTGGACATCATATTCTATCGACATTTGGATGATCCAACTCTGAAATCTAGGCTAGATGTTATCAAAAAAACAAGTATGCCTTAAAATGATATAATAACTTACACATCACAAACAACTGAGATATGCTGCCCCAAAATTAAAAAAAAAACAAAATGGCTGTGTAAAACTTTCACATCTAGGGAAAGTATGGGAAAGTCTGATTCAGTTCCCATCCAAGGTTCCTCCAGATAAGTGACATACTTTCACAGTCCATGGATTGTGATCATCTCATTTGTGACAAAGGTAGGCTTGCAACATCGGAAATATACTACCCTCTGGTAAATTAACAGTTCGCGAACTTGAACATGGCCATAGTTAAATAGTTACGATTTGCCCATTAAAATTCATGGATCTTTCCATAGTTTTTGTATCTTTACCAGAGGGTATCTCATCTCATCCCCACTGAAAATATCCCCTTTCTGTATGGATATTCCATGATACCCTCTGGTAAACATACAAAAAACGATGGAACATCACCATGGCATTCACGGGTAAATCAACCATTTTCCTATGGTTTTCCTATGGTTTTACATCGGAAATATACATAAATCTGGGTAAATTATAATAATTCACTAACCTGAATTGTTCGGCCATAAAAGGGGATGATTTCCCTAACATCCACAATGATTTCCAGGGCTCGGGAGAACAGGGCTCGGTCGTGATGAAATTTACCCAGATAAATATACCAAATTTATGGTCAGCCGTATGGAATCCCCAACAGCCAGGTAACCTCCTTGAATCCCCTGGTGGCGATTCACCCTGGTGAGAAGTTCGGAAGAATGGCGTAACTCACAGCTATAAATGGCCCTTGAACTTTGCTTTTTAATTAAGAACTAAGAGGATTATGACTGAATCCCCACGAAAAAAATGCTTCATCCCTGAAAATAAAGTCCTTAAATCGTTAGATCCCCTAGAAATGATGATGAAATCAATGAAATCCCCACGAAATCAGCAAAAACACACCGGGGCACATCGGGTCATTGTCACCGCCTCACAGCTTAAGGCTTGAAAGTCTGCATAGGTCCGTAGCTCGTGCAGGGCCATTCCTGTGAACGCTTCGTGGGGTAGTGGGGATGGGTCGAGATACCGATGGCATAGCCGATTGTTTTTTTTTGGGGGGTTTTTGAACAGGACCTGTTCTGAGAATTTTGCAATTCAACCAAGGATCACCCAAGGACCATAGCTGAGAACATTCAAGGTACCAGGGATTTGACTCATCTAAGGGTCGCTTGGGCTCATCTCACATGGCTTTCTGAAGCGAAATGGCGTAGTTATGGCACACACACATGGCAGTTTTAATAGGTAGGGAAAAGATGGGGAAAGGATGATTGACAATAGATCTGGTTTTGTACTAGCCTATATTGGACAAAACCATCAAATGGTTGGTCAACTCCCTATTTGTTGGTTGTACCCCCAATTAATGCCATAAACAATCCGCGTCAACTGGTGTCGGTTGAATCCCCTATATCTTTTCACGTATCGCAATTATTGTTGGTTTACGCTGCTTAGAATGGTATATAAGATTATATTATATAGGTTATATAAGGTTATGTATTGTTATATAGTGTTTTATAATATAATGTTTTTTTTGTTATATATTGTTCTATAAAATTGTATAACTTATATAAACGATTTATTAATGTTATAAAATGATTCAACTGATAACTAATGTTACATAACTAATGTTATATATCCATAAATAACTAAGTCAAATAGATAAATTGTCAAAACATATATATATATAATTATATACACATCATTAAAGCTATGAAAACGAAGGCACCCATTACCTGCCACGTGGCACTTCTCCGTACCAAGCGTCTGTGCGTTTGCACCACGCATTTCGAGGCGGCCGTTGTGCCGCCTGCAGGGACCCGTGAAACTGGTGAACGGTAGGGCCTGTAGGGACTGGAATGGGATTCTGATTCAATAGATGTTTTATAACTGGTTGGTGGTTTCAACCAATCTGAAAAATATGAAAGTCAGTTGGGATGATGACAATCCCAATATATGGAAAGTCATAAAAGCCATGTCCCAAACCACCAACCAGTTTTTTTTTTGGGTTTTATATGTTTTTATCATTTGATATTTTTTTACAGATCATTCTCCCAGTACGAATCGCACATCTTGAAACTCCACAACTCCACTAGCGCACCGGTGTAGACCAAATATACGGCGTCATCCAGGTGCCGACGAGGGCGTTCGACAAAGCACTCCTCGCCATGGATGGAGAATTTGGTTGCGATCAAATGGCTGTGTTTGATACAAAAAAAAATAGGGGACCTACTTCTATGTTACTTATATGTTGATATTATGTTGAATGATATATGTTGTATTTCTGTGTGTATTTATGTAGGCTATAAATTCTACGGTTCTTCATCGGTTTTGGGATCCAGTACATCACCTGGTTTGATCAAACATGTTGATCAAGAAAACTTGAGCAATGATAAATTTAGAATAACAGTCAGTTTTGCGAAAACATAAACATTTAGAATTTAATATTGATTCGAAAGTACAATTTCATCAATCTTAGCAGTTTGGCTTAGTATACTACAATATAACCATCAACCAGCATTTTCCCAGGACTGAAGCTACACACGTTTGGGGTGTGGCCCAGCTTCACAAGTAGAGTGCAGCACCATAGGACACGAAAACATCTGGGTCACTGTGCAACCATGTCCAACCCAGAACATCGATTGGCTCATATTCGATAATTTTGACTGATTTTCTCATGCATTAAACAGCAAACATTTCAACCACCAATGATATCCTCCTCTTTCACTGGTCCGAACATCCCACCTGTATCGCTGTATCGAGCACAACAAAAAAACTCGAGATCAATCTTAGATACCCTGCCCAAAACATGTTTGCTAGCTGGGTGGTATATTCATTCTGTTCACATTCTGATTCATGGCAACAAAAATTCACCTTGAACCTACCGAACCAAGGTTTATACAAGGTAAGGCCCCCCAGCGACACTAGTTACTAGTTGTTTTATAAACCCAATTACAGTATCTACGTAGTTCATTATATCCCCCCAACTCAACCCAGACGTCACCTAAGACGTCAGCCAAGTTACAAGTCACCATTAACTCCTAGGGGTTAGTTCTATCAATTATAAGCGGGTTTATAAACCCCATTAACTATAGTTATATGACACAAAAATATAGTTTAAATATAATATAATATATATATATATGTATATGTATGTATCATATACCCTCCATAGTTTTCCATGAATTGTCCAATTTTTTTCCCCCATATCTCGCCATATTTTTCCCAACGGTTCCCAAGTCAGGCCTCAGTGCGGAGCAAATCCTCGACATAGGCCACCGCCGACGTCGTGAACCTAGCATGAAACACATGGAAAATGGTGGCATTTATTGGGATTTACTGGTGTTTATTAGCCATTTTACTGGCATTTATTGGGATTTACTGGTGTTTATTAGCCATTTTACTGGCATTTATTGGGATTTACTGGTGTTTATTAGCCATTTTACTGGCATTTATTGGGATTTACTTGTGTTTATTAGCCATTTTACTTGCATTTATTGGGATTTACTTGTGTTTATTAGCCATTTTACTGGCATTTATTGGGATTTACTGGTGTTTATTAGCAATTTTACTGGCATTTATTGGGATTTACTTGTGTTTATTAGCCATTTTACTGGCATTTATTGGGATTTACTTGTGTTTATTAGCCATTTTAGTGGCATTTATTGGGATTTACTGGTGTTTATTAGCAATTTTACTGGCATTTATTGGGATTTACTGGTGTTTATTAGCCATTTTACTGGCATTTATTGGGATTTACTGGTGTTTATTAGCCATTTTATTGGCATTTATTGGGATTTACTGGTGTTTATTAGCCATTTTACTGGCATTTATTGGGATTTACTGGTGTTTATTAGCCATTTTACTGGCATTTATTGGGATTTACTGGTGTTTATTAGCCATTTTACTGGCATTTATTGGGATTTACTGGTGTTTATTAGCCATTTTACTGGCATTTATTGGGATTTACTGGTGTTTATTGGCAATTTTACTGGCATTTATTGGGATTTACTGGTGTTTATTGGGATTTTCCATGGTTTATTGGGATTTACTGGTGTTTATTGGGATTTTCCATGGTTTATTGGGATTTACTGGTAGTTGTTGGGATTTATTCAGATTTATTTGGAGTTTTTGGGACTGATTCGGACCTATTGGGATCTGTTGGGAATTGGGGTCCATTGGGGATTTAACAATCCAACATTGTGCTTCGTTTTGAACAGAGGCTGCACATATTGAATGCTGATGATCATAGAAACTGCAAGAAATGATGATTGAAACATCATGAGTCATGAGATTATCAGAATATCATCCCATGTTGGTGCTTCACCATGGTACTTTGGTGCTGAGGCGCAACGACGGGACGGCTGCACTTCGTTCGAGGACCAATAGCCTCGGGGTGCACTTGGGGTTACAATAACCATGGGACTCACCCAACAAACATTATGATTCAATAAGTTTAATGAGAAAAATGGACATATAATCCTAAGAAGGGATAGAACATGATAGAACTAGGGGGATAAATTCTGCGGTGAAATTATCATGAATCAATTTATGATTTGATTTTCCATCATGTCCAATTATCATTGAGATTTCTACCCTTTTGATTCCTTTTGCACCGTTCTTGTCAGGTAAAATGGGGCTCCCGCAACAGGTGGGTCGCCCGTATCCGGAAACAAAGAGGCAGCTCATCGATTCTACTCAACCATTCAACCATGGGTTTTATCTGTCTCAGAAAATAGGCCACCCCGAAAAGAATACTGGTTGGTGGTTTTAACCATCTTGAAAAATATTAGTCAGTTGGGATTAGTATTACCAATTATATAATATGGAAAGTCATAAAATTCATGTTCCAAACCACCAACCAGAATATCATTTTCATGTTAAAACCACAGTTTCTCAATTTTATGTTCCCATAGTTTCCCACTTTCCCCATTTAAAAGATGGGATACTCTCGGGTAATTTAACATAGCTATTGAACATGGTCATTTCGTTCGTTGATTTAGCCATTAAAAACGACCATTTTGCATATTATGTTAAATTAACAGAGGGTACAACTGGAGGATTCATATATTTTCCCAACATTTCCAACTTTTTTTGTGGGATATCCCGATGTCATTTTCACCAACGGATTGGACACCAGCCAAGGGCGGGCTGAAAACCTCGGTTGATGCTCGGCCATCGCTTCGCAGTTCCGCCTCTCCTGGAACTGGGCCATGGGTACCATCCAATTTGGCAGGGAACAAACTCACCCATCGATGATCGGAAGAACTTGGGGATGATCCCCATATGCTCCATGGTGCTGGTATGTTTACCTACATTTGCCCGAACAAAATCACCCAGTTTTGTAGGTAAATATACCAGCACCATGGAGCATATGGAACTTTCATACGTTGATTTATCAACCTCCATCACCACCTTCGATCCTCATCGTCTCCACCCAGGTCGCAGCTCAAAGCGAGCCTGGCCATGGACGTTGCGATTTTTCGGAGAAAAACATCAGAGCAGAGTTTCACCCAGTTTTCACACTTGATTTTTACGATTGATTTCTCAGTTTGTGACCCTTCTATAGTTTCTCCATATTATTCATTAAAGAGTTCGTAGACTTTAGGAGGATTCTGCTGTCCAATATCAGATATGGTTTTAAGATGTTTTAAGAAAAATAATAAATGTGCCTTTGTTGGATTTGATGGTCCAGAAAATCCTTACCCTCTGGTAATTTAACATGGCTATTGAAAATGGTGATTTAGTTCGTGGATTTACCCATTGAAAATGGTGGATCTTTCCATAGCTATGTTAGTTTACCAGAGGGTAAACCTCCATTTTCCTATAGTTTTCCAATGGTTATACCACTGTCCCAGTTTACCAGAGGGTCATTAAATTTTATACCAGATAATTACTTAAAATCCAGCAACAAGTTGATTCATAGCTGGCACCACCAAAAGTAGCATTCCCCTACTGAAACAACGAAGACTTTTCCAATCGTCATCCCGATCATCCCAAACATCCCGAATTTTCCTATGAAATATGGGGGAAACCGCCTGTTTTTTTGTGCCCGAAATAACCTCGTCACGGTGGTTGCGGCTAACCCCTCTGAAAAATGATGGATTGAAAGTCAGTTGGGATGATTAAAGAAACCCAACTAAGATGGAAAGTCATAAAAACCATGTTCCACTATTGAGTATTATATCCCATTATATCCCATATGGAAAGTCATAAAATTCTATGGTTCCAAAGCACCAACCAGAAACCAATCCATTGACCCCAATTTTAT
Organism: Cladocopium goreaui; assembly: GCA_947184155.2. Classification (NCBI taxonomy): domain Eukaryota; class Dinophyceae; order Suessiales; family Symbiodiniaceae; genus Cladocopium; species Cladocopium goreaui. The sequence continues at coordinate 48,655 of CAMXCT020001816.1, forward strand.
GGCGAGCTACAAGGTCCCGAGTCGCATGGTCGCCAGTGAAGCAGCTAACCAATTGCAGTTGCGACGCATGAGCAGCGCCACCTTAGTGGGGATATGGCTGATACATTGGGACTGTGTATGTGATATATATAATGTATCTTTACATATAAATATATACCCCAAATGCATGTGGATAAATAAATAATATATGTATATACTCGAATTATATATCATATACTCTAATTAATTCAAATTATATATCATATAAACATACATATATTTGAATAAATTGGGATATGTTGATTTTGTTGGCTGGTATATTGAATATGGCGATTGATAAACTGCTAGCGGGAACAAAACATTGGACCGCATGGGGGATTTAATTGGGATATTCATTGTGGAGTTCATTCCCTAAAACTGGGTCTAAATGTGTTTTTCTTTTTTAGGGTAGGTACTTAGGTGAATGCACCATACTGGTACATAGATGATCTGGGTTGTATGGTAGTTGGAGACGCAAACATATGGTATGTAAGAAACAATTCACTCATTTTCCAGGAATATCTGAAAAAGAGGTGCCAAGACATTTGATGCTACATTTTGACAGCTCCTATCGATTATATCATAAATATCCATAAGCCCTAGGTATACAAGTTTCAACCTATGCACTACCTTGTATGAACATGTATGAAGTCTAGCTACCTCAAGATACCTGGAGTCAAGGCGATTTCTGACCTCAAACATGGTCAAACTCTGGGTCTGGGTGAGTACTGGTGCCCCTCTTGGCGTGAGGTTGGTTGATTTTCTATCGTTAAATATAACCAAGATACTCCATGTATGAGGGTTAATGTATTAGCCCAATTAATGTATTGCTGCTCAAACACTATACCGTCCTGTTATACCATGCTATGTACTGTAATCTTTCCAAGCATGCATGCACGCTCAACAACACGACCTTCGTCCCCGTGAAGGGTCGTTAGTGTCCGTCGCACCAGCGGCCCAGTCATAACGTTCACGCCACCTTCAGCACCCGTTTTTTGGTCACTGATTTGAGCGCGGCCATGCGAGACAACTCAGGTTGCCTAGCTGCTACAGGACTGTCTCTAAGTTGCCAAATAGCACGGGAATGTATGTTGAAAGCGCATGCCTCCATTATGGCTCTAGACTTGCCGATCCTTTGTGCCACCAGGACGTGCAATGTTTGTCCAGTGGTATATTTACCTACAAAACTGGGTGATTTTTACCAGTACATGTTGGTAAAAATTCCATACATGAAGCATTGGGTCAATCATATGACAAGTTTCTGGATGTTTCTGGGCTCCCGACAATTGGAGCATCTTGGCCTCTGTTTGCTGCGGGATGGGAGTCAAAATCCATGGGATATCAACGGAATCCAATCACCGTTTTTGATGATCAAATTACATCACAAAATCATCATCACATCCTGCATCAATCCTAACAAATCATCATTCTTAGTGAACAAAAAATACTTTAAAACAAATACATACCAGTTAAAGGTTCATGTCTCTCCACACAACCCCAGTTAACCTCGACACAGTTGCGCCATGCCCGCTGCGATACGCCGGGACGCCTGCCGGGCGAAACATCCTGGAATTGACACCGCGACTCAATGAGGATTTCATGGAATTTAAACCGAGAAAAGGTGGGAATTCAACTAATTCAACCAGCAAAAATTGGGAATTTCCGGATTAGTTCAGGGGTTGTACTAGGAATGGTGGCTATGAACTAATCCACGATGGGAATTCCCATGAACTCTGAGAGTTGACGTGATTTCCCATGTTTGGTGGTTTCGAATCCCAAATACCTCCTACTATTATATATTAGTATACATAATCATCTTTACACCAATATTAACATTAGTATATATATATTATAATAACAATAGTAATAATAATAATAAATAAATAATCATTACTAATAATAATAACAAATAATAATAATGATAAACAAAACAATAATAATAAATACTAACTGAATAGTAATAGTCATCATTGGTAGTCCCCGACAAAAAACATGTTTGCTGGTTATGGTTATTTTCTTTTTATAGCAAACAACTAAAGGATTAAACTAACTACCAAGGTTGGGGATGAATCAACATGATTGATTATATACTAATAACTAGCCATAATAACTATATACCTAAATGTATAACAATATAACAATATCTCTTATAATACCATTGCCAATGATTTGCAATATTTTTGATAGCTTGGCTTATATGAATACTGATCCCACATTTTTTCAATAATTAATACCAATATAAAATAATATAATCCAGGTAAGATACTCCCGGCAATATGTATATATGAATATATTCTTCAATACCAAACAAACAATGATCCTGATTGTGACAATTTAATCCTGATTTTTGATGCTTCCATTCCCGGCATTCCCCCACCTCCTGCAGCTGCCGATAGCTCATGACACATCCGTCGTCGTCCTTGACGTGGCAAGGGAATAACTTGGGAAAGTGGTGATTTAACCTGGGAAAGCGGTGATTTACCATGATTTAAGCATGACATCTGGTGGCTTTTGATGGTGATTTCATGGGATAATCCTCTTGGGTTTCTGGGATGAAATTGAAGTAAGGAACGGTTGTATATCTCAGTCACCAACGCTTCAGAATTGTTTGATGGTTGGAGCATGTGAGGTGTTAATCCCCCATTCTGACAATACTGTTCATGGTCAAACCCAATGTTTTATGGTGATAGCCATCATTTTTGAATTTCTAACATGTTCATTCTTGGAGGGTAGTATACCAAATCATCTTATATTCTACCCACTGTCTACCCACATGGTCTTGTCTAACATAGTGTGCCCCAAAAACTCCAGTTATTTATCAATAATCGGTGTTCCCCATCAAGTTAGCACAATTCTGGGGTCTTCCTTTTTCAGACAAACGCAAATTAGCAAGTGGATACTAACCACACGTAATATCAAAGAGATATATTTAGTGGATGCTATTACCATCTGGTTATTTAACATAGCCATGGAAAATCATCATTTTTAACAGGTAAACCATCTATTTCTATGGGCCATCTATACCATGGCGGTGTTAAACAACCAGAGGGTATCTTATACAACCCATATGCGGCGTTCTTGAAATGGGTGATCCCCAAAAACCTCCTCAAACAATGGGGGGTTCAGTACTAAAATGGTCCAATCTTAGAAAACCCTGCATATTTATATTCCCTTAGACTCCCAATGGTGACAATCTCCCAGATAATTTTGTTTCAAACATAATAAAGTAACCATCTATGTTATATCCATCTTTTATAATTAAAGTGTTATAAATCCTAACTTTCACCCATAATATTATATACATAATATCTGGTTGGTGGTTGACCTACCCCTCTGAAAAATATGAGTGAGTAACAGTTGGGATGATTATTCCATTCCCAATATATGAAATGGAAAATAAATTTCATGGTTCCAGTCACCACCAACCAGATATATTAATCATTGATTATCATTCTCAACCATCATTATCCACTATTAACCACTATTAATATAGATTATCCACTATAAATAATGGGAAAATCCACTATAAATAGCCATTTTCCATAGCTTTTTGTATGTTCACCAGAGGGTATTAACCACTATTAACCACTATTAACCACTATTAACCACTATTAACCACTATTAACCACTATTAACCATTAGTATCCATTAGTAACCACTATTAATATAGATTATCCCATTATTAACCCTAACTTCACCGACGAATGGCCGCACCCTTTGATCCGCACCAATCCGCACATCGCACCTCAACGGCCGGGCGCATGGGGAAGCGCTCCACCAATTCATCGAAGGCCTGGAGACCGTGGGGATCCAATCCATCTGAGCCCACGAAGCTATGGAAAATCACCATGGATCCATAGAAAAACCATAGGAAAACCATGGGAAAACCATAGGAAAACCATAGGAAAATGGAGGTTTACCCGGCCTGGTAAACGTTTACAGAACGAACTGGAAAGATCCACCATTTTTGATGGGTAAATCAACATAAATCAACTATTTTTATGGCCAACCTCAATAGCTATTTCAGTTTACCAGAGGGTACATCATGCCAAAACATGTTAAATCGTGGTAAAACATCATGTTGATAATCTATTTCTATGGGCCGTTCTCTATAGCTATGTTAAATGAACGGAGGGTAAATAGGATGGGAATAGAGCTGAATGCGGGCATGAAATGTAATGATTTGTTTGATATCGAACATTTTTGAGAGCCTGAAACTGCAGTATGGGGATCAAAAAAAGGATCATATATATATGGGAATATCATGCGGATACAACCACAATTTACAAACTGGTGCCCCCGTCCTTTCGTCCTTTATTAGTTGATTTTCTTACCCCATCTACTTCGATATATCTACCATAAATCTACCAGGTCGCCGCATCACAAGAACTAGAGGTTTTCTTTTCAACCCAAATACAGCTATCGTTCACCTATAGATGGGGCAACCGTGTTAAAAGGACTTTCATGTTCTGGGGATCCGATGGGGATATGATCAGAAGATCATCAATTGCGGCAAACATGCTGGCTATATCAGCATATATCAGCCTTTCTGTGCCAAACATAGTAACATAACCAACAACAATGCAACAAACATCCTATGGTTGTTAAAAATAACTGTGGGAAAACACAAACACACTATTTAAGTTTAAAGATGACTTATGATGACTTATGATGATGTTCGTTTAAGTCTTGCGAGGGTGACTTAGTCATCATAATCTATCTATAAATCGGACCATTGACCAAATGGTAAGCAAACATGGGGAGATCAGTTGATTAATGGGAAACAAACAAATAAAAGTGGCAATATGTTGGGATATAATGGAGATTCATGAATTCATTATCCAACTTGTCATCCCAACTTATGCTTTCCTACTGAAAAAGGTGCCCAACACGCTACGGGAGTACAAAGGAGTGGAGTGAGACGTCACTTTCTGCTACGTTGCCAGGAACTGTCCCTTACATTCCCAGTATCTGGCGACCCATCATCCCAAGAAAACGTCTAAAACTATTGGAACAAAACCATGGAATACTTATACAATCTTATATTTGTATATATTTGTGAATGTCCAATAAGTATAGGTAATGTGCTATAACTGATTGTAAAGGAACAAATACATGATTGTAGTGGTATTTTGGAACGGGTCATGGTATAGCTAATGTGGTATAAGTTAAGTAGTGATATTGGATATACAAGCAATTTCCTGCACATTCTCAACAATAACGATGTGTTTTCCCATTAGACATGGTGATTTTCCATATAAATCACCATTTTCCCATGGTTTTCCCATGGTTTTCCCATGGTTTTCCCATGATCTTCCCATGATCTTCCCATCCAAACATGGCTTTTCCCGCCTGATCGAGGCTCGCCACCTCTTGGCCCATTTCGACGTCCTGGCAGCGGTGAAGGTCCTGGAAGATCCATTGGTTTATCATGGATAAAATGGTTCATAAAATGGATAACATTAATGATAAACCAAATGATAATCCATATATGTTTTCCCTATGAACATATGGCCAGCGTTTTTTCCGGAAAACTACATCTAAGGTTTTGCTGTCGCGTCTGTTGCAGTTTTGGGACCTTAGGGTGTCGAACTTTGTTTGGCACCCTCCAGGGTGGTGCTCATTGTCCTGACAAGCCATCCATCATCAGAATCATGGTTGGTAAAATCATCCTGGTTACCTCAAAGATATATAATTGAGAGGTTAGGGAGCGATAGAGAAGGAATATGTCAGGAATGTGTCTATCCAATGTCTTCTGATATCTTCACTCTATGCTGTATGTTTCGTGAACACGTGTCTAGTCCTTTGTGCACGGTTTACCAGCCTTGTACTGTCACCCTTTGTCCAGAGACCCAAAATGGCCATGGCTGAGTCCTTACAGCTTGGTTGAGATTCTATTCAAATTTCCCCAAGCTATTAGCGGAAGCCGAGCAATCATGGTAAACACCCATCATCCTATATCATAGTTCAACTCCCATATTCTCATGTCTAGAATCTGATTAAATCCCATGAAAAATGACAAACTCATCATACTTCCGCCGTCAAACGCCGAACCGCCTCTTCAGCACGTGGACGCTTGGCGCTCGGCTCGATGGAAGCAGCCTCCGGCGAGGCTGCGGAAGGAATTCACCATATATTCACCAATGGGACTGAACCATCATCATTATGGTGAATATATGGTTATTATGGTGAATATATGGTGATTATGGTGAATATATGGTTATTATGGTGAATATATGGTTATTATGGTAAATATATGGTTATTATGGTGAATATATGGTTATTATGGTGAATATATGGTTATTATGGTGAATATATGGTTATTATGGTGAATATATGGTTATTATGGTGAATATATGGTTACTATGGTGAATATATGGTTAATATGGTGAGTATATGATGGTGAACATCATTATTAACAGTATATTAACCATCATTATAGCATTTTCGAGATCGATCAGATGACGGTTGATATACTGTTAATAATGGTTAATATATGGTTATTATATGGTTATCATTCAAAAGTTGGATTAAACAAATGCATTGTTGTTAAAGTATGATGCAAACATTTGGATTCCACTTAACTTAACGCCAAACAAGTGATTTAAATACACATGATAATAACCAGCAACAATGAAGAATAAAGGCTCTAATGCAAAGGAAAGTTGTAATAAAGTCTAAGCTGCTGGGAAGAATAATGAAGAATACTTATATATTTACCTCATATTTTTAGATTAGATTATGATATATTATGATATTCTCATATCTTCTCTATTGGTTCGTTTTATCATCACCCAGCCAAGGTGAACACTGCACCCGCCCCAGGAGGCCCAGGGCCTCCACAGACCGCTTCATGCGATCCTCTTCCCCAGTTCGGAAGTAACGCACGATGGAAACTGGGTGACTTCGTTTGGGTTTATGGAGGATATCTCTATATATGGGTTTGTCTGAAAATAGTGTACCCCTACACCCAATGGTTAATGATCATTATCGCTACTAAATGGCTATAATTGGGGGTATACCCCATTTTCAGACATACCTATATACACAGGCTGGGGCCCCAGTTCGTGAACGCAAAAAGTTGGTGCAGTTCTAACTATTTCATAACTTAAGTTGGTGTATGATACGCAAATAGCTATATATATATATATTTAGATGGGCTTATAAACCAACGTTCACATAACTGGGGGGGGCCCATCCTGCATGTATTATTGTATTATTATATATACATATGGTAGCCCAAAAAAATATATATCTTACTTTTTGTTGGATAATCGTGTACTGTACATTACAATGATTTTGACAGATTTTCAAACCATTAAATAGTAATGTTTTGGTCATTGACTTGATCGAGTGGGATGTAAGTGGCATCCAAAACATAAATTCAATTAAGAAACGCCAGGAAAACAAAAACAAAAAAGAAACAGCCCTTTCCTTGAGTATATTTGTTGTATGTTCAAAAACAAAATCAATCTTGGATTGCTTGGCTTTATCACGGAAAACAAAAAAACTGAGGAAAACAAACAAACAGCAAAACAAACAGAATCCCTGGCTGAAGTCAAAAGAAGTTTCTTTGTTTGTTTTCCTTGGGTTTTTTGTTCTGTTGATTTATACAGGTCAAAGTTGTTTCTTTCCTCAAATACTTTTTTTCCTTAAAGTTTGTTATTCCTATGTGTACAAGCAGCACACCACGCAAGCACATGTGTGCACCTTCTTGGCCGTTTGGAAAGCTACTAAAACCCTTGGGAAAAAAAAAACACGGCGAAGAAAAGAAGTTTCAAAATGTTTTTGTTTTCGGTCGGGGGCGCTCTAGCATATATACATATACATATGTACATTTACATATATACATTTACATATATACATATACATATACATATATATATATATGTAACATTGTATGTATATATATACACATATAACTAGAGATAACCATATGGGTAATGGTGACTTACAACTTGGTTAATTAGGGTTTCTGGATGTCATAATGGAAGATAGAGATGGCAGAATGATGGGGCAATACTGATGGGAGGGTCGTCATGTTACGTTGGGAAAGGGTAAATGCATGTAAATGCGCAAAAACTGAAGAGTGAATGGGTTATTGAACAACATCTCGACGATGTTGTATGATCAATAATATTCTAAAAATGAATTCCTCGCAATCCCCGGGCCATCCCAAGTGCAAATAAGAACCCCGATTGCTCAACAGTGGTCGGATGTATTGGGTCTGTTTCCAATGGTGAGTTGACCTGAAGTTACCTCAACCCCTGTTAACCGGTGCCGACAAGTGTGAAACCAGGATGGTTAAACAAACAAAAACATCCAAACTAACAAAAACAAATGTGTTCATAGATAAATCATGATAAATCATCATACTAACCATCTATAAATGGCTAGTTTGATGATTACCCCCCATCTTTTCCATGTTCAACCCATAGTCCTGGTGCTGGTGTCCATGTGACCTCGCGATGAGCCAAGATGGAGAGGATTTAATTGTCCATTTTTTGTCAAAATACCCTGATTGGTTAAGGACTTGCAGTACCAAATCAGGGAATACAAGGTTTATTGACTTAGTTAAAACTAATGGTTATTGACTAGTTTAATTAGTACCCTAGTTTTTTGTCAAAATACCCTGTTTATTAGTCAAACCAATCAGGGACCGCTGGATAACTGGGGTTGCATACCAAATTCATACCTCCTAGTCTATTCCTAGTATCAAAATATGATAACCTGGAGGGAATGTTCCCCAGAATTTTCATAGATCCAATAGCCCAAAGTTGCTGGAGGTTGGTGGAAAGGGGAAAGGAATTACTACATATTATTACTATAGGTACTGTTGATAATGGTTAGTATATGGTTATATGGCTATTATATGGTTAATGATGGTTAATAAGAATATGGTTGGCGGTTTCAACCCCTCTGAACAAATATGAGTTCGTCAGTTGGGATTATGACATTCCCAACATATGGGAAAAATGTTCCAATCTGTTCCAAACCACCAACCAAAAATAATCAATAATCAACCTCGCTTCATGCTGAACATCACCAATTGTCTAGGTCCCCCAAAGAATCCATTCAGAACCCAATTGACCCATGCCCAAATGCAAAAGAAAAAAAACGATGAGGCTTCCAAACCTTAGCTAATCTTACGTACCCTCCAACAATTTAACATATATATATAATTATATATATATATGATCTACACATAACAAATATAGTAGTTGATAGATGAAAATAACAACTAACAACTAACAACTAACATCATCATCATCAACAACAACAAATGGGCGATGTTTCATCTACCCATACGGCTACCAACCACGTTTCTCCGAATGCTTTGCAGGTTGCGTGCAGCCAAAGGGCTCGAAACAGGTCCCAGCAGGTTACCACCATGGCATCATGGTGAAAGGTTTATGGTTTGATCTTTGATTATCGTTTATGGTTTATTTGCATGTAAGGTTAGGTTTATGGTTGGATTATGGTTATGGTACTACAAAACATGTGAGGTTTATAGTTGGTTTTATTTGCATGCTTGACAAAAAAAAACAACACATACAGTTGAAACGTTGAAACTTCCAACCAGTCTTGCAGTTCTTTCGTTCATGCTGCGCTGAACAAGACCATCCAAAGCAATTTTTGGTTTATTCTTCAAACGCCTTTGAACATACTTTCTTAAATTGAAATCTGGCAAGATCAAAACCCCGCAGTGGGTTCACACAGAGGGTGTTTGTAACTATTGTGGATGGTTAAAAATGACATGTTTCTTCAACCCATGGCGTTTTTGGCGTTTTGGGTCCAACATTTCTGCAACATTTGCGTCACTTTGGCGGCAAATTTCACCCGGACTTTGTCCATCAAAATGCACCAGTTGGTCATCAAAGCTGGTCTGCAAACCAACACACGCACACAACGCTTGGGGGCAACACTTTGTAGAGTGCTCCACAAGGCATTTTCAAAACAAGGGATATGGATTGATCATAAAGCCATGTCTTGAAATTGCGAGTTGAGATTATAAAGGGGTTTTTCACCATGGTTCAAACAGCCATTTTTTTGAACCTAACTCTATGACTTGTTATGGGCTCAAGTCATATATTCAATGCGTTGTGTGGTTCCGACCCGCCAACCTTTTACATCAACCCATCATTGGGAATTGAAGACATATTTTTCAACACCAAGCACATAGATCACATAGCATATTTCCCAATATATGGAAACTGGTTGGTGGTGGTTTTAACCATCTTGAAAAAATATGGAGTTCGTCAATGGGAAGGATGACATCCCATTATGAAAAATAGAACATGTTTGAAACCACCAACCAGGAAAAATAACATGTTCCACACCACCAACCAGTCATCTATCCATACCATGATCGCCACAAGGGGATGATTTGTGGGGCATTCTGCGGAACAAAGTAGGCGAAGCAACTGGAATGCAAGGCCTGTTATGATGATCCGTTGTTATCACTGTTTAAATCTAGAATAAAATCAAAATAAAGCCAAAATAAGTTCTTGAAGTAGCTGCACATCTGAATGGAATTCTGATTCCCCTTTCAATAAATCAGCACCTGATGAAACTACAAGACACTTCACCTTCATTCGACATCCCTCCTTCAAGATAAGGCTGTCCCAAGGCCTTCACATCTGTTTTGCAAAGGTTTAGGAGCTTTGGCTTTGCATCTTTCAACGATAGAAATGAGTTTGTCTGAAAATGAGGGATGCCAATTTAGGTCCCTTAAAGTTGCAGTTGTTTTTTGGGGAAAACTGATGATCAAAAAAATGGGATTTAAGGGTACCATGGGATGAAGGGCTGGAGGCTAAGCAATGGCAAGGGTGGTGTCAAATATAGTCACAATTGACACTATCCCCTGGCCATGAATCAGAAATCAAATAGAGAAAGCATTGGAAAAAAAACATAGTTCCGGATTAGCATATGTGTTTAATTCCACAACCTAAAAGGACATGGCGGAACGGCTTTCCCCAATCCCAAACCATTCGAAACCTTTTCCGCGCCGCGTCAAACGGTCGAAGTTTCTGCACTCAGAAACTTCAACACCTCCGCCTCTTGTAGGACCTGCGAAGGATCCAACCCATTTTTGGTATCCTCATCGGCTGGTGAAGAATTGACCACCACCATAATTTAAGGGTAACCTAAGACCTGAAAACATATACCAAAGGGATTTGTGCCATTGTTAAGACAAGAACTTTCAGGGGTCGGCTCCAACTTAATGCACCCAATGGAGAGATGTCAGGTGATGGAGATAGACGCATTCGAAACCAATAAAGAATGTATATAAGTATAATATATATATATATAATGTAATATGATCAATGTAATCTATATGTAATAGAAAGTCTTCCAACTTCTAGTATTGCAATTGTTGTTCAATTGTTCACACTGGGGTTCTTTGCAAACTCAAGTGGTACAGAATTCAGAAAAACGACTGTGTTTTCTAGACATCCATTTCATCCATTCATGTATCATGTATATTTATAGCATCACATAATCAAACAGCTACCATTTGGTTATTTAACATAGCCATGAAAAATCCCTTATAAATGGAGGTTTTAATGGGAAAATCATCTATAAATTGGCCATTTTCCATGGCTATGTTAAATGATCATATGGATGTGTCTAGACCTGGCTTAGTATTGAAAGTCCCCCAGAAAAATGATGATTTTTCACGGGAATCTACAGTCAGTGCCAGAATTATAGAACGGAGCGAAGAGGACAAAAGTACGGTAAAATACCGTACCTTTGTCCTCTTCCGGGTTCGAACCTGGAGCGGAGTCGGAAAATTTAATTATAGAACGGGGAAGAGGACAAAGGTACGGTAAAATACCGTACCTTTGTCCTCCTGGCTCCGTTCTATAATTCCTGGCACTGACATAAAATGAGGATAAAATGAGGAAATGATGAGGAAATGATAATAAAACGCGGATAAAATGAGGATTTAATGGGGATTTGATGAGGAAATGAGGATAAAATGCATATTTAATGAGGATTTAATGAGGATAGAACGACGAAAAAGGTTAGGAGTAAATTCAGATACATTTTTTTTCATACCTTCCGAGGAAAACAGAATTATAGAACAACAGGGTACGGTAAATAACCGTACCTTCGTACTCCTCAACTTCCGTTCTATAATTCTGTTTTCCCCCATTTTTCCCACATTTACCAGGTGATTTTCTCAGATTTCATGGTGATTTTATAGGAATTCATAGTGGTTTTATGGGATTTCATGGTGGTTTTATGGGATTTCACGGTGATTTTCTTAGATTTCATGGTGATTCTGTAGGATTTCTGGGACCCCGGAAGAGGTTCTATAATTCTATAATTAATTTTTCCGTTCTATAATTAATTTTTCCGTTCGACGGAAAAAATAATTATAGAACGGGGCCCGGGAAACATTAATTATAGAACGAAAATGGGAAATGTGAGAAAAATGGGGGACAACAGAATTATAGAACAACAGCGCTCCGACAAGAATTATAGAACGACGAAAAAGGTTAGGAGTAAATTCAGATACATTTTTTCTCATACCTTCCGAGGAAAACAGAATTATAGAACAACAGGGTACGGTAAATAACCGTACCTTCGTACTCCTCAACTTCCGTTCTATAATTCTGTTTTCCCCCATTTTTCCCACATTTACCAGGTGATTTTCTCAGATTTCATGGTGATTTTATAGGAATTCATAGTGGTTTTATGGGATTTCATGGTGATTTTATGGGATTTCACGGTGATTTTCTTAGATTTCATGGTGATTTTGTAGGATTTCTGGGACCCCGGAAGAGGTTCTATAATTCCATAATTAATTTTCCGTTCTATAATTAATTTTTCCGTTCGACGGAAAAATTAATTATAGAACGGGGCCCGGGAAACATTAATTATAGAACGAAAATGGGAAATGTGAGAAAAATGGGGGAAAACAGAATTATAGAACAGCAGCGCTCCGACAAGAATTATAGAACGACGCAAAAAATTAAGAGGAAGATCAGATACATTTTTTTTTCACACCTTCCGAGGAAAACAGAATTATGGAACAACAGGGTACGGTAAATAACCGTACCTTCGTCCTCTTCAACTTCCGTTCTATAATTCCGGCACTGACCATACCCTCTGTTTTTCATCACAGAAATGGCGTGCTGGGGACATCCACTGGATCCGGAAGGGTTTTTTTTGCCTCTGGTAAACGTTAACAAAAAACTATGGAACATCTATATGCAGTTGATGATGGTGATGTTCTATAGTTGTTCCATGTGATATTCTATGGTAAATAGTTGATGACCCTATGGATTTATTATTGAACATGGCACATCATCTTTGATAGGTAAATCAACTATTTCTATGTGCCATTTTCAATAGCGAACTGTTAAATTACCAGAGGGGAATGGGATTTAGGACCCAACGTTACAACGGCATCGCTCTGCGGGGATTTCCTACCCAGGATACCTCTTCGACCTGCTGTCGAAGGCTGCTATTGGCTGCTGAAATACCTGGGCTGACCAGTTTGAAGATATGGGTTTTAAATGGTATCTAACCAACCCAAAACCAAAACAAGGGCTGTAACAACGGAAGTGGTGTATGTTTCCTATATGGATCTGATGTTTGTCCAAAAATCATGATGTTACCAGCCAAAATGAACCGAACATGTGATCTAACCTCCAGGAATGTGACCAATAAATAACGGAAACAACTTTGGGGAAACCGACTTTTGGGACAACCCGCTAAAGCCTACATGCCTCGAAGCAACGTCAAAAACTCAATCACACAATTTGCGAATCATGTGCATTCATCCTTTTCAGTTTTTTTTTGCATGGTAGAACCTCTTGCAGACCCACTTCAGCCATTGAAATATAGAGGTTTCCTGAAATGGGGGTACCCCTAAATCATCCTCTCAATAGGATTTTCCATTATAAACCAACCATTTTGGGGATCCATTTATGGAAACACCCATATCTTTCACCTCAACCATGGCCACCATGGCCTCCTTCCTGGAAATCGCCACCCGCTTCCTTGACCTAGAAATCACCATTGAAACCGGTGACGACTGGGGATCCCCCATGACTTAAGAAACCCGCACAGGTGTCCAATTGTCGTCATGTTTTTTCAAAGGTGAAAAACGGGGAAGTTGATTTCTACTCATGCGTTTTACGTGGGGCGATGTGACATATCAAATGTATATTTTATATTATACATTTACGTATGTTATTTACGTGTATATAAATATACTTGTTCATGTGGGGGCGGGGCATCAAAATAAGTGTGTATACGTATTATGATTTTATATGATTTTATACAGTTTATACACCTGTTCATACATATCTCCATGTTAATGATATGCGCCAACAGCAATGGCGTGTTGAAGGCACCTTTGTTTCCCATGACGCTCTTCATCCAATCCTTTGCCATGCGCCATGCGCTTCAATCCTCGACTTTTGAGAAGAAACGATTTGTCAATTTGGTATCAATAAATCATAATAAATCAGCAATAAATCATCAATAAATCATCCACGTGTCTTTTATCATGTACCACTTATCAGCATGATACCTTGCAGACATATGTCCTCTGTGGAAAAAAGCGGTGAGGGAAGTGTTCCACCAGACTGTGGACAAAAAACCATTTCCACTGGTCGATTTTCCACATGTGGCAAGGATCATTAAAAGCTTGGGAACCCAAAAAATCATGACGGATTTTGACCACAGGAATTTCGGTCCGCTGATAGACTTCCAGAATTGGAGGACTTAAGACTTACTTTAGATCCATTGAAATAAAGGTCAAACAATGTCAAACACATCCCTCGAAGTAGATGGTTTATTGCTGTTTACTGCTGAAACCACAAGAACTTGTGGCTCCAGTTCACAGGTAACTCCCATGACTTGACCGCACCCCAGAGGTCAGCTACGATTGGAGCCACATAAGCGCGCTAGGTCCTCCATCAAACGTGGCCACGGAAAAAATCTCCATTTGTAGGTAATGTTAAGTGATGTTACCATTAAAACCTCCATTAAAACCTCCATATTAAAACATGTTACCATCTGGTAATCATCCATTAAAACCTCCCGGATGTCATTTCTGGCCATGTTTTATTACCTACTACCACTGGGTATTGTGTTGTTGGCTAGATTCCCATTTCAAACCCATTTCAAATCCAATAAATTCACCATATATTTCAACCATTTTAAACAACATAGCAATTGTATATACACATATATAAAATGGTTGAAATATATGGTGAATTTATGTATATATATATAATGGATATTATGTATAATGGATATATTTTTGTATGATATCCTCTATGATTCACCATTGATCCATATGAATCCTGACATCCCGTAAAATCCTCTAAAATGCTGAGGTCCCGGACCAGCAAGGCTCCAGCCCGGGAGGATTTGACGCTGAAGAAGGACCCCAAACGACCAGCTGCCACCTGTGACCCCCAAAAAAAGCTGGGTTCCGTTGATGAAATATATACGCGTGAGTTAGATGGGGTTCCAAACCAACTTAAAAATCTATAACTAAAAACTTATAACTCAGAAGTGTAATATAAACTTGGGTTTATGGTAGATTATAGATATATCTAATAATATTACGCACAGAACCCGTGATTTGCCCGGACTGCAACATTGAGGATTCCCTGTCGTCGAACATGAGAAGAGAAATTGCAGGAAATACTGCGTATACGCAGTGTTTTCTGCTTTCGGATTCAGAGTTTTCAGGGTTTTAGCGTTTAGGGTTTAGGGTTCGTCGTCTGGTAAATACCAAAACACTGGCCGGTTTTTGAGCATGTCGAAGGATAATACTTGAACTCCATTCTAACCTTGCGGGCAAACCATAGGGTCTTGCCGTAATATTATTTAATGGGTTTTATAAAGCACTGCGCATAACTCCGGGGGCACCACCTTTTGAATCTGACCTCCATCACCATGATATATGTGTGCCATGGTCAGGTTAGGTGGGATTCCCACCATTCTGAATTGGATTCCTTAGTGGCCATAAAAAAAAACATAATGCTACTACTACTACTACTAATAATAATAATAATCACTATTAATGGTTGCACGGCCATCCCCTTTGATAAGAAAAGTAACCTTGCTTCGACAGTGGCACATATGAATTGATTAATGATTGGTTTCCAAACAATCTTTGTTAATCGTTGTATGTTCTATAACTGGCTCTGTATCTTCTACAGTATCATTTGTTTGTTAATAACCCAATGTTACACTCTGGTTATTTAACAGTTCGCCATGGAAAGATCCACCCATTTTTAAGTTCGGTAAACCATCTATTTCTATGGGCCATCAACAAACCATGGCTATGTTAGTCATAACCAGAGGGTATTATCCATTATATCCCCTATAAATCCCTATAAATCCCTATAAATCCCCATCTTAAATCCCTATAAATCCCTATAAATCCCTATAAATCCCTATAAATCCCTATAAATAACCCCATGTTAAGGATTGTTGAGGTTGTCACTTGCCCTCAGATTTTCTGGATCGGATCATAGCTCCAAGTCAATGGGGATCCGAAAATCTGTGCTGGATGGGAAAAAACAAATCAAACAAAGCACCAACCGACATCAACATTGATGATATACATTTATTTTTTCCACATATACGTATATATATATATATATATAATGTGTATATATATATAATATTGTATATTAATATGTATATATATATATATTATATCATATAATATTATATTATATTATATTTTTATTTTATTATATTTTATTATATCATATTATATTATATCAATATATATATATATTGTACTGTGTATATATATATATATATATCATGTCAAACATCATGAATAATTTCCCCATGTTTCTGTGGCAGATTGTCCAACTGAGGTCAGATCCCAGGCATGACCAAGGCTGGCATTCTGCAAGATCTCGGCGCCAAGTCCGTTGGAGTCCGTTGGATCTTGGTCCAAAGCTTCAAATTCTTAGTGGAAACATCATAGGATAATATCCAGAATATCTAAAATTATATAAATAATAGTATCTGAGAGGTCCATGGATATCATAGTTCAAATTCTTAGTATCTATAAATATATATATATATTTGTTTATTTATTTACATATATATATATATAATATCCATTGGAATATGAATCCATAGGATAATATCCATAATATCCATAATATCCATGTTAGTGGAACCATAATAATCCAATTGTCCTATCATAGGATATCTGATGATAAAAAAGGATATCTGATGAATTCTGATATCTGTTAAACCTCTTTAAGCTACAAGAAGATGAAAGTATATATGAAAGTACCGTTAATATGGCTACAATCCATCCGTGGTGATATATGCTGCTGAACTTCGACCAATTTCAAGGATCATAGCCACGAACAATGAACCACGTCTTTTACCTATCAACCAAAGCTTTTTTTTGGCTTTAAATCACCATGTCTTCTACGAATCGTAGTAGGAAAAAGTCTAAGATTAGCCTTTTCTATCTTTGCAGGATTTCCAAAAATAAGCATTATGTAACCATTATATAACCAATGATTTACCCAATGCCCCGAAAATTCAAAGCCCCCAAAAATGCCGCGAAAACTTAGCTTCCCCACGCGCACTCCGCGGGACCGTGGTGGACCCAAATAGTAAATCCCCCGCAACTGCGGCCAGGAGATCCTCGGCGCTTCGCCATCGGCGTTCTGCCTGTTTCAATCCCCAGCCTTTGTTCAGATGGGATATGTCAACACAACTATAACATATGGGAATATACATGAATATACCATTGCAATAATAACTAGAACCAACAATATCATGGTGATGAACCATTGAATATATCAACATTTTATAACCATTATATACCATTGAATTGCAATTTTAATGGTGATATAATGGTTATATAATGGTTATAAAATGGTGATGTATGGTGACATAGTATGGATCTCAATAATTGGACATATATCCGATATTGATAATCAAATATGGCGGTTTCTGGGAAATCCCTGAACTGGATATTCTATGATATTCTATTGGGAACATCACAGAACTATGTGTTTCTCCATGGATAAACTGGTGAACTGCTGAACTTTAAGTGGCACACTGGGGACCTGTTTCGAACAAACATCATCAGGATTGATATTAGTGATTTTTCTGATCATTTTTCCTCAGCTTATTTATGACTATCATGACTGTGGGATTATATATAGCACATAGTTGGACCGGATTGGACACAAACTTTCTGCAGGGTTTGCAAAGGTGGCCACTTGTGGGTGGTGCCTTCTGCATCTCTCAACCAAGTCTAAGCACTTTACTCCCAAAATTGTGGTTCTTTTTGGGGTCCCAAACCACAGAAACAAGAAACACATACAGTACAAACATCCATCTCCAAAAAAATTGAACCTGCAAAACTGCAAAACCACTGCTATCAACACAGCTGAGAGCCCTGCTCAGTATCTGCAGAAGACGCTGTGCCTCGTGACAGCTCTACAGAATCCGAATCAATCCAACCGAATGCAAGAATTCAAAACTGCAAAAGACCACAGGCCAGAGTATAGCAAGGCTGCGGCAAGCATTGCTCTGTTTCAACCATTGGACCATGTTCAGCTGGCTTTTTCGTTGGTTCAATGCTCATGGCTCGCCAAGAGTCACCAACCAAGTCGGCGACTTCTACGTAAAGCCTTGATGCTGAGAGAGGAACCTACCAGCACATCTTCCAGGGCGTCTCCTGAGCGTCTTGCTGCAACTGGTCGCAACAAGGCCTATCTTACCCTGAAATCACCTTGAATCGGTAATTGAAAATGGTGAAAATTGGTAACATACTCTTTACCATTTGACCGAATATAGATCCATTTCAATCCAGTAAATCATATGAGGGATGATCATCAGCCCATTCATCGGGAATTACATTGAACTATTATATAATATGAGGAATCACATGCATGATGGTGGGACGACCATACTCACATATGTCAGGGTTGCCCCAGCACCCCAAATGCGTTTGGGGGGAACGATGACCAAGCGTTCCACCAGTGGGGAGCAACTTTGTATGTGAAAAACAACTCCATTGTTCTTTGGTTCATTCCCTATTCTCATCCCACATGATATCCCCACAATATCTGAAGAACGTATATGGTAGCTCACTAATCTGAAGGGTTGGGGAAATGGGATTTCCCCAATCCTAACCATCATCGGTGAGGGAGGGAAATGGGGTCGCAATTTGCCCAAATAATGTGGGAGGGAAAATGGGGACCTCAATATGTTCTGATTTCATCCCGCTTGAAAACCATGGTTTTGTGTTTTTTTTTTTTTAAGAAGGGGTGGGATTATTAACCATAATCAACCATTCTTAACTACTTTTAAAGTAGCCCTAGTCATTATCAACCAAAACTGAGGTTATGAAGTTACTAAACCATGGTTTTTAACATTAATTTTTAGGAAGTCTTATTGAGCACTATTAACCAGTATATTTTGTTCACATTTGTGTTTCAACTATTGACATGCAAACAAACATAGTTTCATCCATGATTTAATAGTCATTTGCATGGTAAAATAGTAGTTATTCAATCATTAACAACCATTATGTTGAGGTATACTTAATGGTAAACCCCTATTGGGGACGGTTTCTTTTTTGGGTTTATATACCACATTAGACACTAGCCATTAAATCATTCATTAAATCATATTAAATCCTCATTAAATCCCCAATTTTCCCATGATTTTCCATGGGTTTCTCACCACATCACTGCCTTCCTCCATTGTTTCACCATCGTGCCATGACCCTCACCTGCCGCACAGGTCAGCCGCTCACAGTTCATTTCGGCGCCGCCACCGCGTAAGGCGGTGAAAAGCCTAGGACGGTCCCAAAGCATCAATGGATATCTCTAGATATACCAATGGATAGAATTATGCATAAATTGGAAGATCACATGATACATGAAGTTATATCAAAATCTAGATGTATCATGATAATTGGATATACCTCATAGTCTAGTAGTGTCATTATAATTCGTAGATATGATATTATATGATATTGGCTATTGGGGTACCACCATTTTAGGAAACCTCCATATCATGAGAATTGGACATAGCATGATATAACTCATAAATGTCTATGAATATGATATCATTGGAAACAATAATAATGAACATCTTGAATAATTGATAACCATAAGCCCTATAAGCCTATAGGATCCTATAGGTATTCATAGTAATTTGAGTCAGAAGAAACATATTGGCTTACTACAGTATGGGGCACCATCTTGTCCATCTAGTAATCTACCAACACCTTGATTGGGATCTGATTTCTGAAAACGATAAGATCATATTGTTATATTGGCTAACATCTTTCTTGTGGCTTCCTAACTGTTTGGAAGCTTCTTCTTGACCCGATCAATTCTTTGAAGATCAGAGTTGTAGGTTTTGTCAGTTGAATATTCTGGGAATGGGCCAAAGCTGCACGGAGGTTTCATCAGAATGAACAATTTTGTGCCCTCAACCTGTGACAGCCGACATGGGATTTGATCTATCAAATTGTTGCTTAGCCAGGAATAGGACAAAATAGATTGCGTAGTAATTTAAGGCTCACCAATAAGGAAAGTTGAGATTTTTGCCAGTAAATTATAGCATGAGAAATCGACATAAATCGGGGTATAGCCAGCAGTTTTTCATCCCCTGGCTGCCAGTTCTGTTACGTTCGTGAAGCCACAGTTTATGGCCCAAAATACCAGTTATACGTACTAAGAAAACCCCATTTATAGAATGTATAATCCCATGTATAACCAGTTATAACTAATTTTTCCATGGCCATACCTGCAGCACCTGTCGACTCGTCTTGGTATCCCAACTCATCCCGCCATGGATCAAGGATCACGGCCACTTCGGAACCTGCCATGGATGGCGATCACTGGGCGCCTGGATGACCAGATGCGGTCCTGGATACCAGTGGTAACTAGTTTCAACCAACTATATATAGATATAGTAAATACAAAAAAAAATACAAAAAAAATGGCATTCACATGCATTAAGCGTCAAGAAAAGCCTTAGTTCAAAACCCACAGCCACAGCAGCCCATGTTTTTTTGCAGCCCTTGGGGCCAAAAAAAGTGCCAGTGTTGGCGCCTTCAGATTCTGCGAAAAGGGAAACAGTTGCGTCCTGGCGACAGGGAGATCACATTGAGGATATGTCATATTTGGGACGGGGATACCATAAACCAAACATATCCAGCTTGGATGGAAATTTAGTCCTGGGGCTGTCCCAGCCAAGCTATCTAAAGCGTCCAGAAATTCTGAGACCTATCATTTGGGCTTGTTCCCTCTGGTGAACCTTTACACTTTGCCTTGGAAAATCACCACGATTAGTAATAGGTGAATCAACCATTTCGGCAATTTTTTGGGGTTGGTTGCTCCCTCGGACAGGTCGAAAATGGGGGCTGATATGTTTATTGGATCTCTTCATAAAAAGGGGTTTTCATAGGGGATATTCATGAGTGCATTGGCACATGTTTTTTTTCTGATCCCGCCAGGATGGTGAAACACATGTGAGAGCAAATAATGATTATTATGATTATGATTATTGTTTATTAAATGATTATAATACCATGTTTATAAACATCAAATAATCATATAATGTTTTTATGTTATTATTATGATTATTGTAATTGATTGAAACATGGGGCTTTATTATGATTATTACATCAAAGCCCCATGTTTCATAATTAAGCCATGCCAAATCCCCACAGCCCGAGGGAATTCTAATGATCTCAGCAATCCAGCCGTCGCCTCGTCGCGACATGCCTCTCCAATTTCCTGGCGATTTCAAAGGCAAAGGATCTGATGGATGGTTACTGGGATCGCTTGTTGTTGGGTTTACCACACCATAAATAGTTTTGGTATATATATATATTGGTATATATATATATATTGGTATAAATATATATTGTGTTGGTGCTGCTCATGATTTGCAATAGGAATGGTATAACGTCAGTCGGTCGTTGAGAGTTCGTTAAAGCTTTCGTTGAAGATTTCGTGGCAAACCTTGTGGCAATCCATTTTGCCACACCTTTTGCCACAAAAAATGATCGTGAGAATTCCGTTGAAATTTCGTCAAAGATTTCGTTGCTTCAATTCAAGTTCTGACGAAATCCTAACGAAATTCTGACGAAAGAATTTGTGGCAAAATCTTGTGGCAAAACGTTTTGCCACAAAGCACCCGACGAAAAGTCTGACGAAATTCTGACGAAATGAAAACAAAAGAAACAACAAAGAAAATCCTTATACCAGAACATATTGCAAGTGGTAGGAAATCATGGTGGAGTTCGATCACAATATATATATATATATTGGTATATATATATATATTATATTATACATAGATATTAGACATATCATTATGTTCAGTCTCAAATGTTCTATGTTCTTTAAAGCTGGCTCCAAAAAAAGCGGACCCAAGACTTGGCGGCACCCAAGACCAGGACTTGACCTTAGCCGCCAGTCGCAAGGAGGATGGCATTGGTGAAAAAAACACCGATTTAAACATAATATAATATGTACTATACACATATATGTATATAATATATATGTATAATATATATATATATACAATATTGTGTGTGTCTAAAATGTATCATACACAATTTATATATTTCTCGAACACTGGTTGGTTTCAAGATATCAGCGCATGTGAACTTTCAGGTTTCCATTATGGATATGTTCAACAATTTTCCCTGATACTGTTTGGAATCTACTACCAAACCTGAAATGTGGATATCACCAGCTTAACCGTGAACTAAATATGATCAAACCATCACCAATCTACACTGACAGAGGCCGAATGGAACCGGCCTGCCAGAACCGAACACATGCCACCAAACAAAACGTTTCTCCGTAGATATTGTATGTACATACGTATTAGTATGTTTATACGCTATAAATATACATATATGTATATTCACATCTGGGACGATATGATATTATATGATATTATATGTATGTATTTCATCAATGGTGGGTTAATAGTATGGTATACTAATTTCCATGGTAAACAAATGTAAATGCAGGTTTCCTGGAATAGGGGTACCCCCGAAACATCCACTTTGGTAGGATTTTCCACTGTAAACCATCCAGCTATTGGGGTATGCCCATTCCTGGAACCCCCCAAATAGCTAATAATAAAATAGATAATAATATCTCCATAGTAGTAAAATAGTTTTTCTTGGTAAATAACTAATGTCCATTAGTACAGTTATGGCCATTTATTAGTTATCACTGGTTATAAATGGGATTATACATTTTATAAATGGAGAAACCCCCAAATAGCTAATATTACTTGATCACCAATTCCACATATCCTGAGGGAGCAGCATCTGGGAGGTGATGGCGCAATTCTGCGGCGCAATGAAGGGGTTCAATCAACATGAGCGGTGTCATAATGGTATTTCATTGTGGTTTAAGGATATTTAAAGATGGTTGAATGGGATCTAGTGGAATTTTTATGGGAACAACATGGCATTTACTGGGATGTCCAAAAAATAAAAGGTTTAGATTGAAAAGTAATGTTTAAAATCCAGGAACAACTGAAACATGGATTAACAGATTAACACAGATATGACGGAAATAGAACCACCAATATCGAGGATATGTGTGGGTTTACATGGTTTACTTTACCTGTCATTCGATAAAAAACTGCTTGACCAGTCGAGAAACATAGTGATTTCATGGGGATTCAACCAGCCATACGGGGAGTTGCCGATGCAACAAACTAATGGTTTGACATCTTTGACCATATGGATCCATATGGTATATGGTGGTATATGTTATTTCTGACCAGAAATTCCTCTGGTAAACAGCCACATAACTATGGAAAATCCACCCATTCTATAGCTGGGTAAATCAACTATTTCTATGGCAATTTTCCAGTTCGCAAACTGTTAGTTTACCAGAGGGTAAACCTCCATTTTCCTACGGTTTTCCTATGGATCCATGTTTTTTTTGGGGGAATTTGTTCAACATTTGCTGGCCATACTTTTCCCCATGAAATTCAGGTGAAAACCTATCCAGATATATTCTGATGATAAGAAAACCGCCCAGAAATCACTCATATGTAAACATACCACCTTATTGTGACACCATAAATTTTATTACCATGTTTGATATTCCCAAGATATTATCAATAGATTGCAAGTATCGTTACCAATCAACCGTAAACCATAAATTGGAACTGAATACATACTGGTAATGTATATTATATATATATATATGTATTGGCAAACCATTGATATCAATTCCCAATAAACCATGTAAATACATTTGAAACCATGAATTCAAGCACTATACACCACCCCATCGACCTCGATCCACTTCGCTTTGCCAATCTTTGCCCTGGACATCAGGATTTTACCAACTGAAGATTCAAACGAAGCATTTCATGGCTTATACAGCTAAACTACGCAAATTTGATAGGAATATATATATATATGTATATATATATATATGTGTATATACATATATATATATATATGTATATATATATGTAAATATGTAAATATATATATATATACGGCAAATGCCTGGGTTCTGCCCGGACCCGCAACGACGACGGGCGACGCATCATCATCATCATCATCATCATCATCATCACCATCATCATCATCATCATCATCATCAATCAAACCCTTATTGGAGATCTTCAATGCATGTAGAAGTTTCACGGGGGTGGGAGAATTAAACCCTTATTGGAGATCTTCAATGAATGTAGAAGTTTAACGGGGGTGGGAGAATTAAACCCTTATTGAAGATCTTCAGTGAATGTAGAAGTTGAACGGGGGTGGGAGAATTAAACCCTTATTGAAGATCTTCAGTGAATGTAGAAATTTAACGGCGGTGGGAATTTTAATATTCCCTAATATCTTTGTTGATCTTCCCAATTGAATGTAAAGTTTAACGGGGGTTGGAGTTTAATATTCCCTAATACCGTTTTTGTTTTTCCCATAGGAATTTCGGGTGTTTTGACCTTTTTTTTAAATAGTCCCGAGTACCTTTGCTGTTTTTCCCATAGGAATTTAAGGTTTAATGGCGGTGGGAGTTTAACATTCCCTAATATCTTTGTTGATCTTCCTAATTGAATGTTAAATTTCACGATTTGAGAGTTTAAAATTTCCTAGTACCTTTTCTGTTTTTCTCATAGGAATTTCAAATATTATGCTGTTTTTGTTTTTCCCATAGGAATTTCGGGTGTTTTGACCTTGTTTGTTTAATAGTCCCTAATATCATTGTTATTTTTCCCATAGGAATTACTGTAATTTGCAATATCATTTGTTTGTGAATTGTAGATATATACGCTGCAACGCCTGGGCAGAACCCAGGCGTTGCGCGTATATATATATATATATTATGTATGTGTGTATATATATATATGTATACATATGCACATATATATATATATATGTATATATATATAATTATATATATGCGCAGTTTTCTTCAACCGTAAAACCCGCATTTTCAGACAAACCCATATCAAGTGTATTTTTGTTATAACCACCCGAAAAAACAGATCGTGTAATAAAGTCCTACCAAAACAGTGATGAATTATTTGCGGTTAGTACATACTTAGAAACCACATATTACTAATACACAATTGTATCCCAACCTCGCACACATGTTCTTCAAAAACCATAACCCACATCAACAAAGAATGTAGACGTGGGATGTTACCACCAAGCGCAGAAACGGACAAACAATGCGCAAATGATGTGATGCTTGCTTTGGAATTGAAACCACCTAAAACATAATAAAACCATATACCAACATATACCAACCACTCAGCATGTCAATTTTGGAAGCAAGACATCTCACTACATCTTCCGAACTTAGGTCAAAGGATGTCAAAGGTGTTTCTGACAGCCAAAAGATGTGCTCCGAAGCCGAGGGCCTCTACACAAAGCACCCTGAAGGGTCATTGTTCTGGAAACCTCACCCTCGCAATGTGAAATCACATGTTTTAATGGGAACGAGTAGGAAAATAATACACAAATACAATTAGATATACACAGTAAATGAGGTAGATAACTGCAGAGGTTTGAGGAAGGCCACTCAATTTTCGCAGGATTCCTCAAACGCACCCAACACCCAAGACATCACCAAACCACATCCGGCCCCCATTTTCCCACATCCGCATCTCAGCGCAGAACAACTGTGCCCGGCAGGTCAACTGTGGAATCCTCACGCCCTTCGGAACCCTTCGGGCTTCCATTGCGTTTCGACATGTTTCGACCACCTCTGCGTTTGAACAACTCGGCAGGTCAAATGGTCAAGCGAAAATGCTGCACCGCGCACAAGGCAGGTCTCGCACTCGTTGGATCTCATTGGATGAACAGATCCAGAGGATGTCCAGGGCGCCGGATTTTTCATCCACGATGCAGGCCCCAATCTATTCGACACCCTGCAGGATCTATTCGAATCCATTGACTCTAAATTGCTGCTTAGTATGATCATCTTAGATCGAGGATCAAACATGGATACGGATACTGGATATGTCACAGGAAAACTCTTTCTGATGATCTGGACATATCCATGGCAAAAGAGTCGACCGCGTTCTGAGGAGTGGAGTTCAGGCGTACAGTACAGCGAATTGACCCAAGGAACAGCAGCACCGCATGCACTGCACACTGCCCCTTTATCGAAAACTAACATGGAACCACCAACTTTTTAGTGCTTTTGGATGTGAATTCAGAAAATGACTTTCAACCATAGTCACATACGGTTCCAAGTTAGTTCTCAGAGATGCTTCTTTGATGCATCTGATGCATCTGATGCATCCAAAGGAAATTGGGACTATAAATTGTAACACACGAAAACCTGTGCTGGACACTTTTCAAGAAACCCAAGTTGTGTGGGTTTTATGGCAAATTTCTTCGAACAGACAGAAACAGATGGATTTGTTTCATCCCCGTCTCCAATCTCCTTCCATCTCCAGTCTGACTTATGGACCCTGGAGGTTTCCCAGTGATCCATGGTCTACAGATCAAAATTCTGACTTCTCACATTCCAAAAATGCCAGAAAAACAAGCCGATGCAAATCCAGGGAAATAATAAGTCATCAAGATATATCAAGATCATCAAATGGGGAACCAATTCAATATGAATAATATGAACCATTCACATTTGTGGGGACATTTGCTGCCTTTCCGAGAAGAGAATTCTGGCCCCAAGTTGTGATCACCTCAGGGGTTTGTTTGGTAAACCGCTAAAACCTGCGATCCCCCAAATCAGCTTATGGAATCTGTAAAACAACCCCGAATGGTAGGTTTGTGGTTTTGGCCTTACTACATTACCCTATGATTATTTGTTACATAGCCATGGTATAGATGGCCTATAGAAAGAGATGGTTTACCGAACTTAAAAATGGGTGGATTTTCCATGGCTATGTTAGTTTGCCAGAGGGTAATATCTCCTGTCTCCTATCTCCATGAAATATCCCTGTGATATTTGGGGCCTATATTAAATATCCCTGTGATATTTCCGTGGCTATGTTAAATAACCAGATGGTATACTACATTAGTATATTCCAAGTTTCAACGTTCGCTGATGGCGCAGAGAAAAGGGATATGGTGATATCCCTGAGAAAGCTTAATATATATATATATATACCATCACCATCATCATCATCATCATCATCATCACCATCACCATCACCATCGCCATCATCATCACCATCATCATCATCACCATCATCATCATCTTCTTCATCATCATACAATCAAATGATATTATTGTTATTAATAGTGTTATCATGATTGTTTATGTGTATAAAATATATAAATATTACGTATGAACTATATATCATAAATGGATGCATGTATGTATGCTTGAATGTATATATGTATGTATGAAATATGTATGTATGTGTAGATGGATGCATGCATGCATGTATGGATGCATGTGTGCATATGTGTATCCATGCATGCATGCATGTATGTATGTATCTATGCATGGATGCATGTATGTATGCATGTATTTATGCATGCATGCATGCATGCATGCATGTATTTATGTATGTATGTATTAATGCATGCATGTGTGTGTATGTATGCATGCATGAATGTATGCATGCATGCATGTACGCATGGATGTATGTATGTATGCATGTATATATGGATGTGTGTATATATGCATGCATGTATGATACATGCATGCATGCATGGATGCATGCATGTATGTATCTATGCATCGATGCATGTATGTGCATGCATGTGTGTATGTATGTATGCATGCATGTGTGTATGTATGTATGCATGGATGGATGCATGCATGTACGCATGGATGTATGTATGTATCTATGTATGCATGTCTGTATGTATGTATATATGCATGCATGTATGCATGCATGCATGGATGCATGGGTGCATGTATGTATGTATGTAACTATGCATGAATGCATGTATGTATGTATGCATGTATGCATGTATGCATGTATGCATGCATGTGTGTATGTATGTATGCATGCATGTGTGTATGTATGTATGCATGCATGTGTGTATGTATGCATGCATGCATGCGTGCATGGATGTATGGATGTATGTATGTATGTATGTAGGTAGGTATGTGTGTATGTATGTATGCATGGATGTATGCATGCATGCATGTATGCATGGGTGTGTGTATGTCTGCATGGATGTATGCATGCATGCATGTATGCATGGATGTGTGTATGTATGCATGGATGTTTGCATGCATGCATGTATGCACGGATGTGTGTATGTATGCATGGATGTATGCATGCATGCATGGATGTGTGTATGTATGCATGTATGTATGGATGTATGTATATATGCATGCATGCATGCATGTATGTATGTATTAATGTATGTATGTATGCAATGCATGTGTGTATGCAAACATGCATGCATTTGTGCGAATATGTGTGTAGTCTTCTCCGGTTGTTGATTGGGATGCACAAACATACTACATGGGTCTTTCAATTCATTTGGCCTAGCGGCCTTGGTATCAGCCAACTGCCAATTTCGCCTGGATTTGACCTTCGATGCAACTGGGCTCTCTAAAATCCAGAAATTTCCGGCTTGAGCTCAATCGCCAGGTATATCTTGCCAACCAACATTGGAATTATCAAGTGACTAAATTAGTTTTAATAAGAAATTGTCATTCAACAGTGGAATTCACCAACAAACATTAATGAT
Organism: Cladocopium goreaui; assembly: GCA_947184155.2. Classification (NCBI taxonomy): domain Eukaryota; class Dinophyceae; order Suessiales; family Symbiodiniaceae; genus Cladocopium; species Cladocopium goreaui. The sequence continues at coordinate 77,846 of CAMXCT020001816.1, forward strand.
ATTCAACCATACTTTGTTTCAGGGAAATTCAGGAGATTTGACTTTGCCAAGCAACTTACAAGTCCATCCCTCGCCTCAAGGATCGAGACATCCCACGACAATTTGAGGTGAAACACTTAAGTTGCTAGCAGCTAGACGATCCTGACATGGCAAAGTATTAGCTAATATCCCTTGTATACATATAATATCATATAATTATATACATATATCCATCTGTATACTCCCTGGAATCCCATGAATATAGATATTGATATTCCATTAAATCCCACTTAAATCCCATTTATAGGTGATAAGATGTGATAAGTCCCGATGAAATATCTCTTATAATCCATGAACAATCCATCTATTTCCCCTCATCGGTTCCAGTGTCAACAAAAAGGCGACAGACAGCAGCCGTAGCTCCTGCGGCCCACATTTGTTGGCAGCTTCAACACATAAAGCAGCATTCTGGCATTAGAATTATTAAAAAACATATCTTTAAAAAGAGCATACGCAATTTTATTGCTAAGATATTGAAATATTGAACTATCCAGTCAACGTTGACCAAGGAATGAGCTGACCTGATTTACTCAGTGTTTTCCTTGAAAGAGGGGTATAGCCAGTAGAGTGGAATATCAGATGTCTCACCTATCTGTTGAATCTGGATGGATTGTTTTGTACTATAGTACTTCACAAATCATGACTCAAGTCGATGTTTGGTTGTCTTCATGACGACCAAGATGTGCATCCCAGCTCAAGGCATCTTTGGCATCATTTTGCCCGTGAATCGACAATCATGGAGCTTGATTCAAACCTCAGCTGTCACAGGCTGTCACAGTCAGCCATGATTAGTGCATCTTGACAAAACCATCCTGCACAGAAAATCAGTGTGGCCATTTTATAACTCTTGCAGTTGGAACACTCCCCAAATTCCAGTTTCGCACAAGATGTACTACAGATCCTTAGGAAGTCCCGCAGACTAGAAGATTAGTCAAACCCTGGGAGGGCCCTTCTGTTCACATCAAAATAACTGCCAATGGATCGGTTGAAGGGAACATCTTAACCAGATTTTGTTTGATTTTCCTATGAAATATGCGGGCTTCCATGGGGTTCCTGTAATTATCCCGGCTGAATCGTCATAGTCTGGTTGGTGGTTGCTGCCAACCCCTCTGAAAAATGATGGAGTCAGTTGGGATGATTATTCCATTCCCAATTAATATGGAAAAACATGTTCCACACCACCAACCAGGTTGGTACAACAGCCACCAACCAGGATGGTATCTTGGTTCATCCCCCAATATCCAAATCAATCACCAGCAAATCTTGGAGCTTGCTGAGTCTCCTACAGCAGCTTAGACGCTTCTGATTCCTGGATCTGGATTTCTCACAGATGGGAATGGCACTGCAACAAACATCAAAATATCACTGATCATTCTATGTTAACAATTATTTGTATATATATATATATATACACTGCAACATCACTGCGAACAAATATTGAACTATTGGCGGATCATGGCCAATGATACCCAACAGACTCATAGTATGGCGATCACCATCGAGTCATGGTGATCCACAGATCTGATGAATAGCGATGAAGATTTTCTAAACATCACCATTTTCGAAAGGGGAAAGTACATGACACTACTCTTCCAAAAGCCATGGCAGGGTCGATCTGCAAAAATCGCTTCCTTTGCTGGATGATATTTCTGTTTTGTGACGCTGCACTCACCTATGATTATTCATATCCAGACTTCGATCTAAAAAACACCCTCTTTGGAGTCCGCAGAATCCTCAAAACATGGGATTTACAAACGCCGCCCAAAATAAAGTGTACACTTATCTATGGCATTTTGAAGGGCACTTCAAGATTTGGGGATCCTGCACCAGACAGTTCATGTTTGGCTGGGTATGACATATTCTATTACAAATTACATGTATCTGATATATAATATATACATATATAATACATATATATATATATAGATTTGTATATATGTATATATAGTTATATATACATATGTAAAACAGATATTCTATGATATTCTCCACTATTTGAAGTAGTTCTCAGCATTGCCCCAGTTCTCCTCTTCTGTGGATGATCCCCAGCCATGCCCTGGTTGTACAGGATAGGGCCCCAGTTTGTTAGCTAAGTTGGTTTATAACTATAATAACAAGTTGGTGTATCATACTTATAACTATATTTAGATGGGGTTATAGACCAACTTCTTATTATAGTCATACACCAACTTGTTATTTGCGTATGCACCAACTTCTGAGTCATAAACCCACTGAAATTATTCACGAATTGGGGCCCCATCCTGTACTATTCCCCGGGGCCTTCGTTGGAGACTTCGGAGACTTCGGAGACGCGAGGTGGAGAACTCAAAAACGCGATGCAGAGAGATGCTCGACGTTACAGAAAAGAGGGGTTGATGAATAGATCTACTTATTTTTTGTTAGTTAGAATATCTGATACTTGTATATATATATATATACATATATATATATATGAGTATATATATATATGAGTATATATATATATGAGTATATATATATATATATATATCAGACTTGTACTTATTGACTAACCTGAACATAGCTGAGAAAAGGCGACAATGAGGTCAGTATAATTCATCTGTATATATATATATAGTTATACAGATGTGTAGTATGTAGATATTTTGTTAAGTTAAGAATATATATATATATATTTGATCAAGCATAAATCAAGCATTGGCATCTGCGATTGCGGCGAAGTATTAGAATATATGATCATACCATCATGTGTTACGTGAACAACCTAAGCTTGATATGGTGCACTACCAAGAAATTCATGGTTCTGGGGTATACATTATCATGTTGAATTCATGTTTTTCATTTTTCTTGTCTATCTATATATATATATATATATGTATACTGTATATATATAAAAATGTATGTGTATATATATATATATATATATACATAATTACCCATGAACCCTAACATATTTACCTGCCTACGCTTAGATACCCATGATACCAAACATTGATCTTTGGCATATTGCTCCATCCTTTTGTTGATATAACCAGTGATCCCAGCGTAAATCCATCACAGATTGCTGCTCAAATCTAAAAAAAAACACAAAGTCCAAATCCAAGTTTTGCGCTTACCTCCTTGAAAAAAGGACCTCAATATACCTAAATCACTCAGCAATAAGTCCATTCCGAACTCCCAAATTGATGGAGAATTCCCCCCATCACGATCTCAGCTCTGCCGGGATTCAGGAGCTGCGGGACTGCTTCCCTGAATTTGTCAATGGCCTTCACAACTGGCAACAAGGCTATGAAGAAATGGTGACTTCATGGTGATTTCATGGGATTTAATGCTGGTTTAAGGGATTTCATGCTGGTTGAATATGGTTTGATCATGTTTGATCAGATATTTCATCTATTTTTCGTATGGAATTTAATGGGATTGAATGGGATTTCATTGAACATCACCCTCACAATGACTCGCCCGCCGCCAGCGGCACCTCGCAATGTTGCTGCAGAGCTGCTGGGAGGGACTGCGACAAAATCATCAGGCTCTCCTCGAGGACTGGGACGGTACCAACGGTATACGTAGCTGCTACTATTTATGAAACGATATGTAGAATTGATAAAAATTGATCATCTTTTGTGTATATATATATATATATGGTCTCAGAGTGTCTTTCAATAATACAGATTTATCAATTCAATGTGTATATAATGTATGTACACACAAATGCTCATGGATGTTCTGCAACTTTCATCCCTGCTGTCATCTGCCAGCTGAGCCAAGCAACCTTGCACATGGTCACAATATCCACGATTTCCGCCTGGGAAGAAAAACATGTTTTCATTTGTTTGGAGACCTACATTGGGATACCCCCCCAGTTTTGAAGTGGTTAGGAACCCCATAAACAACATTAAACAACTATTATATACTATATATATATACACTATTTTCATGTAAACATGTATCTTCCATGCACCCGTGTTAGACTAGCAGCTATACACCACCTTGTACCCATATTCACCTTCTGCGTAGTTTGTTTGATAATGCATGCAACCATGAACCCAATAGTCAAGGGAATGTTGTGGATCCCGGCTTATAGAGAGAGAGAGTCATATTCCAGTGCCCACTTGGCTAGCGTGAAAAAAAAACTATCAGCAATCAATTACCATTTGGGATGATTGATTGATGTTCACTACTTATTGATTGAGTCAGAAACAAGTGTTTGTTGGTTCCTTACCTTTCTCAGAATTCTGCAGGGAAAAAAATACATTGATTTCCTGAAACCAGCGCCATGAGATCATGCTGGTTGTGTAGAAGTTAGCTTAAGTTAGCTTAACAACTTGGTCCATCAACTCCATTTCGCTCGGAGTTATCCATAATATTGTATATCTACTATGTTTCCAATGATCCGTCATCATTTTCCCACATGTTCCCGAGTGGAATTGCTATTTGAATAGTATATAAACATGTTCATTGGTCCTCAGCTTGTATATGATTGATGGTTAAAAGATTTGTAAGTTAAAGCCCTAGATATGATGGTTCGCCAATAAAAAAACAGGGCATCTCTAGTGCCTCATGAAGTTTCTGGCTCTCAACCAGCGGCAGTTCCAATTTGCAGTCCTCAGGGATGGGTATGACATGGTATGACTCGTCAGGAACAAGGAGGTATTTCATGGGGATATAAACCATTTCTATCCATTATATATGATGTATATTATCCATTTATATGGGGATATAACCATATATAGATAATGGTTATAACCATATTTCTATCCATATAAAACATTATATAACCAACATATGTCTATCCACTTCTATCCATTTCGGATGATGTGATGTATTTCATGAGGTATTTCATGGGCTGCACACAACAATAAACAATCTCCCTCCATGCAACCAGAACGTCGTACAGTGTAGTGGCATATGTATAAATCACCCCAGTTGAGCAGTGTTCAAAACCGACTGTCGTCCCCTTTTGCTGATTGGCTACTGTAATAAGAATTCCAATCATGGACTGTGACCATTCCCAAGATATTGGATAGTATAGCCCCGTTTTTTATCATCAACTAATAGGAAAATTGAACACTGCGAACAGTGCTGGAGGTTAAAATCACATCAAATATCCCATCATACTCCATTAAATCACCACTTTTGTTGGTTATATCACCATATTTTTGCGTGACATTGGTGGTGTTACCTATTGTATGTTGTTTTTCAAACAAAACAATCCCGACCCTAGCAGGACCTCGTACACCATCTTTAATGCTTACATAAATATAATATGATCAAGTCAGTTAATATTCAAGTCAGTTGATATACAACCCGTGTTTGAGACTTTAATTTGAAGAACAAGTTTCCTTCAATTGCCATATAACAAAATATAACTATATACATATATAATATAGCTATAAACTTATATG